>JAAALK010000079.1:104987441-105039627 GCA_019279435.1 Zizania palustris | reverse complement strand
CCCGCACCGTCGGACCACCGGGATCTCCCCGACCTCGGCCACCACTCCATCGACGTCGAACCCCGCCGGATCGCCGTCGCCGCCAAGGACCCGAACGCCTCCGCCGCCTTCACTCGTCGCCGGCCACGCTCCGTCGATCTTTTTCTCACCGCCGAGGTACCCTCGTGATCCCCGTAGTACCCTCGTTCCATTTTAGGCCTTAGACTAGGTCGCCGTCGCTCGCCGTGGCCGCTGGCCCGCTCGCCGTCGTCGGAGAAGACGACCGGCACGGGTCGAGTACCCGTGCCGTGTCGGATTCACGCACGACCGTGCGATCTGGATCCGACGGTGATGTTTAATCCCCGCGTGCGGATTAATCTGATCCGTTAGATCTCGGCGAAGGGGTACGTTTTAATCTCGTGCGTCCATCTATATTTAAAACCCGCGTTTAATCCTGTGCGTCCACGTGGTACCGGTTCGCACGTTTTAATCCTGGCCGTCCGTAGCCACTTGCGCGTCCCGCCTCGCCCTCGCGCGTCGGATCTGGATCCGACGGTCCAGATCGACCCGGCGCACGCACACAGTGCGCGGGTTCACCGTGGGCCTGGCTCACCGTGGACCCGAGAGGTTTAAAATTTGAAAATAAATTCCAGAAATGCTTTTAAACTTGTAAAATTCATATCTGATGCATTTGAACTCTAAAAATTACCATTCCAATTTCAGAAATTCATAAAATTATTCTCTACATGTTTATGCAATAAAAACAGTAGGTTTACTTGGACATTTTCATGTTTATTTAAATAAGTATTCAAATGCCCTTAGGATTTAAATGTAAATTCAAATATTTAAATTCCAGAAAACTTATATAATTGTCCCTTCTGTTTAAACACTAAAACCACTGAGTTTTCCCTGAATCATTTATATTAAATTGATTAGAAAACTTAATGTAGTATTATATACACTTGAAAACCCTTTTTATGAAAAACAATAATTCATTTAGATTCACTTTAAATTAATGGAGAAATAAATCTCAGAACTTTAAAATTTGAATTTATTCTATTTATAACCAACTTAAACTTACATGTTTATAATGTAATGTTATACTGTTTGATTAGATGTTATGTTCTTTTATTTTACTTTATATTAAAAAGACTACGACGTCGCCGAGGAGCCGGAGTACTTCCCCGAAGTCCCTCCCTCTCCCTTTGCTGAACAAGGCAAGTCACCAAACAATTCTTTTGAGCATATTGAACCCATGTCTGAATTGACTATCGCTAAAACACATAGGTTATGTATATGCATTAGTCAAATGAACCCTTACATTATATTTATTTAGGATCCCCCGACCTTGATGTGCAACCCAAGCCATGCTATCTCGCCTAACCTCCTTGTCACCATGTGATCAATGATATTAGCTAGTGTCCAATGTATTGGCACAGCCGCTATAGGATAAAGTGAGTCGTAGTGAAATGGTTCTATTATATGATCCCGATACTTCTTATCTTTGGAAATTCTGTTGGTGATGAGTCATGGTTGTGAGTGTATGCATGGTGGGTTCCGGGTGCAAGCTAGGGCATTGGTCAGTCGCACCCGGGGCACTATAAGGACCGGTCTGAGGGATCCGTTGCAATACACTTACGTACTAACCACAAGTCTAGTGGGTAAGTCCTAACTAAGGTATGGGTTGTTCCAAACCGAGGCCACCACTTGGAGATGGGTCAAGTTGCACCTGCGGGTGACTTGTACCAATGTGGCGCAAAAGGGGGTGCGACGTTAGCCGGGATGCGGCCCGGCGCGCCGGCGAAACCTAGAGCGGGTGGTTATCGCTTGGAACATCTCATATTGAGGTTTTGGCACGAGTTCCCGTGAAATGGGTCATCTCGTTGAGATGAGTGTGTGCCTTGTGGGTACAGTAGTACATCTCTGATCAGAGTCTTAAATCTTTTCGAAAAGCCGAGCCCACGGTCAAGGGCGGGTTGCGTGACATCCCCCAGTTAGATTACTTGAATATGGATGTGCATGTTGTTTGTCATGTAAGGACCGTTGTGCGAGGAGGTAAAACGTACTCCTCGAGTTAGTTGATGTTGATGATGCTCATGTTTACTTTCCGCATGATTAAAATATGATTACACTAAATGCCATAACTGCAACTGCTTTATTCCGCATTGTTAGCCTTTATCCTTCCTTGTTTATTATCCTGCATTATTATTTGCATTTGCGGTGGCTTGTTGAGTACTTTTGTACTCATACCCGTTGGACCCCACAGAGGATGTTTATCTTGAAGACGGTCTGGAGTAGCGACCCAGTCAAGAAGAAAGATCCTGAAGAAGACGTTCGTCATGCCGTTATTTAATTACTTTATTACTGTTGTTACTAAAACAATGTTGTAATAATATGGTCTGCGTATCATGAACAATGTCGTATGTACGGTTGTCGCATGATGAACCTCTTGTATTATTGTTTTTCTTATGAAATTCAATAATGTCTCGATTTTGATAAATCGGGGCGCTACACCCTTGCCCCCTCCTCTATGGTGCATCAAGCCGGAGTATTCCATACTTCCAGTTAGGACTTACCCATTAGACTTGTGGTTGGTACGGAAGTGCTTTGCAACAGATCCCGCAGACCGGTCCTTATAGTGCCCCGGGTGCGACAAACCAGTGCCCGAGCTTGCACCCGGAACCCACCATACTTATAACCTAGCCAACTCCAACAGAGTCCAGAGACGAGAATAACAGGGAAATTCATATACAGAATCCAGCTATCTACGACTCGTTCTTTTTAACCTATAGCAGTTGTGCCGGTACATTGGGCACTAGCTAATATATTTATAGTAGAGTGACAAGGAGTTAAGGCTCAATAAGCATGGCTTGGGTTTGCACACAAGGACAGGGATCTAATAAATATAAGTGTAAGGCTTGAGTATTTGACTAATGCAATATTAACCTATGGGTTATAGCGATAAGTTATTAAAACATGGGCTCAATTATGATCAACTGTTTCCACAGAGGTGGTCGATGACTTGCCTTGTTCAGCAAATGGGGATGGAGGAACCTCGGGGTAGAACTCCTGCTCCTCGACGAACTCGTAGTCTTCTCGATACGGAAAATAAACAATACATTCAATAAACAGATAAAATTCACCAGATAATCAACATACACATTTGTAGCTTTATTATGTGAAGTAATATTTTTAATATTTCAAGGTTTTGGACCAAACAGTAAAGTTTAATATTTTAGAATTTTTCCCAATTTATTTCCTGTATTATTAATTTTTAACCCTAAGGGATTTTTATCCATTTATTTATTAATAATATTTTGGACAACAGAAACATACTGTTTTTATGGCATTATTGTGTAGAGAATAATATTCTGGTTCTAACAAAATTTGAATGGTGAAATTTGGAGTTAAAATGAGCAAGATATGAATTTTTGAAGTTTAAACTATTTTCTGAATTTTATTTAAACAGAAAAACAGTCTCTGGTCCACGGTGAACCAGGTTCACCGTGAACCCGTGACTATTCGCGTGGACCCGAGCGATCTGGGCCGTTGGATCTGGATCCAGTGGCCAGATGCGAGGCGGGCGGTTTAAATGAAAATGAACGGCTGTGATTAAAACGTGGCGAACGGTTACACGTGGACGCCTGAGATCGCTCGGAGGTTTTAAGCGGCGATCGACGGTTGCGATCGCCCGATACCCCTTCGATCAGATCCGAGGGCTTGGATTAAATCCCAAGGGATTTAATCGTAGCCCTCCGATCGTGATCGGACGGCCACGACCGCGTCCGGCACGGCACGACGTAAGGGGGCGCGTACCCCCTTCGTCTCCGGCGACGGCGGCCTCGGGTGCGGCCATGGCGGCGACGGCGAGCGCCTACAGGCCTATCTAACGGCAAAAATGGAACGGGGAGGGGAGGGCGGTCATGACCGTACCTCAGGTGGCGACGGCGGCGAAGAACGGCGACCGGCGACGAGGGTAGACGGCGAAGAGGGTTCGGGAGCTCGACGGCGGTGGTGATCCGGCGGGTTCCGAGGCCAACGGAGTGGTGGCCGGGGATGAGCGGTCGACGTCGGTCTCGTTGGTGGCGGTGGCTAAGGCGGAGGGGGCCGGAGGCGGCGGCGATCGCTCGCCGGGGGTGGAGCAGAACCGAAGTTCGAAAGGAGGGCGACGGCGCTCTGCTTTCGCTCGAGGAGGGCTCTGCTGGCGTGGGCTGAGTGCGGAGGTCGGAGGGGGTTTAAATAGGGGGTCGCCGGCGTGAAATGGGAAGGGGACCGGTGGAAATCCGAAAGGATTCCATCCTTGCGCCGGCGAGCTTCCATACTCACGGATAGGTTCCTAAAATGGCGATACCGCGTCGGGATTGGACGGAAGGTGATCACCGGAGGTAGAAGATTATGATCCCGGGCTCGGATCGTCGAGATCGGGTGGCTGGCGACGGAAAAATGGGAGGGGATCGTCGGGAAAGGAAAGGGGGAGATCCCCTTCCAAGGAGGAAGACGAATCTGACAGGTGGGCTCCACCTGTCAGTGGGCGAACGGAAAAGAAAAGGGGCTGACAAGCGGGGTCGAGCGGTCAGAGGGTGCTAGGAGGCTGACGCGTGGGGCCAGGCGGGGCGCGGGCGGGAGGAGAGAGGGGAGGCGTGCGCCGACAGGCGGGCCCCTCCTGTCAGTGGGTGGGTGGCAATGGGCTGGGCCAAGAAGGCCGTTGGGGGAAGTTTCGGGGTTGAGGCCCGTTAAGGATTTAAAATTGATTTTCGATTTAAAATAATTCCAGAAAATCAAATATTTGATTAAGGGTTGAATCACTGTTGATAAAAATTTGTAAAAATTTCTAAAATTATATCTTGGGCTCTAGTTCATCTCATAAAAATTTCAGGTTCAAATTTTGAGTATTTCTCCCTGTTTGGCTTTATTTGGGCTCTTTGGTGATTTTTCTTTAATAATAAATTCAGAAAATATTTTCTTTTTATTTTATTCCTTTTAATTTCTGGGGTGTTACACAAAGGGTTTCCTCTGCTTCTTGTGGTATTTAGGGCGCTCACTCTCATCTCTCTTTTTGAGTTTTGGGCAATTAGCCTTGATGTGAGAAGTGTCACCGCATTCAAAACAACCACTAAAACCACTTCTCCTCTGATCCCGTCTCTCATGGTGAAAACGGGTGAACCTCCGGGTAATGAGAGCAAGCTCATCATCATCTAGAGTGTCCACCTGCTCCTTTGTGACGGAGACCAGGGAGGACAAAGCAAAACCATCTGCAAAAACACAAGTACCAGATGTGCTTGGTTCTGCAGCGGTGCCACGGCTGGTGCTAGAAACCAATGCCAATGGCTGTGGCAAAGAGCTTCTGTGCACAGCAAGAGATGCTTTGGCAATCTCTGTGGACTTCAGCTTGCTAAAGAGTTCATCACAGGTCAAGGTGTCATAGCCTGCGGACTCCTCAATGCTGGATATCTTTACTTCCCATATGCTACGGTCAAGAGCATAGAGAAGCTTGATAGCCCTATCATGATCACTGTAAGCAAGCGTCCCGTTGGACCGCAAGTTACTTACTATCGCATCAAAGCGAGAAAACATGGCATCTATAGATTCACCAGGTGCCTGCACAAACAGTTGATACTGTTGATTGTATGTGCTTTGGCGCCTGGCCTTAATCTGAGTAGAACCCTCATGAAAAACAGTGAGTGTTGTCCAAATCTCCCTAGCAGTCCTAAGGTGCTGCACCCTATCGAACTCACTTCTACTCAAACCGATGAACAGTATATTTCTTGCCTTGGAGTTGGCATTATACTGATCCTTCTCCGTTTGAGAGGTGCGAGTCTCAGGGATGGAGTATTGTGAGTCCACAATCTCCCAAATTGCATTTCCTTGGCTTAACAAGTAAGCCTCCATGCGCACCTTCCAGTATGCAAAATCTGTCCCATCGAACAGAGGAATTTTACTGCCTCTATCCATGTCGCCAACAGATCACAAAACCGGTTAAGGTCAACTGGTGATCTTAACCCGCTCTGATACCAATTGTTGGACCGAAACAACGACCAGAAGGGGGGGGGGTGAATGGGAGCTTTTAAAATTTCAGGCTAAAAATAGCCTTCGGTTTTAATCCTGTTTTCTGCGGAACAGGCTTCGAACACAACCTTCGAAGGTCTGGTTCGGGGGTGCTTCGACAGCTCCGAACACAGGCTTCGCAGGAGCAAAAGTTCGAAGCCAAGAAGACTTCGCTCCACTAACAACCCTCGAAAATCTACTCTGCTAAGTCTGTGCAGGCTCCGTACACAGGGTGCTTCGAGCAGGCTTCGCACTTCACCCTTTGCAAGAGTGGACACCCTACTGAGGACTTCGACCAAGTACTTGGCGGCAGCAACTGGTGCTGGGCTTCGTACACGAAGGTCTAAACGCACACAAACGGACTTTGCTAAGGGCTTCGACACAAGAAGCAAAACGGGTTTCGATCAGGGCTTCGCTAGTAAGCAGCGAGGTCTTGCCTCCTGTTACATAGAGCGACAGCACGCTGAAAAACACACTTCGCACAAAAGACAACCTTCGCCTAGACAGGCTTCGGTGCACTACAACTAGCGAGGTATGTAACGCGAGCTCAAGCAAAAAGCACAAAGAAGCAGGGCTTCGCCGCTTGAACAAGGAACACAAATAAGTTGAACTCTGGATGAATACAGCGAGGTATGTGGCTACAGGAGCTCAACAGTAAATGCTCAAAGTGTTAAATGTTACCTACCAAGCCCCCATATTTATAGCCCACAGTTCACCCAAAGGAAGTGACTACTTTACCCCTAGGGTTTACAAAGGATTTGTCTCTACAGAACTAAGGGGTACAAAAGGTAGTCCACCTTTATTCTGGAGGCTTCTTTGTCAGCTTTGTAGAGGGGACAACGTCAGCTTTTTGCAGAGCAGACAGTGTCAGCCTTTGCAGTCTTTGACCTTCCGGAGCCTCCCTTCGCACGCGAGGGTGCGGTAGCTTCGGCGAGAAGCCTTGAGTCTGGTGGCCTTCGCTTCGCCGAAGATGACCTCCGATACAGTGACGGTTTTGAGCCGAAGCCGTCGAAGCCCTTGGGCCTTCGCACCAACACCTCCGGAGTGGACCACCACGGCTTCGCAGCTTCACCCAGCTCGAACTCCGTCAGTCCGTGTACCGAAGCCATGCAGGCCGAAGCACCTCAAGTTAACCACACTCCGGAGCTAGCCTCGCTCCGATGCCTTCCTCTCTCCGAAGCCCCACCTTCGGAGTACCACCCTTCGAAGTTCCTCCTTCGTCCAAGGCCTCCGCACGAAGCATTCCATGAGTACTTCGTCGCAGTGTCTCTCCCCGAGCACACTCCTCGACAAGCCTCACCCGGACCATGCCTTCGATGCGCCTCGACTTCTGAGACCTTCGTCGGGCAACCTTCGAATGTCTCCCTCCGGAGCACACTTCGAACTCCTTGCCTCCGCAGAGGACTTGTTCCATCCAACTCCGAAGTCACTCCATCCGGAGTACCTTCGAAGTGCCTCACCTCCGAGGACTTTGTCTCGGAGCACCTTCAGCCGGAGCCACGCTCCGCACTCTCTGCCTTCACCTGGCACGCCTCGACCCGAGGACCGACCCGGACCACCTTCGCAGCCACCGTGACCCAGGTTCACCTGCTACGTTCGTCCGTCGCCTCTGAAGTCCCTACGCACCATAGACAAACAGACAAGTGTATCCAGCACTCCGGAGACCTCTCCGGGTTAGCAACCTCCGGTACACACTCCGGTGTACCGCCCAAAGTACCGAACCCTTCGGTACACACCCAGTCATCGTGTACTATCGGACCCCTCCGACAAGCACACTCCGCTGCACAGCTGCAGCAACCAGCCACCGAACACACTTCGGTGAAACCACCTCCGAACACACTTCGGAGGTACAACCTCCGAAGCCCCTCCGGAGGTACCTTCCTCCGAACACCTTCGGAGGTACAACCTCCGAACACCCTTCGGAGGTACCCTTCGAACAGAGGGTAAAAAGGCATGTCAATCACTCATCACAAAACACCGAAACCAACCCTTGGTTTCTCACCTTCCATCCTAGCTGGCAAAGAATCTCTCTGAAGAGCCGATGTTCGAAGATATACTCCGAACTAGAGTCCGCCTCTATCCTACGAACTTGATCCAGTATACTTCCGGAGTTAGATGCTGGAAACCTTCGATTAAATCACCTGCCTTTGTCTTGTTGCAGCAATGGCCCTGAGAATGAAGTATTTTCCCCCAACAATCATTATTGTTGTTGACGATTGATAGATTTTTTTATTATCATTCAACGGTAAAAATTACAATGGTTATATTTTCAAAAACTATATTTTTATCGTGATTTCTTATTTTTTTCATGAATAATTAAATATCCTATAATTAGTCTAAATAGTTGATCTCGAAAACATCTTAAAAAGTATAAAGAAAATAAATTTTCCTTTTATTTTTCTATTTTTCCCCTTCTCTTCTTTCTTTCTACTCGTGAAACGTGACTTAGATAGGGAGAGGAGAGAGATTCCTCAAATTTGGAGATGGAGAGAGAGGAGTAAGAGATAAGATATGGAATCTGCTGGCCCATCCATTGCAACGACCGCGACGCGAAAATATTAAAGCCCTGTTTGTATCCCGTGAACTAATTGTTAGTAGCTAAATGTTAATCTTAATTCATTCAAACAATCTACTAATTACTAAACATGAGTCAACTAATAGTTAACTATTAGTTGAACTGATGAGAACTAATAGTGACCATTTACTCTTTTTTCAGGTATTAGCAAACAAGTATTCGAATAAGTCTGAACTAACTATTAACTAACTAACAATTAACTATAACAATTAGTTTTATCCCGCCCTTAATATCACATCACAAATGGCAAGTGGGTTTGCTTTCCGGAAATTGCTGTAATATAAAAGCCAGCGTGGAATAGTCGCGGTCCGCTCCGTGCCCGAACCCCTGATTCCCCCTCATCCTTCCATCCTTCCGCCGCCGCCGCCGCCGCCCATGGCCAATCCGCGGTTGTTCCCGTCGGGATCCAGCTCCCGCGACGACCGCACGGATGCCTCGGGCCGGCGGCTTTACAGCCCTTACCAGGACCTGAATATCCCCTACAAGCATCTGTACGACCTCCCCACCTCCCCGGAGTTCCTCTTCCAGGAGGAGTCCCTCGCCCAGCGCCGATCCTGGGGCGAGAACCTCACCTACTACACCGGCATAGGATACCTCTCGGGCGCCGTGGCAGGCGCTGCCATCGGTCTCCGCGACGCCGCTCGCAACGCCGAGCCGGGGGACACCGCTAAGATCCGGGCCAACCGCGTCCTCAACTCCTGCGGCAGCTCTGGCCGCCGCGTCGGCAACAGGCTCGGCGTCATCGGCCTGCTATACGCTGGGATCGAGAGCGGTATGGTCGCGGTGCGCGACCGCGACGACTGGATCAACAGCGTCACCGCGGGGCTCGGCACCGGCGCTCTATTCCGCGCCGCCAACGGGCCGCGGTCCGCCGCCGTCGCTGGCGCCATAGGAGGTGTCCTTGCCGGTGCCGCCATGGCCGGGAAGCAGGCTGCCAAGAGATATGTACCTGCCCTCTGATTCTCTTTACTTTGATGAGATCGAATCAATGAGTCGTTCATTTCTTCGTTTCTTACTCTCCTACTTAACTATTGGAGAAGGGTTCTCTTCTCGACATTATATTATTAGTGCTGTGTTACATGTAATCGATATTATCGGATCAGATCAGCAAAATTTTGCCGTGTGTTGCAATGTAACGTCTTCTCGAGTAGTTAGCTGGTACCGACACAATAATACATACATTAACGTTATGCGGTGACACCATGACAACGTTGAAATGTAATGTTCTTTGTAGCGTAGTTTTCCCACGTTATATTTATGGTGCATGTTTCTCATGTGATTAAACAATTTACCATAGAAAAGGTAGGTTAATTATTCTGATTCTAATCCATCTGTGGACCTCTTCTGCATCATGGTGCTGCATTTTACATTCTATCAAGCAATGCATTCAGCAGTGTTAGAAAAATCGGTGATCGGTAGCTGATCGGCCAACCACCGAGTAAGGATTAATCGGTTAATCGGGGATTAACTGAATTAATCGGTCGATCAATTAATCGGTTAAATGTTGAATATTAAATTTATAGTTAACATATTATTCTAGTCAAACCATATCTATATAAACCCCTCAAACCCTAGAGTATATAATGCCCTCAATCCCTTCTCCACTCCTCTCCTCCAAGCCTCCCGCCGCCAGCCTTTCACCTCCTCCCCAACCACCCGTTCAGCTGCTATCTACTTCTCTTCCTCTCTTCAGTTCTGTGACTTCTCTCCCTCACGTAGCTCCTCTCCTCCAAGCACCTCCCTCCGGCCAACCTTCACACCGCTGCCCTCCATGTCGCAAGAGTCAATCCTCCAGCAAACAGGAGGGGAGCCGGCGGCGCGCGGCGGGAGGGGAGCCGGCGGCGCGCGGCAGGAGGGGAGCCGGCGACGCGCGGCGGGCGGGAGGGGAGCCGGCGACGCGCGCTCGGCGTCCAGACTCCAGCCGGGGACCGCGGGAGGGGAGCCGGGCGACGACGGCGGGGCGGCGGACGGCGGCGGACGGCGTCAGATCTGGCGTCGCGAAGAAGGGGAAGCTGGCTCTGGCTTCAGATCTGGCGTCGCGAAGAGGAAAGAGGGGGGAAAACCCATTTTTTTCAGCCCCCCCAGGCCGTACCGATTAATCGGTTGGCACCGATTAATCGGGTTGACCACCGATTAATCGGTTTGACCGACCGATTAATCGGTTGACCGATTAATGGCCGATTTCAGTGAAAATTAAATGGTACATGGCCGATCACCGATTAATCGGCCGATTAATCGGCTGATCGGCCGATTTTTTCAACACTGGCATTCAGGTTGCAGGATTACTTAACAAGTCATTCCATTGTACTTTGTCTAAAGATCCTTTGTCCATTTGATCCCTGAGTTCTCAAGGACTTGCAAATGGGTTGCATTGTGTATATTGAATATTGATGCTGTTTTCAGATTATGTTGCTGCTCCATTGCAACTATACTTGAGTGTTGCTTTTTGCATGTTTGGCATTTGACTGTTGACACAAGTCATACTACTGACTTCTGATGTTATGCTATGTGACTGGCTGATTATTATGTTCATGATATTTCAATGTAAATGATGGTTATGCATTTTTTGATCTGCCGATTAACGTCTGTAAAACAACCTGATTATCTTGATATTTGACATTTGTAGGGTGTAGGCTGCTGTGGCAGGTTGCTATCATGCTTTTTAGTGTTCTTGTTGATGTTTAGCATGCTATTTATTGTTTAGTGGCGTCTTACGAACTATTATTTGTCACGCCTGGGGTGCGCCACCTAAAACATTTGTTGGAGGCTTGCAGCTATGGCGTGCCAATGGCACGCTCGCAACAATGTTGGTTTGGCGTTTGCCTCTGTCTGAGAAAAATAATTATGTAAAACTAAATAAAGTATTTAACTTTAGAACATATACATAATTTTAATATGGTAGCACGAGTGCAAAAAATCGATATTATCTTATCTTAGAGGATTAATATGTCGAATGTGGGTCTTCTTTGTGTGGTTTTAATTCTTTGTGTGGTTTTAATTCTTTGTGTGGTTTTAATACGAAAGTGTCAAAATGTGTCGAGAGATAAATGAAATGGAAATAGAAGTATTAATAAGCAAGTCTAATAGGTATGGCTCCGTTCAAGAATCTAGATAAAATTGTTTTTTCATAAAAATTGAGGTGACTCATTAATGTGTGATTAACTAAGTATAAAAAAATAAAATAGATTATTCGGATTTTTTTAGCAACTTTTACATATATTTTTTTATAAAAGTCACACCGTTTGATAGCTTGAGAGTCATGTCATAATAATTCAGATTCATTCAGATTATCCATAATAATACGGAACAAGGTCCAAATGACATTACTTGTGAAGCTTTGTGATGAGTCGAAGCTAACAAACCAGTTAAAGAGACCCTTTCGTCCTGCTTGAAACGAAAGCATCTAAGACTATCCGAAGACTACTTTGTAATCTACAAGACCAAAAGTTAATTACGAAACTATCTAAGCACCAAAGAGACACTTCGAGCTTTGCTTGAGAGGATGGTGAAGCCTACTTCAACCGCAAGGCTTCGAGATTTATGCTCCGATACCCCTTCACAATCCTTCATACTTTGAGAATATAAAAATCACTATGAAATGGTGTAAGACTATTATTCTGCTTGGATGCCTAAACCAGTATAAATCTATCTTGCAATTAGATGCTCTTTGAGGCTAAATAAACTTGTCAGGAATAACTTTTATGCTACAACAGTTATTGTCGTCTGTGGGGAGCCTAGTACTAAATTAGCCTTTTTACCACTATCTATGTAATCCATCTCGAAGTATACCTCCAAAAATGTATGTGAAGTCCTACATAGACTCTACATGTTTCCCTTCGGCTAGGGGCTTCAAATATACTCCAAAGGCTTCACAATTTTCTCAATACTCTGCTTTGAAGCCTTGCGTCTCCGGACTTTTTTGGATTTCCCAAGGTAAGCATAAACCTTTTCGCTACCCAAGCTCGAAGTTGGTTCGACGCGAGATAAATAAAGTCAACACATGTGGGAGTATGCTTCGCTCTAATATGTTGTTGGTGTAGTTTTTGGTCACACGCGTGGTCTGTGAGATTTTCTTAACTCTATTGTAGGTCATATAATCTTAGAAAAGAAGGTTCTGAATATGCTGATTAGTTTGACCCTGCAAGTGATAAGGAGTCAAAGAAAACAATAGCATTAGTAGCAGAGCCGATCGGCTGCCAAACCGATGACTATGGTGAGGATAAAATAATCGTGAATGAATACGCTGATCAGCCATAAGACCGATGACTATAGGACGATCAGGCTGAATACACCATCAGCCTATAAGACGATATAATCGACCTATTTACTATCCCGAAGCTTCTAAGGTCCAGAGAAGCAACGAGAATGCTTCCTTCAACGATGAGTCTCCGCTACACCCAGACTTGCAAAATGTGCACTTCGACCCCAAGTTCAGGACTTCGAAGCTGTCCAAGTACTCCGGAGAGGAAGACCCCGGAGAATTCTCCCGCTCTTATGCACTTGCAATTGAAGCCAGTGGAGGGGTTCGAGACATGATGGCCAAGTGTTTCCCCCTTGCGCTCGAAGGGGTGGCTCTTCGTTGGTTCTGGTCTTTAAAACCAGGATCAATTAAGTCTTCGGAGCAGCTGAAGAAAACATTCGTGAGAAATTTTCAAGGGACCTTTGTGCCCCTGATGTCTACAAGGAGTCTTTTTTAGGTGAAGCAGTAGCCCGAAGAAACTCTGCGTCAATTCTTTAAGCACTTTGCTCATACGAAGTCTCAGATAGAGGGGATGTCTACATCATCCGTTGTTGACGCTGCACGCGAAGGTGTCACAAACCCGGGCCTCCTCGATAAGCTTCATTGGAAACATATTTCTTCGATAGCACAACTAATGACCTACTTCGAGCAGTATGCTAAGTCAGGAGAAGGATGGCTTCGAAGGACTGCTTCGTCTTCATCGAATTTCCTTCAAGAAGTCAATATCGAGCTGAAGGACTCAAGTTCATGACAAGTGTCTCTCTTCGAGAATAATCAACATGATGGATGAAGAGGACAAAAGCATCCTCACTCCAAGGTTCTAAATATTTCCCCTTCTACTTCGAAAGTGCCTCCTAAGATTTCACAAGCTCAAGGAAACAAGGTCATCGGCTCAAGGCCGGTGGTGTGGCTGGTCGGTTATCTACAGTGTGCGTGGCGAAAACCTGTCACGCCTAGATTTAATAAATCCGGACTTTTATTGAAATTCCATAGAAAATCAATAAATCAAGACGTTTATCACACGACCATGTACAATACGATCAATCATTCACGGTTCGTAGACTGTATTAGTACAAAAGTGAATAAAGGTGAAGAGAAACTAATAAAACAAAGGTCCTAGATGAACGCCTCCTTCCAGTCTCGTCTTGACTAGGTCGCTACTCCAGACCTTCATCCTCCTCGTAGCAGACGGGCTCTGGTGGTGTAAGTCAACGGGGGTGAGTACAAACGTACTCAACAAGCCACCGGATGCAAATATAATGCAGAGTAATAATAAGGGAGATAGTGACTAATTTTGCGGAAAAGCATATTTGTAAAGCATTTAAATGAGATCAAGTTATTATTACAGAAATGTAAACATGAGTATGCATCATCATCTTCTAACTCAAGGGGTACAGTCAGCCCACCCTCGCTCAATAGTCCTTACATGTCATAAATAACTCAACCATTCAAACAATAGTAAACTAACTGCGAGAAGTCACACAACCCGCCCTTGACCGTGGGCTCGGCTTTTCGAAAAGATTGAATACGATCAGAGGTGTACCACTGTACCCACAAGGCACACACTCATCACTTACACCAAAGTGTAACGAGATGACCCATACCACGGGAACTCGTGCCAAAACCTTCCATATGGTCCGCCTCAACCCGACAACACCCTCTTATGGGTTTCATATGGTGCCCCGACGCGTCGAGCCAACACCATACCCCCCTTGAGCCACGTCGGTACAAGTCACCCACAGGTTGCCCCTTGCCCCCTCCACTATGGTGCATCGAGTCGGATTGTTCTATACTTTCAGTTAGGACTTACCCATTAAACTTGTGGTTAGTACGGAAGTGCTTTGCAACAGATCCCGCAGACTGGTCCTTATAGTGTCCCGGGTGCGACCAACCAATGCCCTAGCTTGCACCCGGAACCCACCATACTTATAACATAGCCAACTCCAACAGAGTCTAGAGACGAGCATAACGGGGAAATACATATAGTAGAATCCAGCTATCTACGAGTCATTCTTTTTTTATCCTATAGAAGTTGTGTCGGTACATTGGACACTAGCTAATATATTATAGTAGAGTTACAAGGAGTTAAGGCTCAATAAGCATGGCTTGGGTTTGCACACAAGGACGGGGATCTAATAAATATAGTGTAGGGTTTGATATTTGACTAATGCAATATTATCCTATGAGCTATAGCGATAATTTATTAAAACATGGTATCAATGATGATCAAAATGGGGGTTGTGACTTGCCTTGCTCAGCAAAGGGTGAAGGTGGAACCTCGGGGTAAAACTCCGGCTCCTCGACGAACTCGTAGTCTTCTTGATACGGAAAAAGTAAACATAACATTCAATAAACAAACAAAATATCACAAAACATAAGCATACAAGTTTTATGAGTTTAAGTATGTGGAATCAAGCTTTGTTATTCTGTAGTTATGTTGAAAAACATTAAAGATTAGATTTTAAGGTTTTTCCCAATTTATTTTATGAATTAACAATTTATACCTAAGGGGTTTTTATTTGTTTAATTAATAAGAATATTTTGGGCAACAGGGACATACTGTTTTTATGGCATTAATGTGTAGAGAATAAAAAGAGGAATTTAACAAAATTTGGAAGGTGAAATTTGCAGTTGAAATGAGCAAGTTATGAATTTTTAAAGTTTAAACAATTTTCTGGATTTTTATTTAAACAGAAAACAGTCGCTGGTCCACGGTGAACCAGGTTCACCATGAACCCATGACTGTGCGCGTGGATTGGATCAACCAGAGCCGTCGGATCTGGATCCAGCAGCCAGGCGCGAGGCGGGATCGCTTAAGTGGCAACAGACGACTGTGAGGCCTCGTTACCCTTTTGGGTGAGATCGATGACCCAGATTAAATCCCGAAGTCTGTGCGCTCCGATTGCGATCATGCGGCCAGGATCAAATCCGTCACGGCACGCGCTAAGGGGCTCGTACCCCCCTTCATCTTCGACGATGGCGGGGCTCAGGCGTGGCGGCGGCGAGTGCCTAGGAGCCTAGGTTTTGGCGAAAATGGAAAGAGGAGAGGACGGCGGTCATGACCGTACCTTCGGCGGCGGAGAAGGACGGAGGGGGCCCGAGGCGGCGGCAAACGGTGGCCGGAGGTGAAGCAGAGCTAGAGGCCAAAAACGGGCGACAGCGCTCAGGAGGGCTCCGGCTAGGGCTTAGGCGGTGTGGGCAGTGGGCGGCGAACCGAGGGGTTCTTATAGGGTCACCGGCGGCGGCCAAACGGAAGGAAACCGAAGGTTTCCTTCCTTCTCCGCCGAGGGTTCCATTTGCGTGGGCTAGCTTCCATACTTGTTAAAACACATGGGCTATAGATGGAAGGGGGTCGCGGTGGTCCAACGAAGGGAGTTCGGGGCGAATCCAGTCGGATCGGGGCGGCCGACGGCGAGAAAAGGAAGGGTGGTCACCGGAAAGGAAAGGGGAGAGATCCCCTTCCAACGAGGACGAAGGATCTGACAGGTGGGCTCCACCTGTCACCGGGCGAGCGGGAAAGGAAAGGGCCGACAAGCGGGACCAAACGGCCATGGACTGAGGCGCGGGCTAGAGAGGCTGACAGGCGGGGCCAAGCTGACGTGGGCGCGGGAGAGGAGAGAGGGGAGCGCACTGACAGGCGGGTCCCACATGTTAGTGACACAGGCGCTGGGCTGGGCTGAGGCAGATTGGGGGTTGCGGCCCATTAGGATTTAAAATGGTTTTCTGATTAAAATAAATCCAGTAATTAATTTATTTTATTAAAGGTTGAATCACTATTGACAAAATGTTGTAAAAATTCCTAAAATTATATCTTGGCCTCTGGATTCTATCATAAATTTTCCAAGTTGAAATTTTGAATATTTCTCCCTATTTGGCTTTAGAAGGGCTCTTTTAGGGTTTTCTTTAAGGGTTAATTTTTTCTGTGCCATTACGATTTTTACGGTTTGCCAAAATGCCATCGTTGTGTCACTGCCAGATGGGGGCCGCCACAGTCACTGACAGTGGCATGTAAGCAATTTCAGAAAATTATAATGGCATGTGAGTAATTTTCCCTTTCTTTAATTAAATAATTCCTTTAATTCCCTAAAAAATATATTTCCTTTATTTTATTTATTTTTAAATCTTGGGATGTTACAATCCTATCCCCCTTATAGAGAATCTCGTCCTCGAGATTCGAATCAATCCTCGAATAGCTCTGGATGCTGTGCTTTGAGTTCTTCCTCTTTTTCCCACGTAGCTTCCTCTACGGGATGATTGCTCCACTGAACCTTACAGAAGCGGATGACGCGACTCCTGATGGTCCTTTCTTTGACTTCCAAGATCCTGACGGGCTTTTCCACGTAGGTCAGATCTTCTTGAATGTTCAACTGCTGAAGGTCTACTTGCTCTGCTGGGACTCGAAGACACTTCTTTAGTTGTGACACATGAAACACGTCATGCACCCTAGCCAATGAGGGTGGTAGTTCCAACTGATAAGCGACTTCGCCTTGGCGCCGAACAATGGGAAAAGGTCCAACGTATCGAGGTGCCAACTTTCCTCTCATGTTAAACCGTTGTGTGCCACGGAGAGGAGTGACTCGGAGGTAGACATGGTTTCCCTCTTCAAAGGATAAATCCCGACGATGATTGTCCACATAGCTCTTCTGTCGATATTGGGCTGTCTTGAGTCGGTCTCTGATAATCCTTACCTTCTCTTCAGCTTCACGAAGGATGTCTATTCCAAACACTTGGGATTCACCGGTTTGATCCCAAAGTAAAGGCGTCCTACACTTATGTCCATATAAAGCTTCGAGCGGGGACATCTGAAGGCTGGCTTGGTAACTGTTGTTGTACGAAAACTCGGCGTACGGTAAACTCTTGTCCCAAGTTCCTCCAAAATCCAAGACGCATGCCCGAAGCATATCCTCTAATATCTGATTCACCCTTTCAGTTTGTCCATCCGTCTGAGGGTGGTATGCGGTGCTGAAGTTTAGTCTCGTTCCCATTTCCTCTTGAAGGTTTTTCCAGAATCGAGACGTAAACTGACTTCCTCTATCAGATACTATCTTCTTGGGTACCCCATGAAGACACACTATGCGAGCCATATACAATTCTGCTAGTTTAGGGCTACTGAAGGTCGTCTTGACGGCTATGAAATGAGCTACCTTTGTTAGCCGATCAATGATTACCCATATAGAATCATATCCAAGTTGGGTCTTTGGGAGTCCGTTGATGAAGTCCATACCGATCTCTTCCCATTTCCATTCAGGCACTTTAAGTGGCTGTAACAGCCCTGCGGGTCTCTGATGTTCTGCTTTTACTTGTCGGCAGGTGTCACATTCTACGACAAACTGAGCAATTTCCTTCTTCATGCTAACCCACCAATAATGTTCCTTCAGGTCCTGGTACATCTTTGTACTCTCGGGATGGATGGAGTACAGAGTATCATGGGCCTCCCTTAGAATAAGGGTCTTTATCTCCGGTTTATCTGGCACACAGATCCTGGTTCCGAACCATATGGTGCCATTCTCATCCTCTGAAAATCCTAGGGCCTTGCCCTATCTCATGTTCTTCTTAATGGCGGCTATATCCGGGTCTTCTAACTGAGCCCCACGGATCTGTTCGAACAGGACTGGTTGTGTCTCCAGGGTGGCTAGATAGGCTCCTGTGGTTAACCCGAGATTTAACTTTTCCATTTCTTTATATAGCAGAGGCGCGTGATCCTGGATTATGATGGCGATGCAATATCCTTTACGACTTAGAGCATCAGCCACCACATTTGCTTTGCCGGGATGGTAGTGAATACCTAAGTCATAGTCCTTTATTAATTCTAACCATCGCCTTTGCCTAAGGTTGAGATCCGGCTGCGTGAAGATATACTTTAGACTCTTGTGATCTGTAAAGATTTCGCAGCGGTTTCCGACCAAATAATGCCCCCATATTTTCAGGGCGTGCACAACAACGGCCAATTCCAGGTCGTGTGTAGGGTAGTTTAGCTCATGAGTCTCAATTGACAAGAGGCGTACGAGACAACCTCTCCGTCTTGCATAAGAACACATCCCAATCCCTGGCGGGATGCGTCGCAATAGATATGGAAGTCCTTCCTGATATCCGGTAGGGTCAGTATGGGTGTTGACACTAGCCGGGTCTTGAGGGTACGAAAACTTTCCTCGCATTCGGGAGTCCATTCAAACTTCTCTCCCTTCTGCAATAACTTAGTCATAGGCTTGGCAATCTTGGAGAAATTCTCAATAAATCACCGATAATATCCTGCCAAACCAAGAAAACTCCGTATTTCTGATACGTTGGTGGGTGGCAGCCAATCAGTAACTGCTTCCACGGTGGCAGGGTCTACTGTGATACCTTGTGCAGAGATGATATGTCCAAGGAACTTTACTTCCGCCGTCCAAAATTTGCACTTGCTGTACTTGGCGTATAACTGATGTTCCCTTAGTTTTCCTAAGGTCAATCGGATGTGAGTCTCGTGCTCCTTTTTGTCCTTGGAAAAGATGAGGATGTCATCTATAAATACCACAATAAACTTTTCCAAGTATTCCATGAATACCTTATTCATCATATTCATGAAGAAAGTCGGGGCGTTGGTCAATCCAAAGGACATGACAGTGCACTCATAAAGTCCATAACGAGAGGTAAAAGCCGTCTTGGGTATGTCCTCTTCTCGAATCCTTAGCTGATGATAACCAGACCGCAGATCGATCTTGGAAAATATCGTGGCTCCTTTCAGCTGTTCAAATAGATCATCGATCTTGGGTAAAGGATACTTATTCTTGATGGTCACCTCATTCAAGGCTCGATAATCCACGCACATACGCTTAGCCTTGTCCTCCTTCTCAACGAAGATGACAGGGGCGCCCCACGGGGATGTGCTGGGTCTGATGTATCCTTTCTTCTCAAGATCCTCAAGTTGCTGCTTCATCTCAGCTAGCTCGTTGGCGGCCATCCGATACGGTAGCTTGTAGATGGGAGTGGTTCCGGGTACTAGATCAATCTAGAACTCAATGTCCCTTTTGGGTGGCATCCCTGGTAAATCCTCTGGAAATACGTCCAGGTACTCACAGACCACTGGTATCTCTTCCAAGGTAATCTGGTGTAGACGAGGTCTTCTGGACTTCTAGCTTGGCATCTGGAATGTGACAACAGTCCCTTCTTCACTGGTCACAATTACATGCCTCAGGGCACATCTTATCACACCTTGGTGTTTGTTGAGCCAATCCATTCCTAGAATCAGATCCAAACCATGGCATTCTATTAGGATGGGGTCGGCCCAGAATATTGTGCCTTGGATATCTACCCATACCCTTGGACTATAAGAATGGCTTGGGTTTGTTTGCCAGGGGTGGCTATTAATACTGGTCTTGCTAAATCACATTTGTTGAGATTATACTTCTCCACAAAATTTGTTGAAATAAAGGAGTGCGTAGCTCCAGTATCAAATAATACCATTGCAGGGTCCAAATGTACCGTGAACTTACCCATGATGATCTCGGGTGCGACCTGAGCTTCCTCGGCGGAGACATGGTTTACACGGGCGCGGACGGAAGGGTTGTCCGCGACTCCTTGCGTACGCTTGGGGTGGGGGCATTGGTGGAAATAATGCCCTTCCTGGCGGCAGTTGAAACATATCACTGGCTTATCATGCTTGTCGCGCAGAACTTCTGCTTTCTTGGTAGCGGCAGTTGGAGCGGCCGGTGTGGTGGGAGCGGGGCGAGGATGTCCTGCTCCGGTGTTGGTGGCGGGTGGCGTGGGATGGTACACTGGGCGCGGATGATATTGGGGCGCCGGTGGGGGAGGTGCAAATTGTGGCCTCTGCGCCATTCCTTGATTCTGGCGGAAGGCGATCATCCTTTTCTTCTTCAGGTCGACCTTATTCTGCTCGGTCTCCTGAATAATTGCCTTGTTGACCAGCTTTTGGAAGTTGGCGTAGTCTCCGGAGACCAGCTGAAGGGAAAGCTCGTCCTTCAGCCCTCAAAGAAACTTGGACTGCCGGGCCGTATCAGTATGGACTTCCTCCAGCGCATACCGGGCTAGCCGGTTGAACTTGTGCAGGTATTCAGTCACGGACCTGCTTCCTTGTTGCAGATCCCTGAACTCCTGCTGCTTCTGGGTGATAATGCCATCGGGGACGTGGGCCGCGCGGAAAGCGGCGGAGAACTCCGCCCAAGTGTGGACGTGTCCCTCAGGCAGAGTCTCGCGCAGGTTATCCCACCATTCTGCGGTGGGTCCCTGGAGTTGGTGGGCAGCAAAGGCTACCCTCTCCTGCTCAGTGCAAGCTAGGAGATCCAACTTCTTCCCTATCATCCTCAGCCAGTTACCAGCCTCCATGGGGTTGGTGGTGCTAGAGAACGTGGGAGGGCGAACTTGGAGAAATTCAGACAGCTGTGAGGCAGGTGCCGGAGCGGGAGTGGCGGGGCGAGGTATCTCGGGTAGCTGTTGGTGAAGATGAAAGAATTGAGCCTGTTGCTCTTGCATTTGATTCTGCTGTTGTTCCATATGGTTCAACGGCGTGGATATCAACTGATTTTGGTTGGCCATCATCTCGGCCAAAGTGGGGTGGTTGGCGACTGGGGCCTGCCTCTGCCCAGTTGCTCCCCATTGGGGCAAGTTTCCGTTGTCCCCTCCGTTTTGGGGAGCATCGGATCCCTGAGTGTTAGTCATCCCGAAGTTTCCAAACAGACAATAATCTCTTAGGGGAAATGAGGCTAAGTTTTATTTCAAAATGTGTCATCCTCACGATTACATATAAATCTTTTATTTAATCTTCACTCATACCTTATATTTGACCTGAGTGGCAATACAATCCAAAACAATAAAAAGGAAACAATCAATCATAAAAACTACGTCTAAGGCAGCTCGGGGGACGACTTGATCACGGGCTCGGCGGAGATGGTCGGGGTGGTGGAGCGGGATGGTCCGGCGGGAGGTGCACTGTGGGAAATGCTCTTGGGCCTCACTGTGGGGATCCGGAGTGATTTCCCCTTGTGGGGCGGAAGGGTGGTGACCTCCTCTAGGTCCTTCTGCAACTCCTTGATCTACTAGCGAAGCTGTGCGGTGTCGGCGACGCTCTGACATAGGAGCTCATTCTAGCGCCTCAACTCCTCAGCCTCGGCAGCCAACCGGTGCCCCTGCTGGACACGGGGACGAAGTTCTCCATTCTCGCGGTTCAGATCCTCTGAAGAGTGACGATAGAAGTCAATCGTGGCACACTGTCCGTTAGCATCTTGCAGGGCCTCATAGTGGAGCTCGTCCATCACCTCCAATAGGCGTACCGTGTGCCCAACGACGGAGTGGCGCTGGGAGAGTGTGCTGACGTAGACGCTGTGTGGACTCCCTGGAGTGCGTAGGGGCATGAAGCGATAGTCCGTGTCGTAGAGCTGGCTTTCGTAGATCACCCGGAGCTCGGTGAGGGCCTGAAGGGCGGTGCGCTGACTGGCAACCAAAAAGGTGGGTCCTCCGGCTCGATAAGTGTGGGTTGTCTGCGTAGAGGGCTGGATGATGATGGTGACCTCGCAGTAGCTCTCTTCCTTGTTGGGGAAGACTCCGTGAAACATCGGCTCGTGCTCGAACCTGAGGAAACTGACGAGCATGCGAAGCTCGCGGATGAATCCGGCCTCGTCGCGAAGAGTCCCACTCATGGTATGGACCGGCATCTACAAAAGAGAGAAAATTTTGGTGAAACTGCAGAAGATGAGAGTGTAAGTATTTTTGTAAGAAATTACAGTTAATATAAGTCCTAGGGTCAGGTCTGTTTGGCTTCCTACAGTCTAGTCGGCTCTGATACCATCTTGTCACGCCCAGATTTAATAAATCTGGACTTTTATTGAAATTCCATAGAAAATCAATAAATCAAGACGTTCATCACACGACCACGTACAATACAATCAATCATTCACGGTTCGTAGACCATATTAGTACAAAAGTGAATAAAGGTGAAGAGAAACTAGTAAAACAAAGGTCCTAGATGAACGCCTCCTTCCAGTCTCGCCTTGACTGGGTTGCTACTCCAGACCTTCATCCTCCTCGTAGTAGACGGGCTCGAGTGGTGTAAGTCAACGGGGGTGAGTACAAACATACTCAACAAGCCACCGGATGCAAATATAATGCAGAGTAATAACAAGGGAGATAATGGCTAATTTTGCGGAAAAGCATATTTGTAAAGCATTTAAATGAGATCAAGTTATTATTACAGAAATGTAAACATGAGTATGCATCATCATCTTCTAACTCGAGGGGTACAGTCAGCCCACCCTCTCTCAACAGTCCTTACATGCCATGAATAACTCAACCATTCAAACAATAGTAAACTAACTGCGAGAAGTCACACAACCCGCCCTTGACCGTGGGCTCGGCTTTTCGAAAAGATTGAATACTCTGATCAGATGTGTACCACTGTACCCACAAGGCACACACTCATCACTTACACCAAAGTGTAACGAGATGACCCAAACCATGGGAACTCATGCCAAAACCTTCCATATGGTCCGCCTCGACCCAACAGCACCCTCTTATGGTTTTCATATGGTGCCCCGACGCGTCGAGCCAACACCATACCCCCCTTGAGCCACGTCGGTACAAGTCACCCGCAGGTTGCCCCTTGCCCCTCCACTATGGTGCATCGAGTCGGATTGTTCCATACTTTCAGTTAGGACTTACCCATTAGACTTGTGGTTAGTACGGAAGTGCTTTGCAATAGATCCCGCAGACCGTTCTTATAGTGCCCCGGGTGCGACCAACCAATGCCCTATCTTGCACCCGTAACCCACCATACTTATAACATAGCCAACTCCAACAGAGTCCAGAGACGAGAATAACGGGGAAATACATATAGTAGAATCCAACTATCTACGACTCATTCTTTTTTTATCCTATAGAAGTTGTGTCGGTACATTTGACACTAGCTAATATATTATAGTAGAGTGACAAGGAGTTAAGGCTCAATAAGCATGGCTTGGGTTTGCACACAAGGACGGGGATCTAATAAATATAGTGTAGGGTTTGATATTTGACTAATGCAATATTATCCTATGAGTTATAGCGATAATTTATTAAAACATGGGATCAATGATGATCAAAATGGGGGTTGTGACTTTCCTTGCTCAGGAAAGGGTGAAGGTGGAACCTCGGGGTAAAACTCCGTCTCCTCAACAAACTCGTAGTCTTCTCGATACGGAAAAATTAAACATAACATTCAATAAACAAACAAAATATCACAAAACATAAGCATACACGTTTTATGAGTTGAAGTATGTGGAATCAAGCTTTATTATTCTGTAGTTATATTGAAAAACATTAAATATTAGATTTTAAGGTTTTTCCCAATTTATTTTATGAATTAACAATTTATCCCTAAGGGGTTTTTATTTGTTTAATTAATAAGAATATTTTGGGCAACAGGGACATACAGTTTTATGGCATTAATGTGTAGAGAATAAAAAGAGGAATTTAACAAAATTTGAATGGTGAAATTTGGAGTTGAAATGAGCAAGTTATGAATTTTTAAAGTTTAAAAAATTTTCTGGATTTTTATTTAAACAGAAAATAGTCTCTGGTCCACGGTGAACCAGGTTCACCGTGAACCCATGACTGTGCGCGTGGACCGGATCAACCAAAGCCGTCGGATCTGGATCCAGCGGCCAGGCGCGAGGCGGGATCGCTTAAGTGGCAACGGACGACTGTGAGGCCTCGGTACCCTTTCGGGTGAGATCGACGACCGAGATTTAATCTGTGCGCTTCGATTGCGATCGTGCTGCCAGGATCAAATCTGGCACGACACACGCTAAGGGGCTTGTACCCCCCTTCGTCTTCGATGACGGCGGGGCTCGGGCGCGGCGGCGACGGCGGCGGCGAGTGCCTAGGAGCCTAGGTTTTGGCAAAAATGGAAAGAGGAGAGGATGACGGTCACGACCGTACCTTCGGCGGCAGAGAAGGACGTAGGGGGCCCGAGGTGGTGGCGAATGGTGGCCTGAGGTGAAGCAGAGCTAGAGGCCGAAAAATGGGTGACAGTGCTCTGGAGGGCTCCGGCTAGGGCTTAGGCGGTGTGGGCAGTGGGCGGCGAACCGAGGGGTTCTTATAGGGTCACCGACGACGACCAAATGGAAGGAAACCGAAGGTTTCCTTCCTTCTCTAGCGAGGGTTCCATTTGCGTGGGCTAGCTTCCATACTTGTTAAAATGCGTGGGCTATAGATGGAAGGGGGTCGCGGTGGTCTAAGGAAGGGAGTCCGGGGCGAATCCAGTCGGATCGGGGTGGCCGGCGGCGAGAAAAGGAAGGGTGGTCGCCAAAAAGGAAAGGGGAGAGATCCACTTACATCGGGGACGAAGGATCTGACTGGTGGGCTCCACCTGTCAGCGGGCGAGCGGGAAAGGATAGGGCCGACAGGCGGGACTAGGCGGCTAGGGACTGAGGCACGGGCCAAAGAGGCTGACAGGCGGGGCCAAGCTGACGCGGGCACGGGAGAGGAGAGAGGGGAGCGCGCCGACAGGTGGGTCCCACATGTTAGTGACACAGGCGCTGGGCTGGGCTGGGCTGAGGCAAATTTGGGGTTGCGGCCCATTAGGATTTGAAGTGGTTTTCTGATTAAAATAAATCTAGTAATTCATTTATTTGATTAAAGGTTGAATCACTGTTGATAAAAATTTGAAAAAATTCCTAAAATTATATCTTGTCCTCTGGATTCTATCATAAATTTTCCAAGTTGAAATTTTGAATATTTCTCCCTGTTTGGCTTTAGAAGGGCTCTTTTAGGGTTTTCTTTAATTAAACAATTCCTTTAATTCCCTGAAAAATATATTTCCTTTATTTTATTTATTTTTAAATCTTGGGATGTTACAAAACCGAAGCCACACCACCAATGCATGCAAGTCTATATTAGCTCCGCGGAGCTAATATCTCGAGATGAGCTCTGGCTGAGGAACTACTGACTGAGCCCCTCTCGTGACACGTCCGAAGCCGGTGCAGGTTGTTGGATGCGTGGACAGTTTCGAAGCCCTAAGACAACCTTTGATGGCTAGTGTTATGCCACCTCCAAAGCAAGAAGATAACCAAGACCGGGGGAAACAAGTAGTCCTACCCATCTCCGGAGGAGGGACCCTAAGTGGCATGTCAAAGCGCCAGCGGAGGGAATATGTACACGAAGTAGGACACATTGGGACCTCTTCGTAAGCAGCTGAAATGCCCAAGTGGTCTCATGTGCCTATATCCTTCTCCGTAGATGATGCAGCTGGAATTAAATTCCCCCATGGAGATCCTCTTGTTATTACAGCTGACATTGTAGGAACAGAGGTCCGGCGAGTGTTGGTTGATGGTGGAAGTTCTGTGGACATCATTTTCATCTAGGCCTTCAATCAATTATGCATCTCGCGAAAGCATTTACTTCCAGCAGCTCGTCCGCTTCAAGGCTTCACAAGCCCTCCTCTCAATGCCCTCGGCCAAATAGGCATCGAGGTGACTCCTGTTGCGGAGGTTGAGCCGGAGCCTTTGCACCTTCGAAGCCAACTCCAGCCATAACACAAGTGACTCCGGTCCGAGAAACGACTTCAAAGAAGATGATTGGTCCTGGAAAAGGCCAACCTTTACCTTTGCCTGCTCCTGTTCCAGGGTGGACTCCATCAAGATGCACGGACGGAGGTCAATCTACAGAAGCCTCTGAAGATGCTTCGCTACACTCCGGTCCATCTCCCAACGAAGATGATCAGGGCGCCTTGTCAAGGCTCCCCCACTTAGCTCCTTTTCTAGAGAGGAGAACATGACTTCTGACTTTGCTAGAGCCTTTGGCTCAGGCTAGTTGCGATGTTTGGGAGACTGACTTGGTTTCCATCCTTGGAGAAGCGGAGGGGTCAGAGCTGGATGCAGCTTTGGAGTGGGAAGCCTACCAGGTACGAAGCATCTGCAAAAATAGAGTTAGTTCAAACATGTTGGGGGAAAATATATCATCCCCAGGGCTTTTAAGATCAAAAGGCAAAGACAATTTATTAGCATTGAAACAGAAGTTCATCTCCAAGATGATGAAGTTTTCGAGACGAAGGCTACTTCGAATCCTAATTCGAAGGTATCCTCCGAAGGCTCCATCGCTACAATGAAAAACAGCAAGACTGACGAGACGTCTGCCTTATCTATCCTCTCCGGCTAGATTTTACTACTTTAGCCCTATTCGGGGTACCGAATAGTTTCCACTATTTCAGTTGTAATTGAGGGGTAAAAAGGTCTTTTCCTTAGAGTTTTTACCTATAAATACCCCCTGTTGGCGTAAAGGATTACGCTAACAGGTTCTCGAAGATTAAGAACTAACAAACGAAGAGTTTGTGATGCGGACTATTTCGAGCCTCCGAATAGGATAATAGCTCAAAGTAGTTCGAAGTTGTGTATTAAATAACTGAGTATTCGATGCCTATTACAGGGTAAAAAGGGGGTTATTTATAGGTAAAAACTCTAAGGAAACGACCTATTTACCCCTCAATTATAACCGACATAGTGGAAACTATTTGGTACTCCGAATAGGGTTAAAATAGTAAAATCTATCCGGAGAGGATAGATGAGGCAGACGACTTATCAGTCTTGCTGTTTTCCACTATAGCTTCGGAGCCTTCGGAGGATGGCTTTGAACCATGAATCCGAAGCATCCTCCGTCTTAGAAACTTCATCACCTCCGGAGATGAACGCAAACTTTGATGCTGATAAGTCATCTTTGACTATTAATCTCTAAAGTCCTGAGGATGAAGTATTTTCCCCCAACAGTAGTCCCTCGAATACTCTTCTCCGATCTAACCTGTATGGCAAGAAAGCAGTATATGCAAGGAATATTTTCATATTCAGGGACTTAGAGAAATTTGAAGGTGTTACAGTTATTCAAAGGGTATTTGACATCGAAGTATCTCCGATGAAAACTTTGAACTGGGACTGCTGTGTGAACGCTTCGTAGGGAAATGAACTGTTACGGAGGTGGAACATCATGAAGAGCCATTAATTTTGAGCCGTTACCCTTCATGTAGCCGTTAGGTTTCCAGAAAAGGTAACAGTCAAAACTTTACCGCAAGTTCACACCTTTCTACTTCCTAGTCCCACCTGTCAGCAAAGCCATACAAGGTGTCAAAGCCCAGTAACTAACGGAAAGGCTATACAAGCGGTGTCAAAGCCCATCGAAATTTTTTACAGAGCTTGATTTTCGAAGCTTTCTTTCTTCAACCTCCAAATCTCCTCCTAATCTTTTGAGCAATCGACCCATGGTGAGGACCAACGCGATTGTGCCAGCGGCGGCGGGAACCCTAGCATAGAGGCAGACGTGGGAAGCTTCAACAACGATGGTCATGGCGGGAGCTCCGGGAGGTTCTTGGCCAAAAAATCCTCGGGAGGTCTGCCCTCCATCCAAGAAGCCAATCCCACAAAGCTTCCTCATCAGACAATCGACAAGCACGACAGAATCTATTGAGGAGGCGGTGAACGGGAAGCTGGGCGTCGGAATGAGGACTCGGGTCCCGGGAACGGAGTCGACCCCGAAGTCGCGGATCGGGGAAGTGGTAGTCTTCAAGGCTTTCTTCGAAGCCGGACTAGGACTCCCTGCCATTAATTTTCTGTCAGAGGTATTGGAGATGTTCCACATTACCTTGCCGCAGTTGTCCCCCACGAGGCCACCTGCCAACCGAAGCCATAGGATGGACCCAGAGACACCAAGGTGCTGACGGCGTTTGGAAGTGTCAACTTCCAACTTCTGAAGGAACATGCGCAACATTTTTCGGTGAAGGCCATCAACGACCGGTGGTATACCAACTGGACCCCACAATTCTGCCTCAAGGCGCAGACGAAGGTATACTTCGAAGCTTTTGCCTTTGCAATTCCTGCAATAACTATTACCCACAAATATTCACTAAATACCTTAATTTTTATAGGTGCATCGAGGAGCGGCATGGCTCCGATCACTGATGGAGCTTCAGCTTCTCTTGGAGTTGAGGCTTCGGCTGACGTAGTGGCTCCAACGACAAGAGCCGTCTTGGGTGAAGCAGTCCCGATCGAGGGGGCAACAATTGAAGGAGGATCTACTTCAGCCGGAGTTCCAGCTCCGACTTTTGTGCCAGGGAGGGGCAAGAGTATGACGAGCTTCAGTCCCCTCCCTGCCTTGACGACGACTCCCTCCTCCAACGATCCTTCGGTGAGCAACTCAGAGAAGGAGGCTGCAGTAGATGATCGCTGGGCCCTATCCTGGCTCCCTCTGCTGGCTCTGTTTTTGGAGCAACGAACAGGGCTCCGAACGCTTTTGGAGCCCTTGGCGTACAAAGGCCAAGAAGTCGCGAGCTCCGAATTGGTCTCCATCTTGAGCAAAGCTAGAGCCCCGGAGCTCGATTTGGCCCTCGAAAGGGCTGCCCTTCAGGTATGTAGCATACAACAAGTGTATTCAATTAATAAATGAAATTACTTGGTACTTATCAGCATCAAAGCTTGCGTTCATCTCCAGAGGTGATGAAGTTTCTAAGCCGGAGGATGCTTCGGCTTCATGGTTTGAAGGCATCCTACGAAGGCTCTGAAGCTACAGTGGAAAACAACAAGACTGATAAGACGTCTGCCTTATCTACCTTCTCCGGATAGATTTTACTATTTTAACCCTATTCGGGGTACCGAATAGTTTCCACTATGTCGGTTGTAATTGAGGGGTAAATAGGTCTTTTCCTTAGACTTTTTGCCTATAAATACACTCCTTCTTACCCTGTAATAGGCATCAAATACTCAGCTATTCAATACACAATTTCGTACTACTCGATCTATTATCCTATTCGGAGGCTTGAGATAGTTCTCAACACGAACTCTCTGTTTGTTAGTTCTTGATCTTCGAGAATCTCTTAGCGTAATCTTTTACGCCAACAGTTGGCGCCATCTGTGGGGAACCTAGTTCTAAAACTAGTTCTCTACTTCTGACTATACTTCGAAGAGCACTTTCGGAGGGAGCTTCAGAGTCTCAAGATTCCGCGCACCCTTCGGTAAGGGGCTTCCTAGTGCAGCTCGAAGGCCTTTCCTCGCCTTCCCAAACAAATCAAAGTCCTCGGTCTTCGGACCTCATCTTCGTTAGCTATGCCTCCTAAGTAGAGGCTATCCTCCGATCCTCCCCGAAGGTCCCCTCGGACCAACGGAGCAGGACCTTCAGTTATCCCGATAACCCCCAAAGGGGCCACCGGACGTCGAGCACCAAGAGGCCCCCGAGCCGCTCCCACGGTGCTCCAAACCGACTACGCCAGTTCCTAAGACCCAGAGCTCCCCTCTGAAGGAGACGAAGACCTTCCTGAGGATGAGGCTACCCAAGTAGCGCGACGTAAGGAGGAAGTGGCAAGGTGGAGGCAAGATGCTGCCGATCGACTCCGCTCTCAAGCTTCCTCTCATGCTCCAGAAGGGCCTCAAGATGGTGGTGATGGCGACCTTCCCGAAGCTGTCCGAGTGCCAGAGGAGGCTGAGAATGCATCCTTCGATGACAAATCTCCATTGCATCCGGACCTGCAGAAAGTGTCCTTCGATCTCAGGTTTAAAGCCTCGAAGCTGCACAAGTATTTCGGTGGGTCTGACCCTGGAGAATTTGCTCGTTCGTATGCTTTGGCGATAGAAGCCAGTGGAGGGGTGCATAACACTATGGCGAAGTGCTTCCCCCTCGCTCTCGAAGGTGTAGCTCTCTGTTGGTTTTGGTCTCTAAAGCCAGGATCGATCAAGTCTTGGGAGCAGTTGAAGAGGACGTTTGTAAGCAACTTCCAAGGTACATTTGTGTCTCCAATGTCGACTGGGAGTCTATTTCAGGTGAAGCAGCAAGCGGGGGAGATGCTTTGGGAATACTTCACACGCTTCGCCCACACCAAGTCTCAGATCAAAGGCTTGTCTACCTCTTCGGTAGTCGATGCCGCACGCGAAGGGGTGTTCAACCTAGATCTCCTCAGCAAGCTTCATCGAAAACCAGTGTCATCTGTGGCACAACTGATGGCATACTTCGAATAGTATGCCAAGGCAGAGGAAGGCTGCCTCCGAAGAACTACAGCACCTGCACCAGCCCTTCGAGAAGTGAAGACAGAGCCTAAAGTCCCGACCTCTCTGCAAACCCCCCATGACAATCGTTTCAATGATCGTAGGCGGGGAAAGAAGCACTTCCACTTGGAGGTGATGAACATTGCACCCTTTGCCCCGAAGGCACCTGCCAACTTTCAGCAGGCGCAAGGCTTCAAGGTTGGAGCTTCGAAGCCCCAAGAAAGAATAGCTGTAAGGCGCCAGAGCTTCTTCTATTGTGTGCATGGCGAGAATAGAAGCCATGACACGAAGGATTGTAAGTCAGTATTAACCCTTCAGGTGAATACCTTGGACGAAGTACAGGGCGAGGTACATCGGATCGAGCCCCTCTAGCGGCACGTTCAGAGCCCGTGCAAACCGTGGCCCGAGCCGACATCCTCGAAGCACCCATGTAGCTCCTGGTGGCCAATATTATGCCACCACCGAAGCAAGAAGATCCCCAAGATCGTGGCAAGCGAGTGGTCCTACCCATCTCCGGAGGGGGGACCCTCGGAAACATGTCAAAAAGGCAGCGGCAAGAATATGTCCGCGAAGTAGGGCACATAGGGACCTCGAATTCTGTGGCAGGAATGCCCGAGTGGTCTCATGTACTTATTTCCTTTACTGCCAATGATGTTGTGGGGGTGAAATTCCGTCATGCTGATTCCTAGTCATTTCAGCTGATATAGCTGGAGTCGAAGTTCGAAGGATCCTTGTAGACGGTGGGAGCTCCGCAGATATACTTTTTGTCCAGGCCTTCGACCAGATGTGCATTCCTCGGAGGCATTTACTTCCAGCGGCCCGCCCACTCCAAGGCTTCACAGCTCTGCCTCTCGATGCCCTCGGCCATATAGGCCTCGAGGTTGCCTTCGGAGAGGGGCCCTTAGCCAAGATGGAAAAAGTGATCTTCGACATCGTCGATGCCCCATATGCCTATAATGCGATTTTTGGACGGGGGATGTTGAACCAGTTCGGGGCTATAGCACATCACAACTACTTATGTCTCAAGATGCCCACGCAAGGTGGAGTTCTCACTATCTTAAGAGACCAAGCTGTAGCCCGAAGAACGGAGTATGGCCATGGTCAGCCATTGGACCCTCGACAAGTGCACAGTATGTCGGAACACATAGAGGAGGCTTCAGAGTCTTCAAACTCCTCGAAGGGCCTTTCCCTAAAGCCAAGCCCAGAAGGTGATGTCGTCACGAAGATAATTCTAAAGGATGGCAAGGAGTACCCAATATAGTTCGGTAAGGGGCTACCTCTGAAGATAGCTGCTTCGTTGGAGGAAGTAGTCAAGCAAAATTTGGACATCTTTGCCTGGACCGACCAAGACATCACCGGGGTTGACCGGAGTATCATCGAACATAGTTTGCTTGTTAACCCGAAGGCTAGGCCAGTGCGCCAGGGGCTCCGTAAGTTATCAGCAGAGAGGGCAGACCTCGCTAAGGTAGAAGTGGAAAAATTGCTAAGGGCCGGCATCATCAGGGAAGTGGCCCACACGGAGTGGCTGGCTAACCCTGTTTTTGTAAGGAAAAAGGGCTCCGACAAGTGGCGCATGTGCATTGATTTCACATCATTAAATAAAGCATGCCCGCGAGACCCCTACCCTATGCCCCGAATAGACTAGCTGGTGGATTCTATGGCTGGCTCCGAATTACTGAGCTTCCTAGATGCTTACTCCAGTTATCATCAAGTCTTGCTAAAGCGCGAATACGAAGCCAAGACGAGTTTCATAACCCCATCCGAAGTATTTTGTTATGTAAGAATGCCTTTTGGCTTGCGGAATGTAGGAGCCACCTTCTCACGTTTGATAGCTAAGGCTCTAGGTCATCAAATAGGCCAAAAAGTCGAAGTCTATATGGATGATATTGTAATAAAGAGTGCTGTAAAGAACCATCATAGGCTAGACTTAGCTAAAACATTTGAGAGCCTCCGAGCTTGTGGAGTTTGCCTCAACCTTAAAAAATGTATATTCGGGGCGCAAGCAGGAAAACTGCTAGGGTACTTAGTTTCGAGTAGGGGAATCGACGCTAGCCCGACGTAGATAAGTGCATTGCAAAGAATGGCTCCACCAGGAAATTTGAAGCAGGTCCAGAAGCTAACAGGACGGCTCGCAGCTCTCAGCAGATTCTTGGCCAGATCAGCCGAGCGAAGCCTTCCAATTTTTAAAGCTCTAAAGGGGTCCAAAAGTTTCAACTGGACGCCGGAGTGCCAGAAGAGCTTCGATGATATTAAAGAATACGTCGGAAGCATGTCAACACTTACTGTGCCCCTCCCGAAAGAAATTTTCCTTTATCTTGCAGCAATGGGCTCCACAGTAAGTGCAGTATTGGTCAGGGAAGTTGAGCTTAAAGGAAAGCTGGTGCAAAACCTAGTTTACTTCGTCTCAGAAGCTTTATCCGGGGCAAAGACAAGATACTCCGAGGTCGAGAAATTTGCTTATGCTTTAGTAATGGCCTCGCGGAAGCTGGGGCATTACTTTCTAGCACATAACCTAATCGTTCCTACCTCGTATCCCCTTGGTGATATGCTTTGGAGCAAAGATTCTACGGGTAGGATCGGAAAATGGGATGTCGATCTAGCCCCCTTTGGTATTTCCTTCATGGCGAGAACATCTATTAAATCTCAGATCATAGCTGACTTCGTGGCTGAGTGGACTCCATCTGTAGTTTGGGCTCCGGAAGAAACCTCCGAATGTCTATGGACAATTTTTTTCTGATAGAGCCTATTAGGCATATGGTGCCGGAGCTAGAGCTGTAACAATATCGCCATCAAGGCAAAAGGTCATGTATTCTGCGAGGCTCAACTTTAAGACCACCAATAATATTGCAGAATACGAAGGAATCCTGCTAGGCCTCCGAAAGGCAAAGGCACTTGGATCGGTAAGGATTATAATTAAGACAGATTCCCAAGTCGTCGTAGGGCATGTTGACAAAAGCTTTCAAGCAAGGAACCCGCATCTTGCAAAGTATATGGAAGAAATCCGCAAGACAGAAGCAATGTTCAAAGGATTTTCTGTTCGAAGTATCCCTCGAGCAGATAATCAACTTGCAGACATTCTAGTGAAGGCTGCAGCCGGAGCAATGGACGTCCCGGAGGGTACATTCTATGAAGAACTTGCCAAGCCTACGGTAAATCAATTACCATCCACAGAAGTCCTTTGCATCACAGCTACAGACTAGCGGGCTCCGATAATGGATGTCTTGCAAAACAACGCAGTCTTGTCAGAAGGTCTTGATTTCCGAAGCTTGCAAGCAAGGGCTTGAAATTATGAGCTTGTCAATGGGATATTATACAAAGCCAGAGTCTGTTCTCCCTTACTCCGGTGCATCTCACAACCCGAAGGGCAAGATATACTTCGGGACATTCATGAAGGTTTATGTGGAAGCCACTTGGCCCCCCGTGCTCTAGCAGGCAAGACACTTCGGCAAGGGCTCTACTGGCCAACAATTGTAAGAGATGTAGAGGAGTTGGTTCGAACCTGTCAAGGATGCTAGTGGACGGGTAGACGGAGCCACCATCCACCAACACCACTTCAAGTTATTGCCTCGGTGTGGCCAATGGCACGATTGGGAATGGATCTCATCGGCCCTTTTCCAATGGCAATAGGCAGCTTGAAGTTTGCAGTGGTAGCAATTGAGTATTTTTCAAAATGGGTCGAAGCTGAACCCCTAACTGCTATCACTTCAAGGAATGTGCAAAAATTCTTCAGGAAAAATATTATATGCAGATTTGGAGTGCCAAGGGAGCTAACGGTAGATAATGGAACCTAGTTCGAAGTCGAACCCTTTAAAGAATTTTGTGAGGAACTAGGCATCAAACTATGCTTCCCAGCAGTTCGCCATCCACAATCCAATGGAGCCGTCGAGTGAGCCAACGGAAATATTCTCTCTGGTTTAAATCGAAGGATTGTCGGGCTAGCCAAAGGGTTGTGGACCGAAGAACTTCCTAAGATTCTATAGTCCATTCGGACCACTTAAGCCATGACTCCTACAGAGCTCAAGGGTGGATCCCTTCTGGTAGTAGAACCTGGAAATGAAGACGAGAGAAGCACTTCGCTGGACTTATCAGAAGAAACAAGGCTTCGAGTTGTCACCAATCTGACGAAGTACCAAGACCAAACAAAGACATGGTACGACCCGAAGATAGAACTGAACGATCTTAAACCAAGTCATTTGGTATTGCGAAGTGTAATAGCTACGAGGAAGCTAGGAAATAAATGGGAAGGACCATATATTATCCTACGCTCAGTGCACCCCAGCTCGTTTAAATTAGCTAATTTAGAAGGGGAAGAGTTGAAGCATGCATGGCATGCGGAGCACCTTAAACGTTATTACGCTTAGGGGCTCCTTGCAATCAATTGTAAAAGTACCTTTCTAAATAAAGATGGATGTTTGAATTTTGTTTACTCTTAAAATATCCCTTACTCCTGGTGGACGAATTAGGAGAACGAAGATGCTTGCGGAGTCAAGCATCTTTCAAGGAACCCAAACAACGGCCTTCGAACCATTGGTTCAAGGATTTCGTTGGCAGCCTACGAATTCCAGTCTCTGGCTTGTTAGGATCCGTAGAAGAGTCTAAGGACTTTAAAAGAACAGATTTCAGGACTCTGGGTTCGAAACATCTGTAAAAGAGCCATAGGTGTCCAACCTACGGATTCCAGGCTCCGGCTTGTTAGGATCCGTAGAAGAGTCTAAGGACTTTAAAAGAATAGATTTCCAACCTCTGGGTTCGAAGCATCTGTAAAAGAGCCGTAGGTGGCCAGCCTACGGATTCCAGGCTCCGTCTTGTTAGGATCAGTAGAAGAGTCTAAGGACTTTAAAAGAACAGATTTCTGGCCTCCGGGTTCGAAGCATCTGTAAAAGAGCCATAGGTGGCCAGCCTACGGATTCAAGGCTCCGGCTTGTTAGGATCCGTAGAAGTGTCTAAGGACTTTAAAAGAACAGATTTCTGGGCTCCGGGTTCGAAGAATCTGTAAAAGACAGAAGAAGCTTTGGCGCCTGCCAACCACTCTTTCTTGGGATTCAAGGTGCCAGCCTTGAAACTTTGTGCCTGTTGAAAGTTGACAGGCGTCTTTGGGGTGGATGGTGCAATGTTTGACATCTCAGAGCGGAAGTGTTTCTTTCCCCGCCTATGATCATTGAAACAATTATCAAGTGGGGCTTACGAAGATGTTGGGACTTCAGGCTTTGTCTTCACTTCTCGAAGGGCTGGTACAGGTGTTGCGATTCTTTGAAGGCAGCCTTCCTCTACTTTGGCATACTGTTCGAAGTATGCCATCAGCTGTGCCACAGACGACACCGGATTCTGGTGAAGTTTGCTGAGTAGATCTAGGTTCAACACCCCTTCACGCGTGGCATCGACTACCGAAGAGGTAGACAAGCCTTTGATTTGAGACTTGGTGTGGGCGAAGCGTGTGAAATACTCTCGAAGCGTCTCCCCCACTCGCTGCTTCACCTAGAATAGACTTTCGGTTGACATTGGGGATACAAACGTACCCTGTAAGTTGCTTACGAACTTCCTCTTCAGTTGCTCCCAAGACTTGATCGATCCTTTCTTTAAAGACCAGAACCATCAGAGAGCTACACCTTCCAGTGCAAGGGGGAAACATTTCTCCATAGTGTTACGCACCCCCCACTGGCTTCTATTGCCAAAGCATACGACCGAGAGAACTCTTCGGGGTCAGACCCACCAGAGTATTTGTGCAGCTTCGAGGCCTTGAAACTAGGGTCGAAGGGCACTTTCTGCAAGTCCAGATGCAACGGAGACTCGTCGTTGAAGGATGCATTCTCGGCTTCCTCCAGGACTTGGAAAGCTTCAGGGAGATCTCCAATACCGCCGTCTTGAGGCCCTTCCAGAGCATGAGTGGAGGATTGAGAGCGAAGTCGGTCAACAGCCTCTTGCCTCCACCTTGCCACTTCCTCCTAAAGTCACGCTACTTGGGTAGCTGCATCCTCAGGAAGGTCTTCATCTCCTTCGGAGGGGAGCTCCGGGTCTCGGGAACTGGTGTAATCGGTTTGGAGCACCGTGGGAGCGGCTCGGGGGCCTCTGGGTGCTCGATGTCTGGTGACCCCTTTGGGAGTCAGTGGAATGATTGAGGGTCCCACACCGTTGGTCCGAGGGGACCTTTGGGGAGGATCGGTGGCTAGGCTCTGCTTGGGAGGCATGGCTAATGAAGATGAGGTCCGAACACCGAATACATCGATTGGTTTGGGAGGGCGAGGAAAGGCCTTCGAGCTGCACTAGAACGCCCCATACCGAAGGGTGCGTGGAATCCTGAGACTCCGAAGCTCCCTCCGCAAGTGCTCTTCGAAGTGCAGTAAGCGGCAGAGAACTAGCTTTTAGAACTAGGTTCCCCATGGATGGCTCCAACTGTTGGCGTAAAGGATTACGCTAACAGGTTCTCAAAGATTAAGAACTAACAAACGAAGAGTTTGTGATGCGGACTATTTCGAGCCTCCGAATAGGATAATAGCTCAAAGTAGTTCGAAGGTGTGTATTGAATAGCTAGCTAATGTACAAAAGTGCATTACAGCTTTACAGACGTGTCAGACGTCACTTCTTGACCAGCTAAATGACATACTAGGGGCAGAGGGGCCCCTGGTATGACTTCTACACTATAGCAGGGTGCAGATATTTTCTGGGTTCGGAGTAGGGGCCGGAGCTCTTCTGGCGGAGGCTGGAAGGGAGGCTTCAAAGTAGACTCTGAAGTGGGCTTCGAAGTATACTCCGAACTGGACTCTGAATTGGGCTCTGAACTGGGCTTCGAACTGGGCTCCGAACTGGGTTCTCGGAGACTTAGCTCTGAATTGGCTGGAAATGGTCTGGAGACTAGCTCTGAGGAGCTCCGAAGGGAGCTCGAAGGTTAACTCCGAACAGAGCCCGAAGGTTAACTCCGAACAAGGCTCGAAGGCTAACTCCAAACAAGGCCCGGAGGCTAACTTCGAAGTTAGCCTGACACTTAGCTTCTGGCAAACTTTAAGGGATCTTGCGGGCTTCGCTCCAGAGGGCTCTGAAGGGTTTCGGAGGCCTCGCTCCAGAGGGGTTCAAAGTGAACCTTGGGACATAGAAATAGCTTCTTCAGAAAAGAACAGGCTTCGATAGTATTGGGCTTCGGGCCGAAGGCTGTCGGAGGCTGACGTCATTTGGCCCCTGTTCAAGGGAAAACTTATTCCCCCAACAGTAGCCCCTCACTTGCAGGCCATCGGGACGAAGGGGTGCGTGCGCCCTTGGGACAAATGACAGAAAATTACAACTTCAGGGAAAATAGGCCTTTGGAGCTTGGACCGAAGGCAACTTCGAAAAGCGCAGGTAATAATTGCCTGCGTCAGCTGTCAGAATGACCTCGGGGGAATCAACGGACCCCGCAACGGCTATAAAATTGACTGTTACAGTGCGTCAGGCCGCTTCACCTTCGCTGGATACCCACCTGCCAGTGGCTTCGGCCCACGAACCGTCGGGATTTTTACCACCTATAAATAGGGGTTTACCGCACACGGCTTCGGCACACTTCTCATTTGCTTTCTTCTTAGCGCCTTGCATCCTTCGCTCTCTTATCGTCCTTAGCTTCGCACGAAGCACCCCTTGCAGGCTTTAGCCCCTTCGCACCGAAGCTCCACAAAATGCCGAAGAAGGTTGCTTCGAAGGCTTTGGCCTTGGGCTCGAGCTCGAGCTCCGCCCAAGCGCAGGTAGCGGCAGCTACGACAGCAAAGCCTGCACCGAGGCGGTTAGGGCCGAAGGATCTTCGGTCGCCATCCGACAAGTTCAAGCAGACACTGGAGATGAGGGCCTCGATCTCCACAGAGGAGTCCGTCCGGAGGGCCTGCGAGGGGAAGATTGCGTCGAAGATCCAACTTCGAGTTACGGAGAAGTCGGAGGCCATACCGAGGCCACGGGCTGACGAAGTGGTGCTGTTCGAAGCCTTCTTCGAAGCCGGCCTCGGACTGCCGGTGGTGGGGATGTTGAGTGAAGTCCTGAAGGCTTATAACCTCGAGCTTCCTTAGCTTTCTCCGAACGCTGTGGCGAGGCTTGCTGTGTTTAAATGGCCCATGAGGGCCGAAGGTTGCGAGGGCCGCGCCGATGTCTTCGTCACCCTCCACGATGCCAACTGCCAACCGAAGCCGAGGGAGGGTGCAGACCGTGTCAAGAGGGCTTTGGCCTTCGGAAGTTCCAACTTCCAGCTTTAGAAGGAGTACCAAGATGTCTTCCCAGCGAGGGCCGCCAACAGCAAATGGTACTCGAAGTGGGATCAAGAGTGGTTCTATGCCTCCGTCGGCGCGAACTCTCCCCTTCGGAGTACCAATGCACTTATCTCTTATCGGCGCGAAGGGGTGGTGAAGATGAGCCCCGACACCCTTCGCTCGAGGATCTCGCTCCTTCGGAGGGTGGCCACGAAGATGAGCATGAGGGACCTCGCAGAGGAGTTGATCACCCTTCGGCTCAGCCCCCTTGCGCGCTCTTGGCCGGAGGGCCTTTTCCAAGCTTCGGGCCGAGGGGGCCTAAACGAGGTGGCATTTGAATGCCTTGGTAAGACTTTGAAGATTTTCCACTTTCATACTTCGCCAAAAACTTTACTCTGACTTGGAATCTTGATGAAGCCACTCTTGAAGTGAGGACTCTGGAGGAGGCCATCGCGGCGGTGGAGCATGTTGTCGGGGCCCCGGCACCGGAGGAGCAAGCCCAACGGCTTGCTTTGGTGGGGACTTGGGAGCATTGGAACAAGGTGTGGACCCTGCTCGGCTTCGAGGAGGTCCAGGCTCTACCAGACTTCTCCCACCTTGCAGCTTCGACAACCGGCTCTAAGAGGAAAAGGGGGGACGACAACGAGCCCGAAACTTTGAGGGCTCGGCCGGAGGTCCTCGTGACTGAAGCCTCTACTCCAGAGGAGGCAACGACCTCAAACCCTCAAATAGAAGTGGAGCCAAAATGGGCTCCAGTGACAGCTAATGAGGTGGTAGCGAAGACCTCGACAGCGACGGCTTCGGGCGCAGAGGTCGATGCGCCAGCTTCGCAGTGAAGGGATTGGGGGGCACACATTGACCCCTCTACCTTCGAAGAAATCTCCGACAAAGGTAAACACTTCAAACATAATTCTCTTTTATATGTGGATTTTGACTTGAACTTTTTTGCAGAAGATGATGCCAGTGCGAGGCCCACCGTTCCGAAGCCAACGGAGGTCTCCAGCAGGAGCAGCAGCAACAGCAGCAGCGACAACTCGGAGTCCGACAGTTCCTCGTCTAAAGAAGACGGAGGCAACGATCATGATGATGGGGACCCCCGAGGCAACGAGGACATCGAGGTAGTGGATCAAAGCCCAGCTCTGCCGAAGCCTGTGCAGGCGGTTGCGGCGGAGGAAATTGTCCGGCCTCTACTGTTGAAGGGGGTCGTGACGGAAATGGCCATCCATGCCTTCTGAGAGGGCTGTGCAGCTGTGGAGGCAGGATGCTTGGTGGCTCAACTCAGCCATTCGAACCCCATGGACCTCTTCAGCAACACGAACGAAGACGTCATCCAAGTGAGCGAAGTCGTACGCAGGCTTTGAGTTGTACTTTGGTCTTCGATCAACACTTGTGATTTTCTTGAATTCTTTCAGGCCTTCACACTAAACGCAGCAACATCAACTTTCGCGGACAAGCGGATGATGCGCTTGGCGGAGGAGAAGGAGGCCCTCCGACGCGAAGTCTCGATGGAAGACGAGAAGCGAAGGCGGGATGAAAGGGGAAAAGGAGCTAGCTACTGTACAAAAGTGCTTTACAACTTTACAGACGTGTTATACAACATCACTTCTTGACCAGCTAAACGACATACTAGGGGCAGAGTGGCCCCTGATATGACTTCTACATTGTAGTAGGGTGCAGATATTTTCTGGGTTCATAGTAGGGGCCGGAGCTCTTCTAGCGGAGGCTGCAAGGGAGGCTTCGAAGTACACTCCGAAGTGGGCTTTGAAGTATACTCCGAACTGGATTCTGAATTGGGCTTCGAACTGGGCTCTGAATTGGGTTCTCGGAGACTTAGCTCTGAATTGGCTGGAAAGGGTCTGGAGACTGGCTCTGAGGAGCTTCGAAGGGAGATCGAAGGTTAACTCCGAACAGAGCCAGAAGGTTAACTCCGAACAAGGCTCGAAGGCTAACTCCGAACAAGGCCTGGAGGCTAACTTTGAAGTTAGCCTGAGACTTAGCTTCTGGCAAACTATAAGGGATCTTGCGGGCTTCGCTCCGAAGGGCTCCGAAGGGGTTCAGAGGCCTCGCTCCAGAGGGCTTCGAAGTGAACCTTGGGACTTAGAAATAGCTTCTTTAGAAAATAACAGGCTTCAACCGTATTGGGCTCCGGGCCGAAGGCTGTCGGAGGCTGACGTCATTTGGCCCCTGTTCAAGGGAAAACTTATTCCCCCAACAGGTTATTTATAGGTAAAAACTCTAAGGAAAAGACCTATTTACCCCTCAATTACAACCGACATAGTGGAAACTATTCGGTACCTTGAATAGGGTTAAAATAGTAAAATCTATCCAGAGAGGATAGATAAGGCAGACGTCTTATCAGTATTGCTGTTTTCCACTGTAGCTTCGGAGCCTTCGGAGGATTCCTTCGAACCATGAAGCCGAAGTATTCTTCGGCTTGAAACCTACATCATCTTGCAGATGAACACATGCTTCGAAGCTGAAGAATTATCTTTGGCTGTTGATCTCTAAAGTCCTGAGGATGAAGTATTTTCCCCCAACAGTAGCCCCTCGAATACGCTTCTCCGATTTAACCTGTATGGCAGGAAAGTAGTATACACAAGGAATATTTTCATATTCAGGGACTTAGAGAAATTTGAAGGTGTTACAGTTATTCGAAGGGTATTTGACATCGAACTATCTCCGATGAAAACTTTGAACTGGGACTGCTGTGTAAACGCTTCGTAGGGAAATAAACCGTTACGGAGGCGGAACGTCGTGAAGAGCTGTTAATTTTGAGTCGTTACCCTTCAAGTAGCCGTTAGGCTTCCAGAAAAGGTAACGGTCAAAACATTATCGTGGGTTCACACCTTTCTACTTCCTGGTCCCACCGGTCAGCGACGGAAGTCGAACCTGCAATGTGAACGCACGATCGAAGCGCAGTAACTAGCGGAAAGGCTATAAAAGGGGGTCAAAGCCCACCGAAATTTTTTATAGAGCTTGATTTCCGAAGCTTTCTTTCTTCAACGTCCAAATCTCCTCCTAATCTTTTGAGCAATCGACCGATGGCGAGGACCAGCGTGACTATGCTAGCGGCGGTGGGAACCCTGGCGTAGAGGCAGGTGTGGGCAGCTTCAACAGCGGCGGCCATGGCGGGAGCTCCAGGAGGTTCTTGGCCAAAAATCCTCGGGAGCTACGCCCTCCATCCAAGAAGCCAATCCTGGAAAGCTTCCTCATCGGACAATCGACAAGCACGGCGGAATCTATTGAGGAGGCGGTGAACGGGAAGCTGGGCGTCGGAATGAGGACTCGGGTCCTGGGAACGGAGTCGACCTCTAAGCCACGGAGCGGGGGAGTGGTAGTCTTTGAGGCTTTCTTCGAAGCTGGACTAGGACTCGCTGCCATTAATTTTCTGTCAGAGGTATTGGAGATGTTCCACATTACCTTGCCGTAGTTGTCCCCCAACGCCATTGCAATACTGACAATCTTTGAATGGGCTCTTCGGGCTAAAGGATGCGAAGGAAGATCGGAGAACTTTGCCACCACCCACGAGGCCACCTGCCAACCGAAGCCACATGATGGACTCGGAGACACCAAGGTGCTGACGGCGTTCGGAAGTGTCAACATCCAACTTCAGAAGGAACATGCGCAACATTTTCTAGTGAAGGCCATCAACGACCGGTGGTATACCAACTGGATCCTTCGGTGGTTTTACGCCGAAGTCAGAGAGGACTCCAGCCTCGTAGGGCCCCTTCAAGAGATCTGGTTCCGGAAGGTGGCAGAAGTTACTCTGAACCCAAGCCTTCTCTCAACGCGGCTTGGTTTGCTTTCATCGATAGCCAGCCGTATAAGCATGTGGGATCTGGCAGAGGAATTCATCCCCCTCCGGATCCCGCCTCTCGGAGCAGACTGGCTGATTGCATTTCAAAACACTTCAGAGGGAGAGCTTTGAAGCCTAGGTAAATCTTTGCACTTCCTGCATTAACACATTAGGAAATAGATAACATACTTATGAAATGCTACCTCTTTTCAGCGGCTCCTTTGGCACTAGCTCCGGAGCAGATCACAAAGGCCACCGAACGGGTGCTCGGAGCCCCTACGGCGGTGGAGAAACAGCGAAGGGTGGAGCTGGTGGGAAGCTAGGAGCGCTTCAACAAGGTGTGGAGTGCTCTAGGAATGGAGCCTCCTCCTCTGCCAGACTTCGACTCGACCGGAGTGGCCCCTCGGAATAGGAAAGCCACCGCCGAGTCCTCCAAGAAGGCTATCAAGTCCCCGGTTAAGAAGGGGAAGAAAACGTCGAAGCCTCCTCCTCAACCGACTCCAATGTCTTTGGCTTCTTCCCTAGGCATTCGGAACTCTTCTTCGGAGGACTCAGGAGAGAAAAACTCCGATGTCCGGATGGGGAAGGCCCTCGAAGACTACGTTGCGGAGGATAGTGAGGATGACCTCGAAGAGTACCTCTGAATGTATGAAGTCCTGGAGGACCCCACAATTCTCCCTCAAGGCGCAGACGAAGGTATACTTCAAAGCTTTTGCCTTTGCAATTCCAGCAATAACTATTACCCACAAATATTCACTGAATACCTTAATTTTTATAGGTGCATCGAGGAGCGGCATGGCTCCGATCACCGATGGAGCTTCGGCTTCTCTTGGAGTTGAGGCTCCGGCTGACGTAATGGCTCCAACGATCGGAGTCGTCTCGGGTGAAGCAGTTCCGACCGAGGGGGCAACAATCGAAGGAGGATCTACTTCAGCCGGAGTTCCAGCTCAGACTTTTGTGCCAGGGAGGGGCAAGAGTATGATGAGCTTCGGTCCCCTCCCTGTCTTGATGGTGACTCCCTCCTCCGACGATCCTTCGGCGAGCAACTCGTAGGAGAAGGCTGCAATAGACGATCTTGGAGCAATGGACAGGGCTCCAAACGCTTCTGGAGCCCTTGGCCGACAAACGCCAAGAAGTCGCGAGCTCCGAATTGGTCTCCGTCTTGAGCGAAGCCAGAGCCCCGGAGCTCGATTTGGCCCTCGAAAGGTGTTGGCGTAAAAGATTACGCTAACAGGTTTCTGTAGAAAAGAAACTAACAAACGAAGTGTTTGCGAAGCAAACTGTTCTAAGCCTCCGAAAGGATAATAACTTAGAATAGTTCGAAAGTGTGTATTGATTCACTTGTAATCGGTCCCTATTACAGGGTGAAATGGGGGGTATTTATAGGCCCAAACATTAAGGAAAAGACCTATTTACCCCTCTATTACAACCGACATTAAGGAAACTATTCGGTTTCCTTAATAGGGCTAAAATGGTAAAAGACTAATCTAATAGGATAGAAGATAAGTCTTCCATCTTAGCTGGCAGAAAAGATCCTGGAAGGCTTTGGTTCGAAGATATACTTCGAACCAATGCCAGTCTTCGGACTCCGAACGAGGTTCCAAGCCACCTTCGAAGATGACCTTCGGACTATCTTCGAACTGGTTGGCTGTCTTCATGTTGCTTTGGCAATAACCCTGAAGATGGGATATTTTCCCCCAACAGTAGCCCCTCGAATACGCTTCTCCGTTCGACCTGTAACGTTAGGAGAGCAGTATACGGAAAGAAAAGATAACCAATCATAGGGGTTATTGATTTTTGTTTTATCTCCGAAATACATGAAGATATGAACTTCGAATCAGTTATAAGGTAATTACTTTTCGAACTATCTTAGAACTGACTCAGGAAGTTCGAAAGTCTTTTTAGACTTAGAAAATATAGCCGTTAGTTTCTGTTTCTAACGGAGTTATACGAGGCGTTATTTTCGGAGGAAAATAACAGGCGGGAATGCGAAAGGGCAGAGCCCAAACGGTAACAAACGGAAAGTTTTAGGTTATAAATAAAGAACTCTGGAACTTACTCGATTACCTTTTCACCGCTCGCTCCCAGTCAAAAGCCTTTTGAGTTCTTGAGTTCTTGAGTTCTTGAGCCCTAACTTTCGAGTTCTTGAGCCCTAGTTCCCATTCTCTGAGTAATCCGGCAATCGCGATGGTGAAGACCAAAGGATCTGCGCCGCCTTCGATCTTGGCTCGGCAGCAGGCAGCCGCAGCAGCAGCGGCGGCAACATTGGCGACGGCACCTTCGAGGCAGGCGGCAATGTCCATGGCGGCAGGGGGGAGAAATCCCCAAATCCCCGATGACCAAGGTCTGTGCCCTCCATCGACCAAGTATTTGGATCAGTCCTTTGAATTGGGACCTTCGACCTGCAAAAGAGAGTCCTTGGCAATCACAGCAGGGGGTAAGATTAGCAATGGGGTAATGATTCGGAAGCCGGGCAAAGAATCAATTCCATCACCGAGACCCGGAGAAGTTGTGGTGTTCGAAGCTTTTTTCGAAGCGGGCTTGGGCCTCCCTGCTGTAGATTTCTTGACCGAAGTCCTTGACTTGTTTCATGTAACCCTCCCCCAACTGTCTCCGAATGCTGTAGCTAGATTAGCTATCTTCGAATGGGCTCTGAGAGCCGAAGGTTGTGAGGGGAGGGCTGAAGTCTTCGCAGCACTGCATAGAGCAACTTGTCAGCCGAAGACTTCCGTAGGCTCCGGAGGTGAAAAAGTATTGGTTGCCTTCGGAAGCATCAATTTTAGGCTTCGTGATGAATATGCACTGCAATTCCCCGCTAAGGCCATCAATGCTAGATGGTACACCGATTGGGTTCTGAGGTGGTTTTATGCCGAAGTTGGAGTGGGTAATCCTCTGGCCGGTCCCCTCAAGGAAATCCAGTTCCGAAAGGAAGCTTTAGTGCAACCTGACGAAGGTCAACTCGAAGCTCGCCTCAACTTGCTTCAGAAAATCAGCAAAAGGTTGAGCATGCGGGACTTAGCCGAAGAGTTCATCGGACTTCAAATTCCTCCGTTGATGGCCAACTGGCCTATCGCCTTCGAGGATGACTCGGAAGGCGGTCTTCGCAAAATAAGCTATACTTCGAGCCCTGCAGGTAACTTCGAAACCAACATGCATAGTACATATTTACTTCGAAGAAAGATTAACTTGAATTATTTTTTAGCTTCTTCAGCCCCTATTACTTCAGAGCAAATTGTAAGGGCTTCGGAGAAGATTTTGGGTGCTCCAACTCCGTCAGAAAAGGAATGGCGAATCAAATTAGTCGGAAGTTGGGAGCGATCTAACAGAGTATGGGGAATGTTGGAGTTAACTCCGCCCCCTCTGATGGACTGGGTGCCTCAAGAGAAAGGACCCAAGAAGAGAGTAGCCGAAGCTGGAGCATCCAGCTCCGCAAGGACTCCGACGAAGAAGGTGGCTCGGAAGCCGAAAAACCTCGCACCCTCGAGCTCAAGAGCTTCGGCTTCTAGCTCTAAAGAAGACGAAGGTATTTTACTAGTAAGATTAATTGACGAAGATGCAGCTCAACGAAGTATTCTTATTGAAGACACTGCAGGTATTCCGGAGCCTCAAACCAACATCGAAGAAGTAAGAGCTCCGGATACCCAAGGAGAACAAATCGAAGCCCCTATGGGTGTGAATGAGGCCGAAGTGCCTGCGAACATACCGGAGTCTGGAGACAATGTTGATCAACCAATGACTTCGGTAGTTCAGGAAGACACAACTCAGGCCGGAGTTTCAATGGATGAAGGGGGAGTCGAAGTCACTATGGCTTCGATTCTCGAAGAAGTAACGAGGGCTCTTCAGGACGATGCTCCTGTAGCCCAAGATTTAACGGCTGATTCGGATGAGGACTATACTTATGATCCTCCAATCAGCCCGGTGCTCGATATTCCAGAGAATATCGAAGGTAAATTTTGCTTAATTCTTATCAATTTTTGCAAAATTATACAATGTGTAATATTTTTGGTTTTTCAGAGCCTCCTGTTGTCGAAGTATCCCTCGAAGATACAACTCTAAGACCTTCGACAACTTCGGGGCCGCAACCGGGAGTTGCTCTACCGGGGCCTGGAAGAGGAAAAAGACACATCGAGCCCCTCCCAGCTCAAGGATCGACTTCATCTGAGTCAACGGACGAAAGTGAATCGACTGAGGGGGGGCCATCTTCTGAAGTTCCAAGGGCCTCGGAAGAAACCTCTAGACCTTCGCTAAGCAGGGCTGACCAGAAAGCTTCGAAACTGCTTCCTCTCATAACTCCTTTTTTGGAGGAGAAAACCGGACTTGGGACTTTGGTTAAACCTTTGGGTGAAGCCAGTCGCCAAGTCGGGGAAACAGAACTGGTAGCCCGTTTAAGCAGAGTGAAGGGTTCAGAGCTTAACCTTGCTGTGGAAAGAGCAGCTTATCAGGTATAAAGCATCTTCGAACCAAATAATGAATTATATATGAATAATTTCTTATTCTAGTTTTTCTTTTTCTTAGCAAGCAGTCTTAGCCCGCGCTGCAGCTTTGTCGAATGAAAACGAAATTGCTCAACTTCGGGAAGAGAACGAAACTCTTCAAAGAAATCTTAACTTCTCCGAAGGTCGAGTATCTCAAATGGACAATGTGATAATAGCAGAGCGAAGGGCTAGGCAAAGTTTGGAAGCTGCAAGGAAAGAGCTCGAAGCAGAAAGAGTTGTGCTTCGAGCGGAGATTGAAAGACTGCGGACGGAGGATGCTGCGAAGGACTCCGCACTTGTAAGGCTACAAGAAGAGGCTGGCCAACTCCGAACTCAAAAGAATGCTTTGACTACGGAGAACGCTCGAATCTCCGGAGTTTTAGCTGAAACAACTTCGGCCAAGGATATGCTTATTGAAGAAAAGGTTAAGTCCGAGAAGGTGGCTTCGGAGGTCATCGAACAAATGTTAGGTGTCTTGGAGTACTTCGGTACTACTGGATCACTACCTTCAGATGACAATGTAACTCTGCTGCGCCGGCTAAAGAGGATCCAAGGAGCAGCGAAGCAAATGAAGACGGCAGGCATACGTTATGGAGAACTCTCCGGACAAGTGTCTGCCCTTGGAATACTTCGCTACTACGAGGATTTGGGCCGATCAATCACTCCGAGCGCACAGGACTCCATCATCTTCGACGACGACCGACTTTTAAAACCTTCCGAAGGTGTAGCTGTTGCTTGGCGAGCCTTCCAGACTTCATGGAGAGCCGAAGGTCGATCTGCGATCAAGGCTTGGATTGACGAAGGCCAACGCCAAAAGCAAGTTCGGAGCCAAGCTTCGAGCAGTCAGCCTCCTCCGAACCCGCAGGTTTAGGATTATTTAGGATTTTTTGATTATGTAAAGCTGATGCTTGTAAATATTTATCAATGAAAATCTTGTTTGTCATATTTTTAGGCTTTGCCTCTTATGGAAGATATCGAAGTGTTAGAGCTTAACAGCGAACTTCGCTCACTGTGGAACACCTTCGAACTTCTAAAGAGTTATAAGCGTCCTCGATTTCTTATCCCTCGAGATGACTCCGGCGTTATTGCGCCCGAAGTAATCAAAGACATATTGTCTTATATTAAAGAGGAAAATAAAGAAAGCGACGCAAACACCTCGTCTTCTGAAGACACTAATTGGTCCGAAGACGAAGGTGAAGCCCAAAATAAAAGATCTGAAGATCTTAGAAGCTGGGAGAGAAGCCCCGAGCGGCTTCGAACTTGGGCCGAACTTCAACAAGAGCAGAAGGATTTTAGAGCTTCGAAGGGGAGGAAGAGAGTTAAACGTAAAGTTCTTAGAACTTCCGATGTTGGAACTAGTCGTTCCACCCCTAGCTCTCGGGACCGAAGAGGTCTCCGATTCCTTCTTGGTATAGATACCAATTTTTCATGACGTAATTTGTAAATACATTTGTTTTGATAATGAATGCCGATTTAAAATTGTCTCCATATTTACTAGCCCCTCTTTGGGTATAAGCAACTTCGAACTGTATTCAAAGATGGTTATGCGCAAAGAAAAAACTTCGGAGTACAATTTTTTGGGGGTTCGGAGCCCCTCTGTCATTTAAAGATCTTTTGAAATCTTATGAAATGTCTTCGACTATCTGTAGTCAGAAGAATGGTAACTTAGTACCTTTGTTTATTTCATGAAAGAGATCAATTGAGATAACTTCCAGGACACTTTAATGTCTTAAAAAATTTTGTCACTTTGGACGCATATGAACAATCATTCGAAGCTCATGGCTTAAATGCTGCTTTGCTTTAGCCACCTTCGGCTGTTTTTTGCGGAAATCTACCAGCCGGAGCTTGGATTTCGCAGAAATTGTAGCCACCTTCGGCTATTTTTGCAGAAGTCTACCAGCTGGAGCTTGGACTTCGCAGAATTTGGCCACTTGGGCTCTTTTTTGCAGAAGTCTACCAGCCGGAGCTTGGACTTCGCAGAATTTGGCCACTTGGGCTCTTTTTTGCAGAAGTCTACCAGCCGGAGCTTGGACTTCGCAGAATTTGGCCACTTGGGCTCTTTTTTGCAGAAGTCTACCAGCCGGAGCTTGGACTTCGCAGAATTTGGCCACCTACGGCTCTTTTTACGGAAGTCTGACAAGCTGCAGCTTGGACTCCGCAGATTTTGGCCACCTTCGGCTCTTTTTACGGAAGTCTACCAGCCGAAGCTTGGACTCCGTAGAGTGTGGTTTTGGGCTCTTTTACGGATGCCTACAAGCCGGTGGCCTGGGCTCCGGATTATGTCAGCCCCCACGCCGGAGGCTTCGACTTTATGGGTACGAAGTCCGGAAATACAACCCAGCTTAATGACACTTCCCTCTCGGTCGACCCCGCGGTTCCAGTGCGTCCACTCGGAAGCTGGAAGTCTATGAGGGGAAGGCAACTATCAGGGTCATATGCTTTATTAATTTAGAAGATGATTACAAGCGAATTACATGGAGCCCTTATGCGAAGAATCGCTTTAGGTGCTCCGCATGCCAAGTATGTGCTAACTCTTCACCTTCTAAATTAGCTAATTTAAATGAACCAGGGCGCCCCGAGCGGACGATTAGATATGGACCTTCCCATTTATTGCCTAACTTCCCTGGTGCTATAATGCTTCGTAGAACAAGATGACCCGGTCTTAACTCGCTGAGCTTAACCTTCGGGTCATACCAAGTCTTCGTCTGCTGATGATACTTTGATAAATTAGCTACAGCTCGAAGCCTTGTCTCTTCTGACAAATCTAACGAAGCTTGTCTTTCTTCTTCTATGTCTGGTTCGGTGCTGCGAAGTGATCCTCCTTTGAGCTCCGTTGGAGTCATAGCTTCATCTCCGAATAGTAGTCTGAACGGAGTAAAACCTGTGGACCTTGTTTGCGTAGTCCGAATGGACCACAGAATCTTCGGAAGCTCTTCGGTCCACAGTCCCTTTGATAATCCTACTATTCTTCGATTTAGCCCTGATAAGATATTTCCATTGGCTCGCTCAACTGCTCCATTTGACTGAGGATGTCTCACTGCAGCAAAACATAGTTGAATGCCTAAGTCTTCGCAAAACTTCCTGAAGGGTTCTGCGTCGAACTGTGTTCCATTATCAACTGTGAGATATCTAGGCACTCCGAACCTGCAAATAATGTTTTTCCAGAAGAATTTTTGTACATTATTCGAAGTGATAGCTGTTAAGGGCTCTGCTTCGACCCACTTAGAAAAATACTCAATAGCTACCACTGCGAACTTCAGATTTCCCTTTGCTAACGGAAAGGGACCAATTAGATCCATACCCCATCTGGCCATAGGCCATACTGGAGCAATGATTTGAAGAGCTGTTGGTGGGCGATGACTCCGTCGACCCATCCACTGGCATCCTTGGCAAGTGCGGACTAAGCTCTCCGCATCAGCTGTTATTGTGGGCCAATAAAGCCCCTGGCGAAGTGTTTTTCCTGCCAGAGCTCTAGGGGCTAAATGGCTTCCACAAAGGCCTTCGTGAATTTCTCGAAGAATTTCTTGGCCTTCGGTTTGAGATATACATCGGAGTAGAGGGGAACATACTCCGGCCTTGTATAATATACCGTTGATTAGCTGATAGTTTCTTGCTCTGAGCTTTAATCTTGACAATTGGGGCTCTTCGGGCAAATTTGTTCCTCCTTGCAAGAGTTCTATGATTGAATCCTTCCAATCTGCACTAGGAATGCAGAGAATCTCTGCAGAAGCAACTTGTGGCACCGAAGGTATATTGAGCTCCTCGTAGAAAGCTTCGTCAGGCACATCCACAGCTCCGGCAGCAGCCTTCGCTAAAATGTCCGCTTGCACGTTTTCAGCTCTTGGTATACTCCGAATGGAAATACCCTTGAAATGTGCTTCGATCTTGCGAATTTCTTCTAAGTACTTTGCAAGCTGTGGATGTCGGACTTGAAAACTTTTGTCTACGTGCCCTGCTACTATCTGAGAATCTGTTTTTACAATTATCCTTGTAGCCCCTAGAGCACGTGCTTTCCGGAGTCCCAATAAAATTCCTTCGTACTCCGCTATATTATTGGTAGACTTAAAGTTGAGTCTTGCGGAGTACATTGCTCTTTGACCTGACGGAGAAATTAATACTGCCCCAATGCCTGCTCCGGATGCTTGGAAAGCTCCATCGGAGTAAATAGTCCAGACTCCGTCATCTGATTTCTCCGGAGTCAACTTCGCAGGTGGAGTCCACTCTGCTACGAAGTCTGCTAGGACTTGAGATTTGATAGCTGTCCTTGCCAAGAAAGATATGCCGAAGGGTGCTAGTTCTACTGCCCACTTTCCAATTCTTCCAGTGGAATCTTTGCTTCGGAGCATATCTCCTAAAGGATACGAAGTTGGTACAATTACATTGTGAGCCAAAAAATAATGTCTTAGCTTCCTCGAAGCCATTATCAGAGCATAAACGAACTTCTCAAGTTCGGAGTATCTTGTCTTCGCTCCTGACAATGCTTCGGATACAAAATAGACAGGATTTTGGACCAACTTCCCATTGATATCAGCTTCTCTGACAAGGACTGCGCTGACTGCTGAGCCTGTGGCTGCAAGATACAGAAGTAGGGTTTCGTCCGCAATAGGCACCGTAAGTGTAGCAAGATTGCTGAGATAATCTTTAATATCTTCGAAGCTTTTCTGACACTCCGGTGTCCATGCAAAATCTTCGGACCCTTTCAAAGCTTTAAAGATTGGCAAGCTCCTCTCCGCAGACCTTGATAAAAACCTGCTAAGTGCGGCCAGACGTCCGGTCAGCTTTTGCACTTGCTTTACATTCTCCGGAGGAGCCATCTTCTGCAGCGCAGTTATTTGAGTAGGGCTAGCTTCAATTCCCCTGCTTGAAACTAAGTACCCTAACAACTTTCCAGCCT
>JAAALK010000079.1:104700464-104987341 GCA_019279435.1 Zizania palustris | reverse complement strand
CTTTGGAACCCAGATAGGCTTTTGGGTGGAGCTTTGGGTGGTTCATGAATCACTCCATCCTTGGGCTGACAAGCCTGGGAGGACTCAGTGGAGTGAGTCTTAGGGTATCTCTGCTCAGGAGTCATTTTACTCCACTCCACTGCCCGACTAATGGCACTCTCAAAGTCAGCCTTGGTGTACGTGTAACCTACTCCAAACCCATCCTGCCTCTTGAACTGCTGGATCATCATGCCGAGCTGTGGCTCTCTGGCACTGATCCAACTCAGGATAGAACGGAGGTAAAAGTTCTCATTCTGAGAATCAACTAGCTCCTCTCTCAAGGAAGCTAGAACCTCCACCTGAGACAAGCAGGTCTCACACTCACTCTCTACTTGGATAGACTTTTTGGCTTTCAGCTTGATCAATTCCATTCTAAGAGACAAACAGTTCTCACAGACAGTGGGTGGAACTGATAGTGTCTCAAGCTCTAGCCTAGTCTGTGCAAGCTCAGCTCTCAACCTCTCCAAATTACCCAAATGCTCATCGCCCTCGGATTTTATCTCAGCTAAGGCAGCTAGATGAGATGGGCAATCAACACAGGGTGCGACGACAGTGGCTTGAGCATCTTTCAGCTCCACCTGAGCGCTTTCAAGCTCAGTGGCCAAAGAGTCCCTCTCATCAACCCTTTCTGTGTACTTGGACTTCAGAGTCGACAAGTCACACAGAAGCACCTCACATTTCAAGCACTCACTGCTATCACCCAAGCAGGGGGAAGAATATAGACTCTGAATTCTGCCGTTGGCTACGGCAAGCTCACTCTCTAACTCATCTATCCTCTTCTTGGCCCCCCTAAGCAGTCTTTCCCGATACTTTAACTCCTGACGATTGCTCTCAAGTAAATCAACAATTTCACGCTCATAAGATGATACCTTTTCATTGTCGTCATCGGAGTAATCGGAGGAGCTCTTTTCTTCCTTATCCCCAAGAGCCATTGAGTAGAAGCTCTTGCGGGATCTTCGGCGCTGGTGTGAGTGGCTCTTCGGTCTGTCCCCAAAAGCCATGAAGTAGAGGCCCACCGGATCGTCCTTGTCCTTCCCCTTCCTGATGACAATCTCCTCATCGCTTGAGCTCGATGAAGAGGAAGAAGACGTGGACTGCTTGGAGTATCTCTTCTCCATCTCGGCGAAGAAGGCCTTATCGCGCTTCTTGTTCTCTCGCTGGTAGTCCTTTAGGGCCTTCTTGAAAAATCTAGTCTTCGGCTTGCCCTTGTTGAAGGAAGAGCTGTCATGCTTGCCGGAGTCGTGGAAGCCACCACCGGTGCCCTTCTTGTGCCCATTGCGCTTGGGGCAGTTGGCGATGAAGTGTCCTGGATCACCACACTCCAAGCACCCGGATTTTGTGCCGTGTCTTTTGAACATTCTCTTGTCATAAACACGATGCACCCGGTTGTTAAAAAGACACAAATCATCATCTCCCAAAGACTCAAGCTGGTCCTCAGTGATAGACGTCAAAGAGAACCCAGCACAGCTCACAGAAGAAGGATCAACAGAAGGTGTAGCAAGGGCCAGGGACTTTGATCCAGAGCCAGTGAAATTTGATCTCAGCTAGATATCAACCTTAGTGGCCTTTAGCTTGCTAAACAACTCAGAAATGGTCAAGGTATCATAAGAAATGCTCTCAACAATAGAAGATACCTTGATCTCCCAGATCTTTGGGTCCAAGGTATGGAGAACCTTGAGTGCCTGCTCGTGATCTGAGACTAACTGAGCACCCTCAGCCTTGTTGTCCCGAAGCTTGTTTATGATCGATTGAAAACGACCAAACAATGCTTCAATAGGTTCACCCGGCTTTTGTGTGAAGTTTTCATATTCACGCCGGTAGGTCTGATAGAGCCGAGCCTTGACCTGGGCTGTTCCCTCATGGTGTGCCTTGAGGGTAGCCCAGATCTCTCTCACAGTGGAGAGATGGCTCACACGCTCAAACTTAGTGGGACCTAAACCAGAAAAGACAATGTTCACGGCTTTACTATTGCTCAGATGCTGGGCAATAATACCAGGAGTACCATGCTCAGCAACTGGCAAAATAACAAACGTATCGTGAACACAGATGTCCCAGATGTCCGAGCCTTGGCTCATAAGATAGGCTCGCATGCGAGTCTTCCAATAGTTATAGCCATAGGCTTCCAAGGACGGGACCTTGCCAGGAGAAGTCATGATCACTACTGGGGTTTAGAACCGGTTAAGGTATGGAAAAAACCCTAACCAGGCTCTGATACCACTTGTAGGACCGAAAGTAGCGACCAGAGGGGGGTGAATGGGCGCCTAAAAAATTCTTTCGAATCAATGGCCTTCTCCCAACACCCAACACACCTCAAAGGACTAAGCAGCAAAGCATGAACTGAATGCCTAAGTCTAAAGGTATCTAGGCTAGAAGCAACTGGTGTCAAAAATAGAGAAACACCAATACAGTGCTAATAGACAGATAAACAGTATACACAAGACATGGCAAGATAAACTTCTCAATGGATGATCTAAGTATAAATAAAATGAAATGAGAAGTTACTGTTCAAATTTGTCTCCTGTTCGAAACTTGTCGAAGCCTGCTTCGCTGGTCGAAGCCTGCTTTGCTGGTCGAGGCCTGCTTCACTGGTCGAGGCCTGCATCAGAGGTTAGTGGCGAAGTCTGCCGAAGGCTGTTGTGAAAGTGCCGATGGTTTGTTGTCTATCCTAGTTCGAGTGCGACTGAGAGCGAAGTTTACTTCGAAGCTAAGTATGACAGTGTCGAAGCTTGCTTCGAACAGTGTACTTCGAAGACTAGACTTCGAACAGAAAGCTTCGAACAAGCTCACAGAAAAACAACCTTCGAAAGAGTAGCGAGGCTCGACACACGACAGAGAAACCAAATCGAAGCCTACACTCTACCTTCGTAGCTAGCAAGATCAAAGAAGGATCGCAGAAGTGTTAACCTTCGACACACACAGATCAACTTCGAAACGAAGTTTGTAAGAGTTGTCACACAAGAAATCGAAGGTGACAAACACACTTCGAACTCGATCAAAAAGCTATGCAGGAAAAAGCAAGCCTAGAGTACTAGTGTACTGTTGCTACAGAGAAGTAGTACTACTTGCAAACAGCAAGAACTAGTACTACTCAGTGAAGAACCGAAGCAACAGAGACTCAGTTCTCAGGAAAAGAAGTTGCTGCGCATCAATAAAGACCATAAAACACTGCAAACCGAATGACAAGAGGAGGGAAGAGAATCTCATAGATTCAAGAAGAACAAATGGAATGCAGGAATTAAATCACAGGGAGCAAGAGCTTGGCGGCGCACAACAGGAGAGAGAACGCAGGAGACAAAATGACCCAATAGATTAAAAAGTGAATTCTTGAAGGGGTAGTCCAACCCTAGGGATTGGGGCCCTATTTATAGGCTGCCAATGAACTAGAATCAATGGTCCGATACAGAATCAACGGTTGTAAGTTTTGTGCCGAATTTGACAAAGCCTCCACCGACTTTGCACCAGGTACCTGGATTGGACCGGCCCGATTCCGCAGCTCTCTTAGCCCAGCAATCACTCACCGCCCGTGTACCTGAGTCAATCCTGGTCAACAGCCCAGTGGGTCTTCTACTGCTTCTGGCCCATGTACCCGGATTGGGCCATCCTGACTTCGCAGCTCTCTCAGCCCGACAGTCACTCGCTGCCCGTGTACCTGAGTCACACGCGGCCCATGAAACAGCATATCTCCTCTCTTCATTTGTCCTCTTTGACTATCGTTGACAATGACTCATCACCTCTGGAGCCATGAGGCCCACGCTATTCAGCATGGCTCCTCACTTGGTGAAACTATGCTTCGATACCGCAGTGTGTCCACTTTGGTCGGAAACGTTCACCTGATATTATTATTGAATTGAAGATTGGATACAACAGTAGCCGTCATCGGCCATCATCGGAAGACACTTAAGAAATTATGCAAAATAGCGCTTCAAGTGCTCCGCGTGCCAAGTGTGCTTCAGGTCCTCACCCTCAAAGGTAGCTAGATGGTAGGATCCTGGCCGCCCGGAGCCGGTCACGATGTACGGGCCTTCCCACTTGTTGCCTAGCTTCGTCGGAGCGGCCACCGCGCGCAGGACAAGGTGTCCTGGCTAGAACTCGTTGCGCTTGACCTTGGGGTCATACCAAGCCTTCGTCTGCTTTTGATACTGCGAAAGGTTGGCGATGGCTCGTAGCCATGTTTCCTCTGTAAGATCAAGGGAGATGGCACACTCTTGATCGGTCTCGGGTGCCGTGACCCGCAGTGAACCAGCTCGAAGCTCTATCGGGGTCATTGCTTCGTCACCAAATAGAAGCCGGAACGGGGTGAACCCGGTAGCTCGGTAAGGGGTGGTCCGAATGGACCACAGGATCTTTGGTAGCTTTTCAGGCCACAATCCCTTGGCTAAACCCACGATGCATTTATTGAGGCCGGAGAGAATATGCCCATTAGCCCTCTCGACATCCTTGTTTGACTGAGGATGCTGAACCACCGCAAAGCATAGCTGGACTCCCAATTCTTCGTAGAATGCTTTGAAGGCCTTGGCGTCGAACTGAGTGCCATTGTCTAGCGTGAGTTGCTTGGGCACTCTGAAGCGGCAAACAATATTCTCCCAAAAGAATTTCTGGACGCTTTGAGAGGTAATGGAAGTCAATGGTTTAGCATCGACCCACTTGGAGAAATACTCAACGGCGACGACAGTGAAGCGCAGGTTGCCTCTTGCTCTAGGGAATGGCCCGATGAGGTCCATCCCCCAGCGAGCTAGATGGCATACAGGCGTAATGAGATGTAGGCTGACCAGGGGCCTGTGGCTCCGTCGCCCCATCCATTGGCACCCTTGGCAAGTACGTACTAGATCTTTGGCGTCGGTGACGACTGTGGGATAGTACACGCCTTGCCGGAGGGTCTTCCTAGCGAGTGCTCGAGGGGCGAGGTGACTGCCACACAGGCCCTCATGGATTTCTCGGAGCATTGTTATCCCGTCTGAGCGAGAGATGCATTGAAGCAGTGGGGAACATACCCCTGACTTGTACAGGACGCCATTGATGACTTGAAAAGACCTGGCGCGAAGCTGAAGCCGCACCTGATCCGGACTGGGTAGGTCATCCAAATCACCGCTGAGTGCTCGTAAAATGGGCTCCTTCCAATCTCTGTTGGCCGTGCAGAGGACTGCGGCTGGCCGAGGGGGCGCAGGGGTACCTGTCGGTGCCTGAGGGGATGCCAGGATCTCGTCCGGCACGGGGGGCGATACTGCTTCGCGGAGGGGCGCCGATGGTTTGACAAGTTCTTCGAAGAAGGCGCCGGACGACATATCTTGGCCGTCTGATGGGAGATTGGTCCCGATCTTCCGCTAGGTAAAGGATAACTTGGATTGGTGGAGAATCTCGACGTTGGCGATCCAAGGCTCCGGTCCGGCAGATCAAAACCTTGCAATTGTTACACCACTGTCTCCGTTGGTTATCAACCACGCAGGACGCGATTGACCTCGCCACGAAGGCTAATTCCTACAAGCGAACCCAAGAACACAAGCAAGAACAGGAAGGATACAAATCGAATGCCAAATCACAGACAAACGATGAAAAGGTGAGGTTTCACAAACGCCTATGCAGCAACCAATCGGTCCGGTGCAAGGGGCGGGATCTAAACACACAAGTGTAGATGCAAACAAAGCAAAACCTCACCCTAAAGGCGGCTGGCATGAATATATAGGGCGTGACAGCCTGTAGAAGGTGAGCAGACAGCCTGTAGAAGGTGAACAGACTCAGACTATGGGCCAACTCAGTACAAGGTCCAACTCGGCCCAATTCTGTCACGCAGGACTGTTTCAAACACACAGGACGGCTCGAGACTCCAAATGAGACAAAACCAACGGCAAAAGATCTGTCTTCTCCTTAGCTTTCCAAAACGTCCAAGAACGCACCAATCGGACTTTGTATGAGGAAGTTATGCCCATTTTGGTGCATGGTGGTTGATGTAGTCCGAACCAGCGAATTCTTGACTTCAAATCATCCGTGCGACTCCGTCTTCAACTCCAACTCTTCTATTCCATCTCCCATGTTTCTAAGCAACAAAATATCACTAGTATTCAACAGCATCCCATCCAAACAAATATTAACATAGTTGCTATGGAAAGAATTAACCTCATGGTTCAAGCGAAGGGCACGGGCATGTGTGATTGGTCATTGTAATTGAATTGTAGGTGGAGACTCCATGTGTGTATCATGTGAATTGATGTACTCATCATCCTCCCCCTCTTGAATTGGAGTCGTCCTCGACTCAACCTCATCGTCATTTCCCAAATAGGGCTTTAAATCTGAAATGTTAAATGTGGGACTAACTCCAAAAGCTGCAGGCAACTAGAGTTTATATGCATTATCATTTATCTTCTCAAGCACACGGAAAGGACCATCAGCACGGGGCATCAATTTAGACTTTCTCAAATCAGGAAAACGATCCTTGCGCAAGTGCAACCAAACAAGATCTCCTGGTTTGAAAAACATCTTCTTTCTTCCTTTATTTGCCTTTTGAGCAAAATAGCGTGCCTTATTTTCTACAACTTCCTTGGTCTTCAGATGCATAGCTTTCATAAACTCTGCACGCTTTGTTGCCTCCATGTTTGTTCTCTCTTGAAAAGGAAGTGGCAGCAAATCAAGTGGTGTGATTGGCTTAAAACCATACACCACTTCAGATGGGCACAATTGTGTTGTTGAGTGAACAACTCTATTGTATGAAAATTCAACATGTGGAAGGCAGTCCTCCCATTCTTTCAAGTTCTTCTTAATCATTGTTCGCAACAACATGGAGAGTGTACGGTTTACCACCTCTGTTTGACCATCAGTTTGCGGGTGACAAGTTATTGAAAATAGCAATTTTGTGCCAAGCTTGGCCCACATTGTCTTCCAAAAGTAACTCATAAACTTCACATCACGATCTGAAACAATGGTTCTAGGCATCCCGTGCAATCTCACAATTTCCCTAAAAAATAAATCAGCAATATGTGAAGCATCGTCGGTCTTGTGACAGGGAATAAAGCGTGCCATTTTAGAAAACCTATCCACTCTTACAAATATGGAGTCTCTCCCCCTCTTTGTCCTAGGCAATCCCACAATAAAGTCCATGCTAATATCTTCCCAAGGTGCACTAGAAACAGGAAGTGGGGTATACAAACCATATGGGTTAAGTTTGGACTTAGCTTTATGGTATGTGGCACAACGCTACACAAATCGTTCAACATCTCTCCGCATCTTTAGCCAATAAAAATTATTGGACAGCAGGGCCAAAGTCTTTTCTCTCCCAAAATGTTCCATTAATCCACCGCCATGTGATTCCTGCAACAACAGCAAACGTACGGACGAATCTGGAACACATAGCTTGTTAGCATGGAACAAGAACCCGTCATAAACATGAAATTTTTTCCAGCCTTTCCCATCATTACATTTAGTGTATGGTTCAACAAATTCTTTATCTACAACATACAAATCTTTCAAACTTTCCAAATCTGGAACGTTAATATCAAGTTGAGATAAAAGAACAACCTTACGAGACAATGCATTAGCAACCACATTTTCTTTGCCATTCTTGTATTTCACAATGTATGGGAAATGTTCAATAAATTCAACCCATTTAACATGTCTACGGTTCAGTTAGGTTGCCCTCTCAAATATTTTAGTGCTTCATGATCAGAATGTATAATAAACTCCTTAGGCAAAAGGTAATGTTGCCAAGTTTCAAGTACACGTACTAAGGCATATAATTCCTTATCATAGGTAGAATACTTCAACTATGGACCATGCAATTTCTCACTAAAATAGGCCACGGGTTTACCTCCTTGTAGCAGCACACCTCCTATTCCAAAACCACTAGCATCACATTCTAACTCAAAAGGCTTACTGGAGTCGGGTAGCTGAAGTAGAGGTGCACGTGTAAGGCGATCCTTTAGTGTGGCAAAAGCTTGTTCTTGTGCTGGCTCCCAAGTAAAAGTAACTCCCTTCTTGGTCAACTCAGGTAAAGGGCCGGCTATGGTGCTGAAATCTTTCACAAAACACCGGTAGAAACCTGCAAGACCAAGAAAACTACGTACTGCAAGGTTAGTTTTAGTTGCAAGCATGACACGTCCTTTCAGATTAATAACTTGTGATGAAGAAGGAGAAGCAACTTTATCTTTTTGTGGCCTCGAAAGTGTTTTAGCTACTTGCTGATTTTCAGAAGGTTGTTTGCTCTTTTGTGCGTCCCTAGCATGCTTTTCTTGTTCAAATTTCACAATTTCAGCAGGAGTCATAGGAAGCAATGTAACTTTCTTTCCTTTATACATAAATGTGTACTTATTGCTCCTACCATGGTGTGTAGCATCAGTATCATACTCCCAAGGTCTACCAAGTAATAGAGAACATGCTTGCATTGGTACTACATAAAAATCAGCAACTCCGAAGTATGTACCAATGGAAAATTCGATGTGAGCAATTTGTGTTACCTTGACCTTACCGCTATTGTTGAACCATTGTACGTGGTAAGGGTGTGGATGTGCACGTGTGGGAAGTTGAAGCTTAGTTACCATGTCGTGACTCACCAAATTGTTGCAACTACCGCTGTCTATGATGACACGTACACGGCGGTCATTGACAACGAAGAAGATCTAAAACAGATTGTTCCGTTGTGCCCGGTCGTCCTGGTCCATGTGAGTGCTCAAGACACGTTGTAAATAAGTGCTGCCATGTTAGTGAAAAGACAAAACAACGAAGAATAATCCTTATGGAAAACAGCTAGGTGGGGGGGTGGGTGTGTGGTGGAAGCAATCCGTCAAGCGCCTTACCCACACTTGCAAGTGTTCTTACCATGCCGCAGTGAGGTCATCGGCCTACAGGTGATGAACCAAGTGGAGGGTGGTGTGCAATTCCAAGAAATGAACCTGTCCTGACCAAGAGAAAGGTGTAGCTTGGAAGGCAAAGTGAGTAGCAAGGATTAGCGATAGTAATAACAGTTAAACCAAGTTCAATAAGTATTCCCTAGTACTCGTCAAAGTTGCTGACCTTAGTGCTCCCAATGTGAAAATTCAAGCAATAGAGGGAAACGATGTGCCCAAAACTCAAATGGAAGCAATAACAGGCCAAATTCAGCTCTCTGCAGATCGGACAATGGATCGGACATGAGATCGGACAAGAGATCAGACAAGCAGAAATCTGCCGCCGCTGATCGGACAAGGGATCAGACAAGAGTTCAGACAAGGGTTCGGACAAGCAATAGACAGAACCGCTTCTCTTTTTCTTTTTTTTTCTTCTTTTTTTTCACTCTATTTTTTTTGAATCAGAGATGCAACCACAAAAATTGGCACCTGCAACTGAGGTGGAATGTGGTTCACAGAAAATCAACAAGTTCGCTGACCGGCGAGCAAAAACTTTGACTAATTTTTTTCTTTATCTTCCTGATTTGTTTTGGCTATTCTGGTGGGGGCTAACAGGGGAACCCTGCTAGGGTACCCTCCCAAATTGGGTCAGGAAGACGCTCAAAATATTTCAGATTTTTCTGCCAAACGAGTGAAAAGTAATGCCTGTTTTACCGAAGGGGGGTCACAAAGGGATTGTGGAGGGGGGGTTTTCGGGTGGGGAATTTTTTGAGACACAAGAACAACTACTACTCAAATGACACAAAGGGATTACTAAACCAGCAACAAGACTCGACCAAGAACACAAACTCAACAAGGTTAAAAACTGAATTAAAATCGCAAGGCACAAAGGGGTTCTCGGTGGGGATTTTTTTGTGAGGGTTTTCTGGACTCTAGGTAAAAATAAAAGCAGATCGAGATTACCTAACGGGAAATCTGTGCTCTGATACCAACTGATGGGAGATTGGTCCCGATCTTCCGCTAGGTAAAGGATAACTTGGATTGGTGGAGAATCTCGACGTTGGCGATCCAAGGCTCCGGTCCGGTGGATCAAAACCTTGCAATCGTTACACCACTGTCTCCGTTGGTTATCAACCACGCAGGACGCGATTGACCTCGCCACGAAGTCTAATTCCTGCAAGCGAACCCAAGAACACAAGAAAGAACAGGAAGGATACAAATCGAATGCCAAATCACAGACAAACGATGAAAAGGTGAGGTTTCACAAACGCCTATACAGCAGCCAATCGGTCCGGTGCAAGGAGCGGGATCTAAACACACAAGTGTAGATGCAAACAAAGCAAAACCTCACCCTAAAGGCGGCTGGCATGAATATATAGGGCGTGGCAGCCTGTAGAAGGCGAACAGACAGCCTGTAGAAGGTGAACAGACTCAGACTATGTGCCAACTCAGTACAAGGTCCAACTCGGCCCAATTCTGTCACGCAGGACTGTTTCAAACACACAGGACGGCTTGAGACTCCAAATGAGACGAAACCAACGGCAAAAGATCCGACTTATCCTTAGCTTTCCAAAAAGTCCAAGAACGCGCCAATCGGACTTCGTATGAGGAAGTTATGCCCATTTTGGTGCATGGTGGTTGATGTAGTCCGAACCAGCGAATTCTTGACTTCAAATCATCCGTGCGACTCCTTTTTCAACTCCAACTCTTCTATTCCATCTCCCATGTTTCTAAGCAACAAAATATCACTAGTATTCAGTAGCATCCCGTCCAAACAATTATTAACATAGTTGCTAAGGAAAGAATTAACCTCATGGTTCAAGCGACGGGCACGGGCACGTGTGATTGGTCCTTGTAATTGAATTGTAGGTGGAGGCTCCATGTGTGTATCATGTGAATTAATGTCCTCATCATCCTCCCCCTCTTGAATTGGAGTCGTCCTCGACTCAACCTCATCGTCATTTCGCAAATAGGGCTTTAAATCTGAAATGTTAAATGTGGGACTAACTCCAAAAGCTGCAGGCAACTCAAGTTTATATGCATTATCATTTATCTTCTCAAGCACACGGAAAGGACCATCAGCACGGGGCATCAATTTAGACTTTCTCAAATCAGGAAAATGATCCTTGCGCAAGTGCAACCAAAGAAGATCTCCTGGTTTGAAAAACATCTTCTTTCTTCCTTTATTTGCCTTTTGAGCAAAATAGCGTGCCTTCTTTTCTATAACTTCCTTGGTCTTCAGATGCATATCTTTCACAAACTCTGCACGCTTTGTTGCCTCCATGTTTGTTCTCTCTTGGAAAGGAAGTGGCAGCAAATCAAGTGGTGTGATTGGCTTAAAACCATACACCACTTCAGACGGGCACAATTGTGTTGTTGAGTGAACAACTCTATTGTATGCAAATTCAACATGTGGAAGGCAGTCCTCCCATTCTTTCAAGTTCTTCTTAATCATTGTTCGTAACAACATGGAGAGTGTACGGTTTACCACCTCTGTTTGACCATCAGTTTGCGGGTGACAAGTTGTTGAAAATAGCAATTTTGTGCCAAGCTTGGCCCACATTGTCTTCCAAAAGTAACTCATAAACTTCACATCACGATCTGAAACAATGGTTCTAGGCATCCCGTGCAATCTCACAATTTCCCTAAAAAATAAATCAGCAATATGTGAAGCATCGTCGGTCTTGTGACAGGGAATAAAGCGTGCCATTTTAGAAAACCTATCCACTCTTACAAATATGGAGTCTCTCCCCCTCTTTGTCCTAGGCAATCCCACAATAAAGTCCATGCTAATATCTTCCCAAGGTGCACTAGAAACAGGAAATGGAGTATACAAACCATATGGGTTAAGTTTGGACTTAGCTTTATGGTATGTGGCACAACGCTACACAAATCGTTCAACATCTCTCCACATCTTGAGCCAATAAAAATTATTGGACAGCAGGGCCAAAGTCTTTTCTCTCCCAAAATGTTCCATTAATCCACCGCCATGAGATTCCTGCAACAACAGCAAACGTACGGACGAATCTGGAACACATAGCTTGTTAGCATGGAACAAGAACCCGTCATAAACATGAAATTTTTTCCAGCCTTTCCCATCATTACATTTAGTGTATGGTTCAGCAAATTCTTTATCTACAACATACAAATCTTTCAAACTTTCCAAATCTGGAACGTTAATATCAAGTTGAGATAAAAGAACAACCCTACGAGACAATGCATTAGCAACCACATTTTCTTTGCCATTCTTGTATTTCACAATGTATGGGAAAGGTTCAATAAATTCAACCCATTTAACATGTCTACGGTTCAGTTTAGCTTGCCCTCTCAAATATTTTAGTGCTTCATGATCAGAATGTATAATAAACTCCTTAGGCAAAAGGTAATGTTGCCAAGTTTCAAGTACACGTACTAAGGCATATAATTCCTTATCGTAGGTAGAATACTTCAACTGTGGACCATGCAATTTCTCACTAAAATAGGCCACGGGTTTACCTCCTTGTAGCAGCACACCTCCTATTCCAAAACCACTAGCATCACATTCTAACTCAAAAGGCTTACTAGAGTCGGGTAGCTGAAGTAGAGGTGCACGTGTAAGGCGATCCTTTAGTGTCGCAAAAGCTTGTTCTTGTGCTGGCTCCCAAGTAAAAGTAACTCCCTTCTTGGTCAACTCAGGTAAAGGGCCGGCTATGGTGCTGAAATCTTTCACAAAACGCCGGTAGAAACCTGCAAGACCAAGAAAACTACGTACTGCAAGGTTAGTTTTAGTTGCAAGCATGACACGTCCTTTCAGATTAATAACTTGTGATGAAGAAGGAGAAGAAACTTTATTTTTTTGTGGCCTCGAAAGTGTTTTAGCTACTTGCTGATTTTCAGAAGGTTGTTTGCTCTTTTGTGCGTCCCTAGCATGCTTTTCTTGTTCAAATTTCACAATTTCAGCAGGAGTCATAGGAAGCAATGTAACTTTCTTTCCTTTATACATAAATGTGTACTTATTGCTCCTACCATGGTGTGTAGCATCAGTATCATACTCCCAAGGTCTACCAAGTAATAGAGAACATGCTTGCATTGGTACTACATCAAAATCAGCAACTCCGAAGTATGTACCAATGGAAAATTCGATGTGAGCAATTTGTGTTACCTTGACCTTACCGCTATTGTTGAACCATTGTACGTGGTAAGGGTGTGGATGTGCACGTGTGGGAAGTTGAAGCTTAGTTACCATGTCGTGACTCACCAAATTGTTGCAACTACCGCTGTCTATGATGACACGTACACGGCGGTCATTGACGACGAAGAAGGTCTAAAACAGATTGTTCCGTTGTGCCCGGTCGTCCTGGTCCATGTGAGTGCTCAAGACACGTTGTACAATAAGTGCTGCCATGTTAGTAAAAAGACAAAACAACAAAGAATAATCCTTATGGAAAACAGCTAGGTGGGGGGGGGGTGGGTGTGTGGTGGAAGCAATCCGTCAAGCGCCTTACCCACGCTTGCAAGTGTTCTTACCACGCCGCAGTGAGGTCACCGGCCTACAGGTGATGAACCAAGTGGAGGGTGGTGTGCAATTGCAAGAAATGAACCTGTCCTGACCAAGAGAAAGGTGTAGCTTGGAAGGCAAAGTGAGTAGCAAGGATTAGCGATAGTAATAACAGTTAAACCAAGTTCAATAAGTATTCCCTAGTACTCGTCAAAGTTGCTGACCTTAGTGCTCCCAATGTGAAAATTCAAGCAATAGAGGGAAACGATGTGCCCAAAACTCAAATGGAAGCAATAACAGGCCAAATTCAGCTCTCTGCAGATCGGACAAGGGATCGGACAAGAGATCGCACAAGAGATCAGACAAGTAGAAATCTGCCACTGCCGCTGACCGGACAAGGGATCAGACAAGAGTTCGGACAAGGGTTCGGACAAGCAATAGACAGAACCGCTTCTCTTTTTCTTTTTTTTCTTCTTTTTTTTCACTCTATTTTTTTTTGAATCGGAGATGCAACCACAAAAATTGGCACCTGCAACTGAGGTGGAATGTGGTTCACAGAAAATCAACAAGTTCGCTGACCGGCGAGCAAAAACTTTGACCAATTTTTTCTTTATCTTCCTAATTTTTTTGGCTATTCTGGTGAGGGCTAACAGGGGAACCTTGTTAGGGTACCCTCCCAAATTGGGTCAGGAAGACGCTCAAAAAATTTCAGATTTTTTTGCCAAACGAGCGAAAAGTTATGCCTGATTTACCGAAGGGGGGTCACAAAGGGATTGTGGAGGGGGGTTTCGGGTGCGGAATTTTTTGAGACACAAGAACAACTACTACTCAAACGACACAAAGGGATTACTAAACCAGCAACAATACTCGACCAAGAACACAAACTCAACAAGGTTAAAAACTGAATTAAAATCGCAAGGCACAAAGGGGTTCTCGGAGGGTTTTTTTGTGAGGGTTTTCTGGACTCTAGGTAAAAATAAAAGCAGATCGAGATTACCTAACCGGAAATCTGTGCTCTGATACCAACTGATGGGAGATTGGTCCCGATCTTCCGCTAGGTAAAGGATAACTTGGATTGGTGGAGAATCTCGACGTTGGCGATCCAAGGCTCCGGTCCGGCGGATCAAAAACTTGCAATCGTTACACCACTGTCTCCATTGGTTATCAACCACGCAGGACGCGATTGACCTCGCCACGAAGGCTAATTCCTGCAAGCAAACCCAAGAACACAAGCAAGAATAGGAAGGATACAAATCGAATGCCAAATCACAGACAAACGATGAAAAGGTGAGGTTTCACAAACGCCTATGCAGCAGCCAATCGGTCCGGTGTAAGGGGCGGGATCTAAACACACAAGTGTAGATGCAAATAAAGCAAAACCTCACCCTAAAGGCGGCTGGCATGAATATATAGGGTGTGGCAGCCTGTAGAAGACGAACAGACAGCCTGTAGAAGGTGAAGAGACTCAGACTATGGGCCAACTCAGTACAAGGTCCAACTCGGCCCAATTCTGTCACGCAGGACTGTTTCAAACACACAAGACGGCTTGAGACTCCAAATGAGACGAAACCAACGGAAAAAGATCCGTCTTCTCCTTAGCTTTCCAAAAAGTCGAAGAACGCGCCAATCGGACTTCGTATGAGGAAGTTATGCCCATTTTGGTGCATGGTGGTTGATGTAGTCCGAACCAGCGAATTCTTGACTTCAAATCATCCGTGCGACTCCTTCTTCAACTCCAACTCTTCTATTCCATCTCCCATGTTTCTAAGCAACAAAATATCACTAGTATTCAGTAGCATCCCGTCCAAACAATTATTAACATAGTTGCTAAGGAAAGAATTAACCTCATGGTTCAAGCGACGGGCACGGGCACGTGTGATTGGTCCTTGTAATTGAATTGTAGGTGGAGGCTCCATGTGTGTATCATGTGAATTGATGTCCTCATCACCGTCGGCCCCAGCTTTAGCGAGGGCGTCAGCTCGGCAGTTCTCGCTTCTTAGGATGCTCTAGACGGATATTCCTTTGAAAGATGCTTCGAATTTCCGAATGGCGTCAAGGTAGGAGGTGAGGTCGGGGTGCCGGGCCTAGAAACTCTTGTCTATATGTCCGGCGACGACCTGAGAGTCGGTCTTGATGACGACGCGGGCGGCTCCGAGCACGTGCGCCTTGCGAAGACCCAACAGTACTCCTTCATACTCGGCGATATTGTTTGTAGCCTTGAAGTTCAATCGAACGGAATACAAAGCCTGCTAACTGGAGGGAGAAACAATAATTGCCCCGGCACCAGTTCTTGAAGCCTGGTAGGCGCCGTCCGAATAGATGGTCCACACCCCTTTGCCTATGTTGACACTGACGTGATCGGGCGCAGACGTCCATTCAGTGATGAAATCGGCAAGGATCTAAGACTTGATGGCAGTTCGGGCCACGAAGGAGATCCCGAACGGAGCAAGCTCCACTACCCACTTCCTGATGCGTCCGGTGGCGTCCTTATTCTGGAACATGTCACCTAGGGGGTATGCAGTCGGAATAAAGATATCATGAGCCAGGAAATAATGCCGAAGCTTCCGGGACGCCATGACGAGAGCATATGCCACCTTTTCGAGCTCGAAATACCGAGTCTTTGCTTCGGAGAAGGCTTCAGATACAAAGTAGACATGCCGTTGCACCAGCTTCCCGCCAATGTCTTCTTCTTGAATCAGGGCCGCGCTTGCAGCGCTGGCGGAGGCAGCGAGGTAGACCAGAAGAGGATTGCCAGCCCGGGGCGTTGCAAGGGCCACGAGGTCAGAGAGGTATTTCTCCATCTTGTCGAAGCAGTCTTGGCATTTGGGAGTCCACTCGAAGTCCTTGGAGCCTCGCAATGCCTTGAAAATGGTCAGGCTTTTCTCAGCCGACCTTGCCAAGAAACGGCTAAGAGCGGCCAAGCGTCTGACTAACTTCTGCGCCTGTTTCAAATTCCGAGGGGAGACATGTTCTGGAGTGCGCTGACTTGTGTTGGGCAAGCTTCGATACCCCGGCTAGAGACCAGGTACCCTAGCAGCTTCCCTGCACGTGCTACGAAGACGCATTTCTCCGGATTATGGTGGATCCCGCATCTTTTGAGGCTGTCGAAGGTCTCGGCTATGTCTGCGCCATGGCAATTTTGGTCCGTACTTTTAATAACGATGTCATCCATGTAAGCTTCGACATTACGACCGATCTGGTGGCCCAAAGCTTTAGATATTAGCCTTGTGAAAGTAGCTCCGGCATTGCAAAGGCCGAAGGGCATCCGAACATAACAAAATACTCCCGAGGGGGTAATGAAGCTCGTTTTGACCTGGTCTTCCGGCTTCAACCAGATTTGATGGTACCCTGAATATGCGTCGAGGAAGTTGAGGAGCTCTAAACCAGCAGTGGAATCAACTAACTGGTCGATGCGAGGCATGGGGTAGGGGTCATGGGGGCAAGCTTTATTCAGAGAAGTAAAGTCGATACACATGCGCCATTTGCCAGATTTCTTCTGGACAAACACTGGATTAGACAACCACTTAGTGTGACTAACTTCCCGGATGACCCCTGCCTAGACGGACAGTTTTCGGAGCCCCTGGTGCACTGGGCGAGCTTTTGGGTCGACCGCTACAGAGTGCTCGATAATCGAGTGGTCGACGCCTGGGATGTCCTCGTCAGACCACGCGAAGATGTCCAAGTTGTTGCGGATGACTTCTTCGAGCTGCTCTGACACCTTTGGCTCAAGGCCCTCTCCGAAGCGGATCGGGCACTCCCTCCCGTCCCGGATCAGGGTCTTCGTCACGATCTCCCCTTCCAGGAGCGGCTTGGCGGGGTGCCCCTTTGGCGGAGAGTCTCTGACACCCGGCAACTCGGGTTCTCCCGAGCCCTCTCGGACGCTGTGGACTTGCCGTGGATCCAATGAGGCCGAGTGGCCATACTCGACCCGACAGGCTGCTGCCTAGTCTCCTAGAATCGACAGCACTCCCCCCTGGGTCGGCATCTTGAGGCACAAGTAATTGTGGTGGGCGATGGCCCCGAAGCGATTGAGCATCCCCCTCCCGAAGATGGCGTTGTAGGCGTACGGAGCGTCGACGATGTCGAAGATGATCTCTTCGCTGCGACAGAGGGGGGATTCTCCGAAAGCCACCTCCAGCCCAATCTGGCCAAGAGCGTCGAGTGGCGGGTGACAGCAAGTGCTTCCGGGAAAGACACAATTGGTCGAAAGCCTGCACGAAGATAATGTCAACAGAACTCCCGCCATCATCCAGGATGCGACGCACCTCGACCCCAGCAATGTCTGCCGAGATGATGAGGGGATTGGCGTGCGGGAACTTGATGCCGGCGGCGTCATCGGCGGTGAAGGAGATGGGGACGTGGGACCATTCGGGGAGTGCGGAGGAGCTTGAGGTGTCGATATGTCCGATCTCCCAGACATAGTCCCTCTGCTGGCGCTTCGACATGGCTCCCAGAGCCCCTCCTCCGGATATGGGAAGGACCGCCCGCTTCCCTCGATCTGGTCCATCTTCAAGCTTGGGGGCCTGGACCCTGCCAAGCTCCAGAGCTAAGCCCAGAGCTTCTGGTTCATCCCGGCGCCCGACTATCTGGATCGTGTCGGGGCGGGGTATAGGAGCTCCTTTGTCGGTGGAGCCGTGGCCGGATTTTCGCTCGAGGTAATCATTCTGGAGAGCGAGGATGGTCTGGCAGGAGTCGGTGTCATCTCTCCGGTTCTTGACGTGAACGCTGCAGTAGAGAGTGGCCCCTCCGGAGAATGCCCTTGGTGGAGCACTGGCTCCGATGGGACGCCCTCCACCGGACGTGTGCTGGTGCTTGGCAGGGCCTCTTGGGGCGATGCTGAGGACTTCCCCTCGAAGGTGCTTTTGACCCCACCGGGAGTCCCGGTGAGCGGAGTCTTGATGACCAAAGTCTTGGCGGCGAAGGTCTGGAACGGGGCGGATTCCGCGATCGAGGTCCAGCGGGGCCTCGTATGCCTTGGCGCTTGAGGCACGGACAGGGACAATCATCGCCTACCGGCGCAGCTGTCCTTCCTCGGACCGGGCGTACTCTTCGAAGTACGTCATGAGCTGCACCACCGAGGAAATCAGCTTCCGATGAAGCTTGTCGAGGAGGCCCGGGTGGGTGACGCCTTCCCGGGCAGCATCGATGACCGAGGAGGCCGAGAGTCCTTGGATCTGGGCCTTGGTGTGCGCAAAGCGTTGGGAGTATTGCCGCAGCGTCTCCCCAGGCTGCTTCTTCCCCTGGAAGAGGCTTCCAGTTGACATCGGGGCCACGAAGATCCCCTGGAAGTTGTTGACGAACTTCTTCTTCAGCTGGTCCCACGAACGGATGGTTCCGGGCTGCAACGACCAGAACCATCGGAGAGCGATCCCTTCGAGCGCCAGAGGGAAGCACTTGGCTATGGTGTCGCGGCTCCCCCTGCACGCTTCTATCGCTAGAGCGTACGAGCAGGAGAATTCTCCAGGGTCAGAGTCTCCGGAGTACTTGGGAAGCTTGGCGGCGCGAAACTTCGAGTCGAAACGCACCCTCTGGAGGTCGGGGTGCAGGGGAGACTCCTCATCATATGACGCGTTCTCCTCTTCCACTTGATCTTCATCGTCGCTCAAGGCCACGTCTGCAACCCCCATGGCGCGGGAGGGCTCCGGAGGGTGAAGTGACGTCTCCTAGCGCCACTGGGCCAGCTCTGCCTTCAGCCTGGCATTCTCGGCTACCAGGGCATCAGCCTGGCTCTAGCTTCCTCCGAAAGTGGTCTCTAGATATTGCGAGCGGACATAGTCGGTTCGGAGGGCCACCGCTGGAGGCCTACTTGGAGGGTGCACCTCCGAAGGCCCCTCCTGGGGCCCTGTGGGGTTGACGGAGGCCGGCTCCGCAGGGCCAACAGGACCCCGAGCATCCGATGTCCTCCTAGGGGCCTGGTTCGGCTCCGCGAGAGGCGCTTCGACGGACGTGATGGCCGGGGGATCTGGAGTGGTTAATGGAGCAGGCTCAACTCCGGTGGTGCGGGTTGACCACCACAGAGGAACCGCGCTTGCGCCCTTCCGCCCCGACATATCTCTGTGAATGTATGTAGAGGACGATATCTTCTCGAACTAGGATCCCCACGGACGGCGCCAACTGTTGGGACGATGGATCGAACCAGCAGGTTTCTTGGTGGATGAGAGTAATGGAATGTTGAGCTCAGATCGTATTCTCTGATCGTGTGTTTATTACAACTGTAGTTGGGAGTTATTTATAGGGAGACCCACCCCTGAAGGGTCAAGTGCCCCCTGAACCCTCAACCGCTACTCAGTCTGACACAGGCTTGTAGTACAGACAAGAATAGCTGTTACATTGTACAGACAGGAAGGTGCGGTTCTGACAGCGTATCAACCATGTCGGGCGCTGCAACGGCTACCCGACATCGCGTAGGCGATCGTGATCCTGTCCCCGGGCTGCCTTGACCAGATCCTTTCCCACATACGGTTGCGCCCCGGAGCCTTCGGACCTCCCGAAGGCTGGCCTCCGGCGTCCAGTCGGGCGCTTCCCTTGAGAGTCCCTTCGGCACGCTTCGGAGCCCCCGGAGAACTTTGGGCCTCCCCGTCCGGAGGCCCACGGGTAACTTCGGCTCAGGGCTTCGGGTCTTCCAGACGTGGCCTCCTTTCTGAACCGTACTGCTCTTCACGCTTCCAACTGTCATCGGGATTATCTCCCCCAACACTAACAAACAATGAGTTTGTGAAGCGAACTATCTCAACCCTCTGAATTGGATAATAGCTCGAAGTAGTTCGAAGTTGTGTATTGAATATCTGAATATTCGATGCCTATTACAGGGTCAGAAGGGGGTGTTGGGGGAAAATACTTTATCCTCGGGACTTTAGAGATCAATAGCTAAAGATAATTCTTCAGCTTCGAAGCATGTGTTCATCTCCAAGATGATGTAGGTTTCAAGCTGAAGAATACTTTAGCTTCATGGTTCGAAGGTATTCTCCGAAGGCTCCGCAGCTACAGTGGAAAACAACAAGACTAATAAGACGTCTGCCTTATCTATCCTCTCCGGATAGATTTTACTATTTTATCCCTATTCGGGGTACCAAATAGTTTCCACTATGTCGGTTGTAATTGAGGGGTAAATAGGTCTTTTCCTTAGAGTTTTTACTTATAAATACCCCCCTTTTTACCTTGTAATAGGCATCGAATACTCATCTATTCAATACACAACTTCGAACTACTTTGAGCTATTATCCTATTCGGAGGCTTCAAATAGTCTGCATCACAAACTCTTCGTTTCTTAGTTCTCAATCTTCGAGAACCTGTTAGCGTAATCCTTTATGCCAATAGTTTGCGCCGTCCGTGGGGAACCTAATTCTAAAAGCTAGTTCTCTGCCGCTGACTGCACTTCAAAGAGCACTTGCGGAGGGAGCTTTGGAGTCTCAGGATTCTGCGCACCCTTCGGTAAGGGGCTTCCTAGTGCAGCTCGAAGGCCTTTCCTCGCCTTCCCGAACCAATTGAAGTCTTCGGTCTTCGGACCTCATCTTCATTAGCCATGCCTCCCAAGTGGAGCCTAGCCACCTATCCTCCCTGAAGGTTCCCTCGGACCAACGATGCGGGACCCTCAGTCATTCAACTGACTCCCGAAGAGGTCACCGGACGTCGACCACCCAGAGGCCCCCGAGCTGCTCCCACGGTGCTCCAAACCGATTACACCCGTTCCCGAGACGCGGAGCTCCCCTCCGAAGGAGATGAAGACCTTCCCGAGGATGCAGCTACCCAAGTAGCGCGACTTCAGGAGGAAGTGGCAAGGTGGAGGCAAGAGGCTACTGACCGACTTCGCTCTCAAGCCTCCACTCATGTTCCGGAAGGGCCTCAAGATGGCAGTACTAGTGATCTCCCCGAAGCTTTCCAAGTCCCGGAGGAAGCTGAGAATGCATCCTTCAACGACGAGTCTCCGTTGCATTCGGACCCGCAGAAAGTGCCCTTCGACCCCAGTTTCAAGGCCTCAAGCTGCACAAATACTCCAGTGGGTTTGACCCCGGAGAGTTCTCTCGTTCATATGCTTTGGCAATAGAAGACAGTGGGGGGTGTGTCACACTATGGCAAAATGTTTCCCCCTCGCACTGGAAGGTGTGGCTCTCCGATGGTTCTGGTCTTTAAAGCCAGGATCGATCAAGTCTTGGGAAAGACCGGAAGTTTGTTCCAGGTGAAGCAGCGACTGGGGGAGACGATTCGAGAGTATTTCACACGCTTCACCCACACCAAGTCTCAGATCAAAGGCTTGTCTACCTCTTCGGTAGTCGATGCCGCACGCGAAGGGGTGTTGAACCTAGATCTCCTCAGCAAACTTCACCGAAGCCAATGTCGTCTATGGCACAGCTGATGGCATACTTCGAACAGTATGCCAAAGCAGAGGAAGGCTGCCTCCGAAGAACCGCAACACCTGTACCAGCCCTTCGAGAAGTGAAGATGGAGCCCAAAGTCCCAACATCTCCGCAAGCCCCCCTTGATAATCGTTTCAATGATCATAGGCGGGGAAAGAAACACTTCTGCTCCGAGGTGTTAAACATTGCACCCTCCACCCCGAAGACGCCTGTCAACTTTCAACAGGCATAAAGTTTCAAGGTTGGCACCTCGAAGCCCCAAGAAAGAGTGGTTGGCAGGCGGCAAAGCTTCTTCTGTTGTGTGCATGGCGAGTATAGAAACCATGACACAAAAGACTGTAAGTCTATCCGAGTTGTTAAGCTTCCTGCACGCATACTCCGGTTATCATCAGGTTTGGCTAAAGCGCGAAGACGAATCCAAGACAAGTTTTATAACTCCCTCTGGAGTATTTTTTATGTTCAAATGCCTTTTGGCTGGTGGATTGCTGGAGCCACCTTCTCACGTCTAATAGCTAAAGCTCTATGTCATCAGATAGGCCGAAATGTTGAAGCCTATTTGGATGACATTGTAATAAAGAGTGTTGTAAAGCACCATCATAGCCTAGACTTAGCTGAAACCTTTGAGACCCTCCGAGCATGTGGAGTTCGCCTCAACCCTAAAAAATGTATATTCAGGGCGCAAGCAGGAAAACTGCTAGAGTACTTAGTTTCGAGTAGAGGAATCGAAGCTAGACCGATGCAGATAAGCGCATTGCAAAGAATGGCTCCACCAGAAAATATGAATCAGGTCCAGAAGCAGACAGGATGGCTCGCAGCCCTCAGTAGATTCCTGCCAGATCAGTCGAACGAAGCCTTCCAATTTTTAAAGCTCTAAAGGGGTCCGAAAGTTTCATGTGGACACCGGAGTGCCAGAAGAGCTTCGATGGCATTAAGGATTATCTCGAAAATCTATCAACACTTACTGTGCCCCTCCTATAAGAAACTCTCCTTCTTTATCTTGCAACAACGGGATCCGCATTAAGTGCAATATTGGTCAGGGCAGTTGAACTTAAAGGAAAACTGGTGCAGAACCCAGTTTACTTCGTCTCAGAATCTTTGTCCGGAGAAAAGACAAGATACTCCGAGCTCAAAAAATTTGCTTATGCTTTGGTAATGGCCTCACGAAAGTTAAGGCATTAATTCTTAGCACATAATCTTATCGTTCCTACCTCGTATCCCCTTGGTGATATGCTTCGGAGCAAAGATTCTACGGGTAGGATCGGAAAATGGGATGTCGATGTATCCCCCTTTGGTATTTCCTTCACGGAGAGAACAACCATCAAGTCCCAAGTCATAGCTGACTTCGTGTCAGAATGGACTCCATCCGTAGTCTGTGCTCTGGAAGAGACCTTCGATGGTTTGTGGACAATTTTTTCTGATCGAGCCTATCAGGCATCTAGTGCCGGAGCTGGAGCTGTGATAATATCGCCGTCAGGGCAGAAGGCCATGTATTCTGCAAGGCTCAACTTTAAGACCACCAATAATATCGCAGAGTACGAAGGGATCCTGCTAGGCCTCCGAAAGGCAAAGGCATATGGAGCAGCAAGGATTATAATAAAAACAGATTCCCAAGTCGTCGCAGGGCATGTTGATAAAAGCTTTCAAGCCAAGAACCCACATCTTGCAAAGTATTTAAAAGAAATCAGCAAGACCGAAGCAATGTTTAAAGGATTTTTTGTTTGAAGTATCCCTCGAGCAGAAAATCAACATGCAGACATTCTAGCGAAGGCTGCAGCCGGAGCATTGGACGTCCTGAAGGGCCCTTTCTATGAAGAACTTATCAAGCCAACGGTGCATCAATTATCCTCCGTAGAAGTCCTTTGCATCCCAGTCACCGATTAGCGGACTCTGATTACGAATGTTTTGCAAAACAGTGCAGTCTTGTCAGAAGGTCTGGATTTTTGAAGGTTGCAAGCAAGGGCTCGAAATTCTGAGCTTGTCAACGGAATTTTGTACAAAGACGGAGTTTGTTCTCCCTTACTCCGGTGCATCTCACAACCCGAAGGATTATGTGGCAGCCATCTAGCCCCCCGTGGTCTAGCAGGAAAGACACTTCGACAGGGGCTCTATTGGCCAACAATTGTAAGAGATGCGGAAGAGTTAGTTCGAACCTGCCAAGGATGCTAGTGGATGGGTAGACGGAGCCACCGTCCACCAACACCTCTTCAAGTCATTGCCCTGGTATGGCCAATGGCGCGATGGGGAATGGATCTCATCGGCCCTTTTCCAATGGCAAAAGGCAGCTTGAAGTTTGCAGTGGTAGCAATCGAATATTTTTCTAAATGGGTCGAAGCTGAACCCCTAACTGCTATCACATAAAGAAATGTGCAAAAATTCTTTTGGCAAAATATCATATGCAGGTTGGGAGTGCCAAGGGAGTTAACTATGGATAATGGCACTCAGTTCAAAGCTGAACCCTTTAGAGAATTTTGTGAAGGACTGGGCATCAAGTTATGCTTCGCAACCGTTCGCCACCCCCAATCCAACGGAGCCGTCAAGCAAGCCTATGGAAATATTCTCTCCAGTTTGAATCGCAGGATTGTCGGGTTGGCTAAGGGATTGTGGACCGAAGAGCTCCCTATGATTCTATGGTCCATTCGGACCACTCAAGCAAGGTCCACGTGCTTCACCCCATTTAGGTTGCTATTCGGAGATGAGGCCATGACTCCTACAGAGCTCAAAGGTGGATCCCTTCGCGTAGTGGAGCCTGGAAATTTAAGATGAAAGTAACACTTCGCTGGACTTGTTAGAAGAAACAAGGCTTCGAGCTGTCGCCAATCTGATGAAGTACCAAGACCAAACGAAGGCATGGTATGACCCAAAGATAAAAGTGCACGAGCTTAAACCAGGTCATTTGGTATTGCGAAGTGTAATAGCTCTGGGGAAGCTAGGAAATAAATGGGAAGGACCATATATTATCCTACACTCAGGGCGCCCCGGGTCATTTAAACTAGCTAATTTAGAGGGGGAAGAGTTGAAGCATGCATGGCATGCAGAGCACCTTAAACATTATTACGCTTAGGGGCTCCTTGTAATCAATTGTAAAAGTACCTTTCTAAATTAAATAAAGATGGAGGTTCAAATTATGTTTACTCTTCAAAAATTCCTTACTCTTGGTGGACACATCAGGAGAATAGAGATGCTTGAGGAGATAAGCATCTTTCAAGGAACCCAGAAAACAGCCTTCGAACCATCGGTTCAAGGATTCCGTAAAAGAGACGAAGGTGGCAAGCCTACAGATTGTAGGCTCCGGCTTGTTATGATCCGTAGAAGAGTCTAAGGACTTTAAAAGAACAGATTTCTGGTGTACGGGTTCGAAGTATCTGTAAAAGAGCTGAAGGTGGCTAGCCTACGGATTCCAGGCTCCGGCTTGTTAGGATCCGTAGAAGAGTCTAAGGACTTAAAAAAAGATTTTTGGCCTACGGGTTCGAAGTATCTGTAAAAGAGCCGAAGGTGGCCAGCCTACAGATTCTAGGCTCTAGCTTGTTAGGATCCATAGAACAGTCTAACGACTTTAAAAGAACAGATTTCCGGCCTACGGGTTCGAAGTATCTATAAAAGAGCCGAAGGTGGCGAGCCTACGGATTCCAGGCTCTAGCTTGTTAAGATCCGTAGAAGAGTCTAAGGACTTTAAAACAATAGATTTCCGGCCTTCAGGTTCGAAGCATCTGTAAAAGAGTCGAAGGTGACCAAGCAATAAGGTTTCAAGGCTCCGCCTCGATGAAACACTTTTAAAGTCCTAAGAGACTACTATTAGAGCCTACAAGTGTAAACTTAGCTACGAAACTTATAAACATCATAATACGAATGTACAGTTCGAAGAACTCTACAAAATAGTGAAGTATGATTACCAAGTGTTGTGCAAAGCATCGAATTGTTATATCAATCATTGTGTCTGATGGACCCTATCGCAACACGTACGGTCCCCCACCCACAAGGAGGGGCAGGGGAGTAAGGAACAAACAAGAGATGCTTCCAAAACAAATTATATAAATTGGATAATCATATTGTATTACATCAAGAGAAATTTTGGTCTAAGCCTAGATAAAAGCGGAGACCCCTCCGACCTCTAGAGCTATTTCTAGGACCACTTCGATCTTCGGAGCCTGCAGTCTTCAAAACTTTCCTCTTGGTCCGAGTGCTTTTCTTCTTAGAAGCTCGCAATTTTTTCTGCTGCTCTTGAAGTTCAACCCAGGACAGAAGTCTTTCAGAGCTAGCCTCCACCGGGTCTTCAGCTTGGTACTCTAAGTCAGACAAATCTACGTATCTGGAGGACAAAGATGTCACTTCCTTATCCTCTTCTTTAATATAAGCTAATACTTCACGATGGACTTCAGGTGCTATTTCCCCGTGATCTCCTCGAGGAACAGAGAAGCGTGAGCGTCGATAGAGCCTTAAGCCTTCGAGTACAGCCCACTGCTGGTGGAGCCCTTCGCTAGGCTCTAGTACTTCGAAGTCGACTTCCGAAGTGCATGGGAAAACCTAAGAATAAACATCCAAACAAAGACTCCTCGTTTATAAACTTTTCATTCATTAATATAAGGGGCTTTACAAGATTTCTTGTACATGCTTAAGCGCCCTTTAAATCTAAACCTGTGGGTCGGCTGGTTAAGCAGGCAGGGTCAGAGCCGACGAAGTTGGAAGCAGAGACTTCGTCTGAGCTTGCTTGTGCCGGTGAGCCTCGTCGATCCAAGCTTTGGCTGCATCTTTGTGGTCCGTTTTCCAGATTGCCCGGAAAGCTTCCTAAGCAGAGGCTACATCCAGAGAAAGACGCAACAAGTCTTCGTCGGTGAAGCCTGAAGGCGTTGAACCCCCTACCGAAGCAACAGAAATCCAAAGGGCTTCGATATGACGAAGGACTCCGATTCCGGCAACCTTCCCGGAGATCTCTCTATAGCGAACCCTGGAGCCCATCATCAACTTCATCGCCGCTTGGATCATCTTCAACTTTCGTTCAAGGGGCTCGCTCACCGCAGCTGAAGATGAAGGGCACATCGTGCCAAAATATTCCAGGGTACCTCGGAGGGTGTCCATGGTGTGCTCTGCAATGGCGACATGCATCATTTCCGCCGCCTCCAGCTCAGAAGCAGCAACAGATACTTCGGCTATTCTTGATAGCAGAGTGCTCTTCTGGGCCAGTGCTTGTTGGACTGAGTCTTGGAGCTCCACAAGTTGTGCGCTAGAATCTGGTGCTGCTTGCCAGAGCTTCTCGACCTCCACTCTAAGTACTACACACTCGTCCTCAGTCTCTTGGACCGAAGCCTTGAGTGCATTGTTGTTCTGTTGCTCAGCCCGAAGTGCTTCATAAGTGATAGCCCTGGCCCTCCGCTCCTCGAGGAGCTCCTCCTCCAGTTGCATTGTTTTGCCCTCGTAGCTTTTGAGGGCGGACTGGAGGGTAGTAACCTTCCTTTTGAGCCGATTAGTTTCGAGCTCATTGGAAGTCGCTGCCGCTCTAGCAAGGACGAATTGCTGCAAAAAAGCAAAGTAAGTACCAAATAATTTCATTTAGTAATTGAATACACCTGTTGTATGTTGCATACCTGATGGGCAGCCCTTTCGAAGGCCAAATCAAGCTCTGGTGCTCTGGTTTCGCTCAAAACGAAGACCAGTTCGGAGCTCACGACCCCTTGGCCTTTGTCCGCCAAGGGTTCCAGAAGCGTTCGGAGCCCTGTCCGTTGCTCCAAGAATGGAGCCAAAAGAGGAAGCCAGGACAGGGCCTGACGATCATCTACTGTAGCCTCCTCCTCCGAGTTGCGAAGGGTCATTGGAGGAGGGCATCACCATCAAGGCAAGGAGGGGGCGAAAGCTCATCATACTCTTGCCCCTCCCTAGCACAAAAGTTGGAGCTGGTACTTCGGCTGGAGTAGATCTACCTTTAGCCGTTGCCCCCTCGGTCGGAATTACTTCGCCCGAGATAGCTCCGGTCGTCGGAATCACTATATTAGCTAGAGCCTCAACTCCAAGTGAAGCCGAAGCTCCATCGGTGGTCGGAGCCACACTGCTCCTCGACGCACCTACAACAATTAAGGTATTTAGTGAATATTTGTTGTATAATAATTATTGCAGGAATTTCAAAGGAAAAGGCTTCAAGGTATACCTTCGTCCATGCCTTGGGGGAGAATTGTGGGGTCCTCTAGGACTTCGTACATTCAGAGATATTCTTCGAGGTCATCCCCCGAAGTTTGCTCCAGTGCCGTTGCTGCTGACGTCCCAATCTCCGGCACTATTACCCCGACCACGGGTGAGTTAGGAATTGCTAACACAAGTTCTGAGCCAGCTGTGACAAGCTCGGAGGAGTGTGCTGCATCAGCTACTGCTGCTTCCCGAGGGGGGTCTACGGCTACACCAGGGGACTCGTCCTCACTATCTTCCAAAAGATAGTTTTCGAGGGCCTTCCCCATCTAGACATTGGAGTCTTTTTCTTCTGAGCCCACCAAAGAGGAGCTCTGAATGTCCATAGAGGAAGGCGAAGACACTGGAGATGGTTGAGGAGGAGGCTTCGTCGTCTTCTTCCCCTTCTTGACGGGGGTCTTGGTGGCCTTCTTTGAAAGCTCGGCGATGGCTTTCCTCTTCCGAGGGGCCACTCCGGTTGAGCTGAAGTCCGGTAGAGGGGGAGGCTCCTTCCCAAGAGCACTCCACACCCGGTTGAAGTGCTCCCAGCTTCCCACCAGCTCCACCCTTCGCTGTTTCTCCACCACCGTAGGGGCTCCGAGCACCCGTTCGGTGGCTCTTGTGATCTGCTCCGGAGCTAGCGCTAAAGGAGCCGCTGAAAAGAGGTAGCATTCCATTAAGTATGTTATCTGTTTTCTAATCTGTTAATGCAAAAAATGCAAAGACTTACCTAAGCTTCGAAGCTCCCCCCCGAAGTGTTTTGAAACGCAATCGGCCAATCGGCTCTGAGAGGCGGGATCCGAAGGGCGATGAATTCCTCCGCCAGATCCGACATGCTCATACGGCTGGCTATTGAAGAAAGCAACCCAAGCCGTGTTGAAAGCAAGCTTGGGTTCGGAGTAACCTCGGCCTCCTTCCGGTACCAGATTTCTTGAAGAGGCCCCATGAGGCTGGAGTCCTCTCCGACTTCAGCGTAGAACCACCGGAGGATCCAGTTGGTGTACCACCGGGGTCGTTGATAGCCTTCGCCGGGAAATTATACGCGTACCCCTTCCGAAGTTGGAAGTTAACACTTCCGAACTCCATCAACGCCTTGGTGTCTCCAGGTCCGTCTTGTGGCTTCGGCTGGCAGGAGGCTTCGTGAGTGGTGGCAAAGACCTCCGATCTCCCTTCGCATCCTTCCGCCCGAAGGGCCCATTCGAAGATGGCCAGTCTTGCTATGGCGTTGGGGGACAACTGCGGCAAGGTAATATGGAACATGTCCAGTACCTCTGACAGGAAATTAATCACAGGAAGTCCTAGTCCGGATTCGAAGAAAGCCTCGAAGACCACCACTTCCCCGCTCCGCGGCTTCGAGGTCGACTCTATTCCCGGGACTCGAGTCCTCATTCTGGGGACCAGCTTCCTATTCACTGACTCCTCGATGGAGTCCGCCGTGCTCATCGATTGTCTGAGGATGAAGCTCTGTGGCATTGGCTTCTTGGACGGTGGGCGGAGCTCCCAAGGATTCTTTGGCCAAGAACTCCTCGGAGCTCCCACCATGGCCGCCGCTGCTGATGTGGCCCACGCCTGCCTCTGCACCAGAGTTCCCGTCATGGCCGGCACAGTTGCACTGGTCCTCGCCATGGGTTGGTTGCTCAAAAGATTGGGGAAAATTAGGAGGTCGAAGAAAGGAAGCTTAGAAGCCAAGCTTTGTAAAAAAATTCGGTGCGCTTCTGCCCCTCTTTTTATAGCCCTTCCGCTAGTTACTGCGCTTCGAACATGCATTCACATTGCAGGTTCAACTTCTATCACTGACAGGTGGTACCAGGAAGTAAAAATGTGTGAACCCGCGGTAAAGTTTTGACCGTTACTTTTTCCAAGAGCCTAACGGCTACTTGAAGGGTAACGACTCAAAATTAACAGCTCTTCACGATGTTTCGCCTTCGCAACGATTCATTTCCCTGTGAAGCGTTCACACAGGAGTCCCAGTTCGAAGCTTTCATCGTATATACTTCGATGTCAAAGACACTTCGAATATCTATAATACCTTCAAATTTTTCTAAGTCCCTGAATATGAAAATATTTCTTGCGTATATTGCTCTCCTACTACATAGGTTAAATTGGAGAAGCGTATTCGAGGGGCTACTGTTGGGGGAAGATACTTCATCCCCAGGGCTTTTAAGATCAAGAGGCAAAGATAATTCATCGACATCGAAATAGAAGTTCATCTCCAAGATGATGAAGTTTCCGAGCCGAGGGGTACTTCGAATCCTAATTCAAAAGTATCCTCCAAAGGCTCCGTCGCTACAGTGGAAAACAGCAAGACTGATGAGACGTCTACCTTATCTATCCTCTCCAACTAGATTTTACTATTTTAGCCCTATTCGGGGTACCGAATAGTTTCCACTATGTCAGTTGTAATTGAGGGGTAAAAGGTCTTTTCCTTAGAGTTTTTACCTATAAATACCCCCTTCTCACCCTGTAATAGGCATCGAATATTCAGATATTCAATACACAACTTCGAACTTCTTCGAGCTATTATCCAATTCAGAGGCTTGAGATAGTTCGCTTCACAAACTCATTGTTTGTTAGTTCTTAATCTTAGAGAACCTGTTAGCGTAATCTTTTACGCCAACAAAACAATTGTACATAATTTACATACATTGTTGTTCTTCTTCCTTCGCAGCTAGTAGTTCTAGCTCGGGCTGCAGCTATATCACATGAGCAAGAATGTAACTGACTCAAGGAGAAGGTAACAACTCTTCAAGGGAGTCTTGTTAGCTCCAAGACTCGGACTTCGAGTTTGGAAGAGATGGTAGCTGCAGAAAGAAATGCTAGGACTAGCTTAGAGGCTGCCAAAAATGAACTCGAGGCTGAGCGGGTTGTGCTTCGGGCTGAGGTGGAAAGACTGCGGGGAGAGCAGGCAGCTGCGAGAGCCGAAATGGTCAATCTTGGAGAGGAGCAATTAAATTTGACGGAGGAGGCCAAAAAACTGCTCGAACAAAAGAATTCTTTGATGACGGAGGAAGCTAGACTTTCATCTTTGACAGATGAGCTGACTACGTCAAACAAGACTTTGTCTGAAGACAAGATAAAGTGCAAGAAGGTGGATTCGAAGACCATGGATGCCCTTCGGGGTGTCTTGGAATACTTCGGCACTCCTTGCGCTTCTTCTTTGGCTGGCAACGACTCCCTGCTGCGAAGAATGAAGATGATCCAAGCAGCGGTGAAGACTATGAAGGCAGTAGCTACTCGATACAGAGAGATCTCCGGCCAAGTGGTGCTCTCGGAGTACTTCATTACTTCAAATTTGGTGACGACCGACTTCTGACTCCTTCGGCTGATGTGGCCGCGGCTTGGGAGGCCTTTCAACCATCTTGGAGAGCTGAAGGCTGATCGGCTATAAAAACATGGATTGATGAAGGTCTCCATCAAAAGCAAGCACGATCATAGCCTTCGAGCAGCAAACCTCCTTCGGACTCGAAGGTTTAGTTCTCGTTAGGGCTCTGCTTATGTAAAAACTTATGTGTTTGTTCTCTTTTGAATGAAAAGACTTATTTTGAAATGTTTTTAGGATTCCCAATCTTTTTTGTATGAGCTTGAAGTGTTAGAGATTAACGAAGAACTTCGCCTATGATGGGCCACCTTCGAAGCTTTAAAGCCTTACAGGCGTCCTCAATTTTCAATTCCTCGAGGAAGTTCTGGAGAGGTTATACCCGATATATATAAAGAAGTATTGGCTTATATTAAAAAGGAGGAAAAGGAAGTTAGTATAGAAACTTCATCGTTAGAGGACGTTGAATGGTCCGAAGAAGAAAATGCTAATGAAGAGCAAGTATAAAAGAGCCCCGAACAACTTCGAAGCTGGGAGAGGAGCCCCGAATGACTTTGGACCAGGGCAGAACTTCAGCAAGAACAAACAGACTTTCGAGCTTCGAAATAAGGGAAGAGAGTTAAGCATAAAGTTTTAAAGACTCCAGGCTCCAGAACAAGTCGTCTTCGAAGTTAGGCTAATTTTGAAAGCAGCTCCGGGGATCAGAGAGGTCTTCGCTTCCTTCTTGGCATAGACACAAATTTTTCATGATGTAATGTAGTCTGTTTAAATAATATAAACTAGAAAGTTTCAAAATTATCTCATTACTTCCCAGCCCCTCTTTGGGGGTAAGCACCTCCGAAATTTTATCGAAGGTGGTTACGCACAACGAAGATAACATTAGTTAGGAGTTCAATTTTGGAGGCTCAGAGCCCCTTATCATATTAAAGAGGGATTAAGGATTGAAAGTCCAAGAATAGTCACTAAGGACCTCGAAAATATCTTCGACTCTATTAATTTGGAGTCTGAAAACTGGTAGCTTAGTACTCTTTTTCTAATGTGGTCACTTCGGACTCTTTTTCGGACGCATTAGAATCCAATTATAATGGTCACTTTGGACTCTTTTTACAGACATTTTCAAGCTAATTGCTCGGAGTCTGTATTGTTTGGTATCCTTCGACTCTTTTTGCGGATGCTATCAAATCAGTGGTTCGGAATCAGCTTTTTGTGGCGTTCTTGGACTCTTTTTACGGATGCTTTCAAGCCAGAGCCTATAATCCATATCATTTGGTCTCCTTGGATTCTTTTTATGGATGCTTTCAAGTCGATGGCTTGGAATCCATTTTTTGTGACTTTCCCACGTCGTCGGAAGCTTTGAACCAATGGTTCGAAGTCCATAAAATTGGTTCAAATGATTGAGAAGTAGGCATTATCCAAACCATGAGCTTTATTTATTCAGAAAGTGTTTACAATTGATTGCAAGGAGCCCCTATGCAAAATATCGCTGAAGATGCTCTGCATGCCAGGCATGCTTTAATTCTTCACCTTCTAAATTAGCTAATTTAAAAGAACCAGGGCGTCCTGAATGAAGGATGATATATGAACCTTCCCATTTATTTCCTAATTTCCCTAGTGCTATAATGCTTCGCAAAACTAAATGACCTAGTTTATGTTCATTAAGTTTAATCTTCGGGTCATACCAAGTCTTCGTCTAATGTTGATACTTCGTCAAATCTGCAAAAGCTCGAAGCCTTGTTTCTTCTGTTAAGTCTATCAAAGCTTGTCTTTCATCTTCTTTTTCAGGTTCGATGGTGCGAAGAGATCCTCCTTTGAGCTCCGTTGGCATCATGGCTTCATCTCCGAATAGTAACCTGAAAGGGGTAAAACCTATGGACCTTGCTTGAGTGGTCCGAATGGACCATAAAATATTTGGGAGCTCTTCGGTCCACAACCCCTTCGCCAATCCTACTATCCTTCGATTCAGGCCTGATAGAATATTACCGTTAGCTCGCTCGACGGCTCCGTTAGATTGAGGATGATGGACAGCTGCAAAACACATTTCTATGCCAAGACCTTCGCAGAACTCTTTGAAGGGTTCGGCATCAAATTGGGTGCCATTGTCGATTGTCATCTATCGAGGCACTCTGAACCTGCATATAATATTCTTCCAGAAAAAGTTTTGTACATTTTTTGAAGTGATAGCTGTGAGAGGTTCTGCTTCGACCCACTTGGAAAAATATTCAATTGCTACCACTACAAATTTCAGACTTCCTTTTGACATGGGCCAAACTGGAGCAATAACTTGAAGAGGTGTTGGTGGACGATGACTTTGTCTTCCCATCCATTGACAACCTTGGCAAGTGCGGACCAAGGCCTCCGCATCAGCTACTATTGTGGGCCAATAAAGCCCCTGGCAAAGTGTTTTTCCTAACAAGGCTCGAGGGTCAAGATGGCTACCACAAAGGCCTTCATGAATTTCTCGGAGTATATCTTGGCCTTTAGCTTGAGAAATACATCGGAGTAGGGGAGAACATACTCCGGCTTTGTAAAGAATACCATTGATAATATGATAATTTTGGACTCTCAATTGTAGTCTTGAAAGCTTCGGGCCTTCGGGTAAATTAGCTTCGCCTTGTAGTAATTCCATAATTGAACTCCACCAGTCGGTGTTCGGTATGCAAAGGACCTCCGGAGGACGGAGTTGGGGCACCGAAGGATAAGTAAGCTCTTCATAAAAAGGCCCTTCCAGAATATCTATGGCTCCGACTGCAGCTTTTGCTAGGATATCACCTTGTGCATTGTCAGCCCTTGGTATACTTTGGACAGAAATACCTTTGAATGCTGCTTCGATCTTATGGATTTCTTCTAGATATTTAGCAAGTTGTGGATGCCTGGCTTGAAAACTTTTATCAATGTGCCCTGATACAATTTGGGAATCTATTTTTATAACAACTCTTGTAGCACCAAGGGCACGTGCCTTGCGAATACCCAGCAAAATTGATTCGTACTCCGCAATATTATTGGTGGACTTAAATTTGAGCCTTGCGGAGTACATTGCTTTTTGTCCCAAGGGTGAAATTATCACTACTCCTACGCCTGCTCTGGATGCATGAAAAGCTCCATCGGAGTATATGGTCAATATTTGTTCAATTGATTTTTCCGGAGACCACACTGCAGACGGAGTCCATTCTGCTACAAAATCAGCCACCACTTGTGACTTGATTGATGTCCTTGCTACAAAGGAGATGCCGAAGGGTGTTAGCGCGACAGCCCATTTTCCAATTCTCCCTGTAGAATCTTTTCTTCGAAGCATATCTCCCAAAGGATAAGTAGTTGGTACAATTACATTATGTGCTAGAAAATAATGTCGTTGTTTCCTTGAAGCTATCACCAGAGCATAAGTGAATTTTTCCAATTCGGAGTATCTTGTTTTTGCTCCGGATAAAGCTTCTGATACAAAATATACTGGATTTTGTACCAACTTCCCATTGAAATCCACTTCTCAAACAAGGACCACACTGACAGCGGAGCCGGTAACTGCAAGATAAAGACGAAGGGTTTCATTTGCCATGGGCACAGTGAGTGTTGCCAGGTTGCTGAGATAATCTTTAATATCGTCAAAACTCTTTTTGCACTCCGATGTTCATGCAAAATCTTCGAACCCTTTCAAGGTTTTGAATATGGGGAGGCTTCGCTCTACAGATCTTGCCAGAAATCTGCTAAGTGCTGCAAGGCGTCCAGTAAGCTTCTGAACCTGTTTCAAATTTTCTGGTGGAGCCATTCTTTGCAGCGCAGTTATTTGAGTTGGGCTAGCTTTGATTCCCCTGCTCAAAACTAAATACCCTAACAGTTTCCCAGCTTGAGCCCCGTAGATACATTTTTTGGGGTTGAGGCGAACTCCACATGCTCGGAGTCTCTCAAATGTTTCTGCTAAGTCTAGACTATGCTGGTGCTTTAAAGCACTCTTTATTACAATCTCATCCATATAGGATTTGACATTACGACCTATTTGGTCACCTAGAGCCTTAGCAATTAATCTTGAAAAAGTTGCCCCGGCATTTCTTAAGCCGGAGGGCATTCTTACATAGCAAAAGACTCCCGAAGGAGTTACAAAGCTTGTCTTGATTTCATCTTCGTGTTTTAACCATATTTGATGATACCCAGAATACGCGTCGAGGAAACTCAAGAGCTCTGAACCAGCTGTGGGGTCAACTAATTGATCAATGTGGGGCATGGGGTAAGGGTCACGTAGGCATGCTTTATTCAAGGATATAAAATCAATGCACATGTGCCATTTCCGGAGGCCTTCTTCTTGACGAAGTTTGGGTTGGCTAACCACTCCGTATGAGCTACTTCTCTGATAATCTCGTTCTTCAATATTTTTTCAACTTCTACCTTAGCAAGGCTTGACCTCTCTACTGATAATTTACGGAGCCCTTCCTGAATAGGTCGAACCCTAGGGTTCACAAGTAAACTGTGTTCAATGATATTTCGGTTAACTCCCAGAATGTCTTCATCGGACCAGGCAATGACATCCAAATTCTCTCTAACTACTTCTTCCAATGAAGCAGCGATTTCCGAAGGCAATTCTTTGCCAAACTGGAAGGGATAGTCGTTACCGTCCTTTACAATAATCTTCGTTATAATTTCTCCTTTGGGGCTTGGCTTGGGAAAAGATATCTTCGAAGATTCACTTGATGCAGGGATATCCTCCAAATGGCCTTGCACATTATTCACTTGTCTTGGATCAAGATTTGGACCATGTCCGTATTCTGCCCTTCGTGCAATAGCTTGATCACCGAAGATAGTAAGCACTCCTACTTGTGTGGGCATTTTCAAGCATAGATAATTATTGTGCACCACAGCTCCGAATTGATTTAACATGCCCCTTCCGAAGATGACATTATAAGCGTAGGAGCATCAACAACGTCAAAAATCACTTCCTCCGTTCATTCCAAGAGCCCCTTTCCGAAGGCAACCTCAAGACCTATTTAGTAGAGGGCATCAAAAGGAGGTCCTACGAAGCCTTGAAGTGGACGAGCTGCTGGGAGGAGATGCTTCCGGGAGATGCAAAGTTGGTCGAAGGCCTGAACAAAGATAATATCCGCAGAACTTTTGCCATTGACTAATACTCTTCGAACTTCTATTCCTGCAATATCAGCAGTGATGACAAGCATGGGGGAATTTTATACCGACTGCGTCAACTGCAGAGAAGGATATAGGCACTTAGGACCACTCAGGCATTTCAACTTCCGACGAAGAGGTCCCGATATGGCCTACTTCACGAACATACTCCCTCCATTGCCTTTTTCACATGCTGCCCAGGGTTCCTCTGTAGGACCGAGAGTAGCGACCAGAGAGGGGGTGAATGGGCGCCTCAAAAAAATTCTTACGAATCAATGGCCTTATCACAACACCCAACGCACCTCAATAGACAAACATCCAAACAAAACAAATTGCAAACTCTAAAAAGATCTAGCCTAAAAACAACCGGTGTCCTAATTAAAAAGACACCACCAAAGTGCTTAAAGGCAGATTGAACATCAAATCAGTAATCAGATGGCATATAAAAAGGTATTTCAGGAAGAACCAAATATTTCATCCAATACATACATCATCAATAGTTCACAAGCATTTACTCAAACAAAATAGATGCAGAAATAAACATTGATTTAAACAAGCATTTCAACAAACGCTATTCCTTGCCACATTTCATTTATCAATAAGAAAGCACGAAAGAATCTCTAGGAAATAAATATTCTGCTCATACACATACTAAACACAGTAACCAAATATTAGCCATGGCATACAATTCAAGGCATAGTGGTGCGTGTGTTCAGTAATATTAATGAGTGCCAACAGGAAATATTTGCGTGTAGTACTTCAATCAGCAATAGGCTTTCAAAATTCAAAGCGAGCACAACATACTTACCTCGATTTTCATGCCTATTTGATTTTCATGCCTATTCATCGGAGCCTTCCTGCTGAAGACATTTGACGCCGCACGCGCCACACTGACTCAGCGCTTCGAGCGCTCCGCCTTTGCCGCTACCGCCGCCGCCAGGTCCGGAGAAAAAACTGCCCGAGAAAAACCCAGCTGGTTCTCAAGAGAAGGAATAAACCAAATAAAACCAGAGGGAAACTCTATGTTGCGGTTGGAAGAACAGCGAATGAATTTTTTCTGTGTGTATGGCGACGCTTGAACAGGGAAGAGGATTTATGAGAAAATGAACTCAAATTTTTAATTGAGTGAGTTAACCCTAACCCTATGGATTGGGGCCCTATTTATAGGCAGCCCAATAACACTAGGAGAAACCAAAAATACCCTTAGGGTTTTACAAACGCTGAAAACAAAATGGAAAAGACCACAATGCCCTTAGGATTTTTACAGACTCAACCAACACACTGTGGGCCTAAAAAGCAAAAGGGTAAAATCCTAAATGCAGATAACTTGTATTGATGTGGAGCTTTTGTAGCAGCTACGACTTCGCTTTAGGACGGCTCGATCATGGATCAGCGGTCTGGATTGGGCATCGGTTTTGTGCCGAAACTGACAAAGCGTCCATCGTCTTCACACCGGGTACCCGGATTGGGCTGGCCCGATTCCGCGGCTCCCTCAGCCCAGCAATCGCTCGCTGCCCGTGTACCTGAGTTAATCCTGGTCAACAGACCAGTGGATCCCCTGCCGGTCCTAGCCCATGTACTCGGATTGGGCCGGCCCAACTCCGCGGCCCCTTTGCACGATAGTCACTCGCCACCCGTGTACATGAGTCACACACGGCTCAAGACACGACAGGTCTCCACTCCTCTTTGTCTCCTCTTTCTTTGACTTCCGTTGACAATCACTCATCACATCTAGAGCCATGAGGCCCATGATCTTAAACATGGCTCCTCAATCTCCCCCTTGATGAGTGCATTGCCAACATCCTCTTCATCATTGCTTTAGAACCTGCAAAACATGTGAAAACACGAAAACAAAACATAAGAAGACAGAAAGAAGAAAATAAAATAAAAGGTTTAACCCTAATGACCAAAAGCCGAACAAAAACCAGAAAACGGTCATTATGGTTAAACAAAATAAAAACTCAACCGAGTGCAATCTCAGAATTATCAACAAGGATATCCAAAGAGTAAGGGCAAAAGAGACTAAAACTCCCCCTGAAACAAATCCCAAAGAGAAGCCAAAACTCTCCCTAAACTCTTCTAAAAGATCAAGTAACCCAAAATTTCTCCCCCTTGTTGACAATTGGACTCATCAAGTGAGACTAAATGCACTCAAAAGAGACACAAACTCAAACTCACCCTGAAACGCAACTCTCCCTCAAAATATGCAATGAATGCAACTGGGGTGCAAGTGGAGTGTAAAAAACATGCTTCTCAGATATGATTGACTGCAATTACAACATCTAGCAAGTATAGCACAAAATACTGTCTAAGACACATGGCATGATCAGTGCAATAGATGATATCCAAAGAAAATCATTAGCACGCATTTTTAGATTTTTTCAAACAAAATCATCAACCCTATTTTCCAGTCGACAAGTAAGGTAAAAACATGAGATGCAAAGGCTAGCTGATATCTACCAAGATAAGCATTGTCCAGAACAAAGAGCTTCAACAAACTTTTTATCTTTTTAATTTTCAGGTTTTTTCTTTTCCTTTTTCATTTTTGCCAGGGGTTATTTGCATGTCAACCTTATGCTAACCGACCAAGTCAAGCCTAGGCCAGAACTGGACCATTAGAAGCTTAAGACATTGGTCTTGGCATACATTACACTGTCCTAGTTCATACCAAAGTGCTATGGTAAGCAGTCCAGAACAATGCAATGAGACACAACAAACCCACCTGGATCTTTTCAATTAAGCATAAAAGGCATGAATTTTTCATTTTTCTGAATTTTATCATTTTATAGCATATTTTCCATGTTAAAGCATATAGATGTGCAAGTTGCATATCTGTATCTAAGTAAGGAACTAGCTACCAGACATGTAAAAGATAGCAACAACATTGAACCTACTCATGCTAGTTACCAGAAGCAATGGTGATCATTTTTCAATTTTAAAGCATAAAAGCAATGCATATGACAAATATCAGATATATCATGTGAACTGAAGCAAAGCATGATCATCGACGAGTATTTAAAAGCATAAACTAGATAGAATAAGTAAAGCAATTCAATCATATAACAGAAGCAAGCTCAAAGTGTGATATGTGAATATGCATGATATGAACTCACACGAAAAGACTCAATAAAAGAGTAAATAAGAAAGAAAACAGACTCAAAATATCCTAAAAAGGATACACAACTCCCAAATCCCCTCGCAAACGCTCAAATGTAGACTGATCTAAGGTTTTAGTAAGAATGTCAGCCAACTAATGATGGGTATCAACATGAACAAGGTCAATGACACCTTTCTCATATTGATCCCTCAGAAAGTGAAAGCGCACATCAATATGCATGGTTTTTGAATGAAGACATCAATTTTTCCCTACACTAATCGCGCTAGTGCTATCACAAAACAAAGGTACTCTGGCAAGGAAAAACAACCCAAAATCTCTCAAGGTGGAAATCATCGAAAGCAACTGTGAGCAGTAGCTAGGAGCAGCTACATACTCAGTCTTAGTAGTGGAAAGCACAACTCCAGATTGTTTTCGAGAAGACCAAGAAACAAGCGAAGAACCAAGAAAATGGCAAGTACCGAAAGTCCACTTGCGATCCAGCCAGCACCCACCAATATCAGAGTTGGAAAAGCGAGATAACTAAAGAGATGATGATGCTGAATAGTAAAGACCAAGATCAGGCACATAGGTAAGATACCTAAAAATGCGCTTGACAGCCTGCCGATGAGATGAGCGTGGTGAAGACTAGAAGCACATGCACAGTCCCACGGCAAACTGAATGTCTGATCTCGTCGTCGTTAGGTACAACAGCGATCTGATCATCCCTCGATACTCTCTCTCGTTGACCTTTGTAGGACCGAAAGTAGCGACCAGAGGGGGGGTGAATGGGCACCTAAAAATTCTTACGAGTCAATAACCTAATCCCAATACCCAACGCACCATGACAAACAAATAACACAAACAAAGCAGATCACAAAAACTAAAGTTGTCTAGCCTAAAACTAAACTAAACTAAATAAAATAACCGCAGTAAATAAAAATAGGTACTAAAAATATTTAATGGCAAAGGAAACAATACCTAAATATATCAATAATAATTCAGAGTGTGGTCTAAAAATAAAATACTAATCAAATGAATTAAACATGGATCATCCAGAAATTAATTCAGAAATAAACTTAACATATTGCACGTAAATAAAAAAATATTACTGTGACTAAATAATTTTTTTTCTTTTTATATTAACAAATTAAAAAAATACTTAAATAAAAATATGCGAGCACTAATAATATTTTAGCAGATAAAAATTAACCATGAAATTAATAATCAGATTTGCATGCTAATTAAAACTAGATGATTAATGATTTAATTATTCTAACTAAAAAATTGTAGATTAGGTTAATCTTACCTCCATCCCGTGTGCCGTGGACTGCTTTGCGCTTAATTACTGTTTCTCCTCGATGAACAGCAGCCCAAGCGTCTGTCGCAGCCGCTGCTGCTGCTTCCCTCCGCACGGCACTGTGCAAAAGACAAAGCCTGACACTACTGCACAGGGAGAGAGAAGAAAATCCAGCGCGCGTCAGACTACTGCTCCCGGCGACGTGACGCGAACCAAAAAATAATCAGCACCGGCAACCAAAGCTGCTGCCGATAGACTCGTGGGCCCCGCGTGATTTTTTTGCTGCCGTGCCTTGCACCGCGTGACGCTGACGCCGTGGATGCTTGCCTGCTCGCATGCCTACGCATGTGCGTGGCCCGCTAGCGACTTCATGCATGCACCTGGAAAAATCAAATGCTGCGCTCGGCTCCATGCAGCTGCAGCAAAGCGGTTGCGCTCGCGCGTGATGATGACCAGGCTGGTTGCCGCATGCGTTGCTGCACTGATGGCTACCTGTTTCGCCCACCGGAGAAAAACAGATGAGGCGGCGGCAATTTCAGATTGAAAAGGATGAACACACCGGCGGCGGAAGGAAAAACGAACACGAGAAAAACATGCGATGGATTATAGATTGATCTCAGGAAAAAATAATAGTCACCCTAACCGTAGGGGGTTGGGACCTCTTTATAGTCAACCCACTAATACAGGAAAAGACTAATTTAACCCTAGGGTAAATTACACTGACTCTTAATAATAAAATTCGAAATTACTAAAATACCCTTAGAAAATTCAACTGACTCGAATAACAAATATTTTAGACTTAAATACTAAATATTAATATCCCAAATAAAGATAATCATTGGTTTTCAGTTTTGCGCTGAAACTAACAAAGCGTCCACCGTCTTTGCACCGGGTACCCGGATTGGACCGACCTGATCCCGCAGCTTCCTCAGCTCGGCAATCGCTCGCCACCCGTGTACCTGAGTCAAACCCCGGTCAATAGACCAGTGGATCCTCTACCACTCCTAGCCCATGTACCTAGATTGGGCCAGCCTGACTCCGCGGCTCCTCTGCTCGACTGTCACTCGCTGCCCGTGTACCTGAGTCACACGCGCCCCAGACACGGCAGGTCTTCATATCTCCTCTTTGACTTCCGTTGACAATCACTCATCACATCTAGAGCATAAGACCCATGCTCTTAAAAATGGTTCCTCAATCTCCCCCTTGATGAGTGCATTGTCAACACCCTTCTTCAGAACCTGCAAAACATGTGGAAACACAAAAACAAAAACAAAAAATAGAAAGAAGAAAATAAAAGTGTTGGGACGACGGATCGAACCAGCATGTTTTCTTAGTGGATGGAAGTAATGAAATGTTGTGTGCTTTGTATTCTCAGATCGTGTGTATTACAACTACAGTTGGGGGGTATTTATAGGGTGGCCCGTTCTGAAGGGTCGGGTCCCTGCAACCCCCAACTGCCACTCAGTCTGACATCGGTCAGCAGTATAGACAAAACAAACACCTCATAGTACAGACAAGCGTCACATAGTACAGACAAGAAGGTGTGATCTGGCAGCGTGTCAGCCATGTCGGGCGCTGCAAAGTCCGCCCGACACGGCGCAAGCGATCACGATCTTGTCCCCCTACGGTCTTGACTGGTCTTCATAACGTCCAGCTTCCTTCCGGAGCATCACTCAGACCGAAGGGTGGCCTCCGGCACCCGGCTGATCGCTCTTCCTCTGAATACCCCCCTCTGGCGCGCCTCGGAGCCTCCGGAGGCCTCCGGCTCCTTCGCTCGGAGGTTTATGTACCTCTGGCGCTGGGCTTCGTGTCTCCGAGTTATGGTCTTCCTTCGGAATCATACAGACCTCCATGCTCCCCTGCTATCATCGGGATTATCTCCCCCAACAGTAGCCCCTCGCTTCTTTCCTCTTCGAGAGTCCTGCGTAAGAGAGGGTGGAAGCGCACATGATAATTCCGATAACCTTTATAAGAAATCAACTTACACAAAGATGCTGCATCTTGCTGTGGGGTGGCCTAGACCGGCCGTTCCGGAGACGCTTGGGAGCCTCGAGGCGCCCTAGGGTCCGAAGGCCGAGGGCTGCCTCCAAAGCACCCCCGACTGGCTGTTCACTCTCCGCTCCTTCGGAGGAACTGGCCTGACCGTTCGCCGGACGTAAGCGCGGCTTGGACCGTCGGGTTCCGTTACCTGAGGAGATGAGTTGGCACATTACTGGACTCAGTAAATGCGGCGAGCGCGTGGGCGGCGCAAAGAAGGTGGACCATCGGAGACTGGCGCATGCAAAGCACCGGTATTCTTAAATGTGGGCATCACGCCACCTTTGTGCGCACACATTTGGACAACGGAAGGTGGACCAGCGACCGCCCTCATGCTTAAATAGCCATGGCTAAGCCAGCCATTCCCTTTCCTGCTCGCTCCAAACCCTCAACTTCACTCGACGGTGAACACTTGCTCTTGCACCCCCGCCTTCTCCTTGTTCCTTCTTGTCATGGCGAAAGAGAGTGCTCCTGCCACGGCGGTAGATCCCCGATTCTGGCCCAGCCGAGGTGCGCGACTCGCGGGAGCTCCGTCCCGCCTCGGAGCGGTTCAGGGAGCAAACCCTGGAGTTGGGGCCATCGACGTGCACTGATGCGTCCATCGAGCAAGCGACCAGGGGCCGCCTTGACCCTGAATCGCCGGCCAGGAAACCGGGCCCGGAGTGTTGTCTTCGTCTTTGTCTTCAAGGCCTTCTTCGACGCAGAGCTAGGGTTCCCCACTTCGGAGCTCCTGGCTGGAGTGTTGGACGCCTTCCACTTGGAGCTCCCGCAACTGTCTCCGAACACCGTGGCCCGCCTTGCCATCTTCGAGTGGGCCATGCGCGCCGAGGGCTGCGAAGGGAGGGCGGAGGTCTTCGCGTGAATACACGAAGCTCTCTGCCAGCCGAAGAAGGACGGCCGGGTATTAGCCTACGGGAGCATCAATTTCCAGCTCCGGAGGAAGTACACGGACTCGTTCTCGGCGAAAGCCATCAATGTGCGGTGGTACTCCAAGTGGGTGAACCGCTGGTTCTACGTCCACGTGGGGCTCAACTCCGGGCTATTCGGCCCCCCACACCATATCTGGTTCCGGAGGGAGGCACGCATCGAGGGCAGTGCCGGTTCAGTCTCCGCAAGGATCCATCTCCTTCGAATCTTCGCCCGCCGGATGAGTATGCGGGACCTGACGGAGGAGTTCGTGGCCCTCGAGATCCCGCCACTGAAGGAGGAGTGGTTGGCGTCGCTTCGGAGCAGCCAAGATGAGTCGATCTTGACGGAACTCTCCCGCCAGCTCGGTAAGCATCTGCGTTCTCTTCTAGCTTCACCTACTGCGCTCGGCGGGTGCCCGACCCTAACCTCCGAATCGCACGGTCGCTCGTCGCCAAAACGCTTGAGGAGGTTGCCCGCATGGCGGAGAAGATCCTCGGGGCTCCCACTCCGGCCGAATACACACGGCGGGTGGAGCTGGTAGGGTCCTGGGGGCGATTCAACCGAGTGTGGGACGCACTCGAGCTCTCGCCCCCGCTTCTACCGGAATGGGAGGTCCTCCGCGCAACTTCGAAGAGGAAGGTGGTCGACCCTAACGGCGGACTCTCTCCTCGACGCCCTTCGAATAAGAAGAAGATGATGAAGGGCCCAAGGAGGCTCTCCCCGGCCCACTCCTCCGCCTCCCACTCTGAATGGGGGTATTCCAGTGAGGGGGCCGGGTCAGAACCAGAGGACCCTCCGGTGCTCCCGGACCCGGTCCAGCTAGATCGACCGAGCACTGAAGAAGCCAGAGGTGCTCCTGCCCCTTCAAACCCTACGGAGCCTGCTCCGAGGACTGGGCTGGAGGCGCCAGCCACTGCAGTGACGCCGTCTCCCAAGACTACTCCTCCACGCGATCCAGCCTCGGAGGGGGTCACTGCCAGCTCCCGGGGGAGCCGAGAGACCGACATCCTGGACCGAGGGCAGCTGGCCGACCCCCTCGGTGCTCTCAAAGGAAGTGCTGACGTCGAGGCTGAACTGGCCGCGGCGGCGGCGGGCTCTCCGGTAAACTCAATAGACGGCCTGTTCTTTCGTCCTTCGGAGGTCTTTGCCGAGGTCGTGGACGAAGGTACGTGAATCTGTCCGGCCTTTACTTCGAAGCACCGGGCCCTTTCATTCTTAACTTCTGTCCGGAGCTCGGAACCCAAATGTAGGGTGCGTCGAGCAGGAGCTCGGAACCCGATTGAGGATGCGTCGAGCCAGAGCTCAGAACCCGAGTGTAGGGTGCGTCGAGTAGGAGCTCGGAACCCGATTGAGGATGCGTCGAGCCGGATCTCGGAACCCGAGTGTAGGGTGCGTTGAGCCGGAGCTCGGAAACCAAATTGAGGGTGCGTCGAGCTGGAGCTCGGAACCCGAGAGTAGGGTGCGTCGAGCCGGAGCTCGGAACCCGTGTAGGGTGCGTCGAGCCGGAGCTCGGAACCCGAGTGTAGGTTGCGTCGAGCAGGAGCTTGGAACCCGAGTGTAGGGTGCGTCGAGCCGGAGCTTGGAACATGAGTGTAGGGTGCGTCGAGCCGGAGCTCAGAACCCGAGTGTAGGGTGCATCGAGCCGAAGCTCAGAACCCGATTGAGGGTGCGTCGAGCTGGAGCTCGGAACCCGAGTGTAGGGTGCGTCGAGCTGGAGCTCAGAACCCGAATCGAGGGTGCGTCGAGCCGGAGCTCGGAACCCGAGTGTAGGGTGCGTTGAGCTGGAGCTCGGAACCCGAATCGAGGGTGCGTCGAGCCGGAGCTCGGAACATGAGTGTAGGGTGCGTCGAGCCGGAGCTCGGAACCCGTGTAGGGTTCGTCGAGCCAGAGCTCAGAACCCGAGTGTAGGGTGCGTCGAGCAGGAGCTTGGAACCCGATTGAGGATGCGTCGAGCCGGAGCTCGGAACCCGAGTGTAGGGTGCGTCGAGCCGGAGCTTGGAACCCGAATCGAGGGTGCATCGAGCAAGAGCTCAGAAACCGATTGTAGGGTGCGTCGAGCTAGAGCGCAGAACCCGAATCGAGGGTGCGTCGAGCCGGAGCTCGGAACCCGTGTAGGGTGCGTTGAGCCGGAGCTCGGAACCCGAGTGTAGGGTGCGTCGAGCAGGAGCTCGCAACCCGATTGAGGATGCGTCAAACCGGAGCTTGGAACCCAAGTGTAGGGTGCGTCGAGTAGGAGCTCGGAACCCGATTGACGATGCGTCGAGCCGGAGCTTGGAACCCGAGTGTAGGGTGCGTTGAGCCAGAGCTCGGAAACCGAATCGAGGGTGCGTCGAGCCGGAGCTCGGAACCCGAGTGTAGGGTGCGTCGAGCAGGAGCTTGGAACCCTGAGTGTAGGGTGCGTCGAGCCGGAGCTCGGAACCCGAGTGTATGCTGCGTCGAGCCGGAGCTCAGAACCCGAGTGTAGGGTGCGTCGAGCCAGAGCTCGGAACCCGAGTGTAGGGTGCGTCGAGTCGGAGCTCGGAACCCGAATCGTGGGTGTGTCGAGCTGGAGCTCGGAACCCGAGTGTAGGGTGCGTCGAGCCGGAGCTCGGAACCCGTGTAGGGTGCGTCGAGCCGGAGCTCGGAACCCGAGTGTAGGGTGCGTCGAGCAGGAGCTCGGAACCCGATTGAGGATGTGTCGAGCCGGAGCTCGGAACCCGGGTGTAGGGTGCGTCGAGCCATAGCTTGGAACCCGAATCGAGGGTGCGTCGAGCAAGAGCTCGGAACCTGATTGTAGGGTGCGTCGAGCTGGAGCGTAGAACCCGAATCGAGGGTGCGTCGAGCCGGAGCTCGGAACCCGTGTAGGGTGCGTTGAGCCGGAGCTCGGAACCCGAGTGTAGGGTGCGTCGATCTGGAGCTCGGAACCCGATTGAGGATGTGTCAAGCCGGAGATCGGAACCCGACTGTAGGGTGCGTCGAGTAGGAGCTCGGAACCCGATTGAGGATGCGTCGAGCCGGAGCTCGGAACTCGAGTGTAGGGTGCGTTGAGCCAGAGCTCGGAAACCGAATCGAGGGTGCGTCGAGCCGTAGCTCGGAACCCGAGTGTAGGGTGCATCGAGCCGGAGCTCAGAACCCGTGTAGGGTGCGTCGAGCCGGAGATCAGAACCCGAGTGTAGGGTGCGTCGAGCAGGTGCTCGGAACCCGAGTGTAGGGTGCGTCGAGCCGGAGCTCGGAACCTGAGTGTAGGGTGCATCGAGCCGGAGCTCAGAACCCGATTGTAGGGTGCGTTGAGCCGGAGCTCAGAACCCGATTGAGGGTGCGTCGAGCCAGAGCTCGGAACCCGAGTGTAGGGTGCGTCGAGCCGGAGCTCGGAACCCGAATCGAGGGTGCGTCGAGCTGGAGCACGGAACCCGAGTGTAGGGTGCGTCGAGCCGGAGCTCTGAACCCGTGTAGGGTGCGTCGAGACGGAGCTCGGAACCCGAGTGTAGGGTGCGTCGAGCAGGAGCTCGGAACCTGATTGAGGATGCGTCAAGCCGGAGCTCGGAACCCGAGTGTAGGGTGCGTCGAGCCGGAGCTTGGAACCCAAATCGAGGGTGCATCGAGCAAGAGCTCGGAACCCGATTGTAGGGTGCATCGAGCTGGAGCGCGGAACCCGAATTAAGGGTGCGTCGAGCCGGAGCTCGGAACCCAAATCGAGGTTGCGTCGAGCCGGAGCTCAGAACCCGATTGTCTGGTGAAAAGACGACGCTTAGATACCGACGGATGTCTATTTTGGCCAAAACGTTCGCCTGATAGTATTATTGAATTGTAAACTCGGTACAACAGCGGCCTACAGCGGCCATCACCGGGAGACATGGAATTATGCAAAATAGCGCTTCAAGTGCTCGGCGTGCCAAGTGTGTTTTAGGTCTTCGCCTTCTAGGGTAGCCAGTCGGTAGGACCCAGGCCGCCCAGAATCGGTCACGATGTATGGGCCCTCCCATTTGTTACCTAGCTTCGTCGGGGTGGTCGCCGCGCGCAGGACGAGGTGCCCAGGCTAGAACTCGTTGCGCTTGACCTTGGGGTCATACCACTCCTTTGTCTGCTTCTGGTATTGTGAGAGGTTGGCGACGGCTCGGAGCCGTGTCTCCTCCGTAAGATCGAGGGAGACGGTGTGCTCTTGATCACCCTCGGGCGTTGTGACTCGCATCGAGCCAGCCCGGATTTCTATCGGGGTCATTGCTTTCTCACCGAAGAGGAGCCAAAACGGGGTGAATCCGGTGGCACGGGAAGGGGTGGTCCGGATGGACCACAAGATCTTCGGGAACTCTTCCAGCCACAATCCCTTAGCTAGGCCAACGATGTGTTTGTTAAGGCCAGAGAGTATATGTCCATTAGCCCGCTCAATAGCCCCATTTGACTGAGGGTGCCGAACTGCTGCGAAGCAGAGCTGTACTCCCAATTCCTCACAAAATGCTTTGAAAGCCCTAACATCGAACTGAGTGCCATTGTCCAGCGTGAGCTGCTTGGGCACTATGAAGCAGCAGACTATGTTCTGCCAGAAGAATTTCAGGATACTTCAGGAGGTGATGGAAGTCAGTGGCTCGGCTTCGACCCACTTGGAGAAATACTCCACAGCGACAACAGCGAAGCGCAGGTTGCCTCTTGCTCTAGGGAATGGTCCAATGAGATCCATTCCCCAGCGAGCTAAAGGCCACACTGGTTGGATGAGCTGTAAGCTGACCGGGGGCCTGTGGCTCCATCGCCCATTCCATTGGCATCCTTGGCAGGTACGCACTAAGTCTTCGGCATCGGCGACAATTGTGGGCCAGTACACGCCCTGCCGGAGGGCCTTCCGGCGAGTGCCCGAGGGGCTAAATGGCTACCGCACAGCCCCTCGTGGATTTCTCGGAGCATCACTATCCCGTCCAAGTGAGAGATGCACCGAAGTAGCGGGGAACATACTTCTGACTTGTACAAGATGCCATCAATGACTTGGAAAGATCTAGCATGGAGTTGAAGCCGCGCTTGATCCGGACTGGGCCGGTCATCCAACTCGCCACCGAGTGCTCGCAAAATGGGCTCCCGCCAATCGTTGCTGACCATGCAGAGAACTGCGACTGGCCGAGGCGACGCTGGGGTCTCAGCCAGTACGGAGGTTGGTGCTTCTTCGCAGAGGGGCGCCGAAGGTTTGATAATCTCTTGGAAGAAGGCGCCCGGCGGCAAGGCTTGGCCGCCGGCTCTGGCTTTGGTGAGGGCGTCGGCTTGGCAGTTTTCGCTTCTTGGGATGCTTTGGACGGATATCCCCTTGAAAGATGCTTCGAGTTTCCGAATGGCTTCGAGGTAGGTGGCGAGATCTGGGTTCCGGGCTTGGAAGCTCTTGTTTATATGCCCAGCGACGACCTGAGAATCGGTCTTGACGACGACGTGGGCAGCTCCGAGCGCATGCGCCTTGCGAAGACCCAGCAGCACTCCTTCATACTCGGCGATATTGTTGGTAGCCTTGAAGCTCAGCCAAGTGGAATACGAAGCCTGTTGGCCGGATGGGGAGAAAATGACTACTCTGGCTCTGGCTCCTGAAGCCTGGTAGGCACCATCCGAATAGACGGTCCAGACCCCCTCTCCTGCTTCGGTACCAGCGTGGTCAGCCGCGGATGTTCATTCAGCAACGAAGTCGGTGAGGATTTGAGACTTAACGGCAGTCCGGGCCACGAAGGAGATCCCGAACGGGGCGAGTTCTACCGCCCACTTCCCGATGCGTCCGGTGGCATCCTTGTTCCGGAACATGTCGCCCAGTGGGTATGCGGTTGGAATAATAATATCGTGAGCCAGGAAGTAATGCCGAAGTTTCCGGGATGCCATGATGCGGGCATATGCCACCTTTTCGAGCTCGGAATATCGAGTTTTTGCTCCGGAGAAGGCTTTGGATATGAATTAGATGGGCTGTTGCACCATCTTCCCGCCAAGGTCTTCTTCTTGAATGAGGGCCGCGCTTGCCGCGCTGCCGGAGGTGGTGAGGTAGACCAGAAGAGGACTGCCGGATCGAGGTGTGGCGAGGGCCACGAGGCCGGAGAGGTACTCCTTTATTTGATCGAAGCAGTCTTGACATTTGGGGGTCCACACAAAATCATTAGAGCCCCGAAGCGCCTTAAAAATGGGCAGGCTTTTTTCGTCCGATCTCGCCAAAAAGCGGCTGAGAGCGGCCAGGCGCCCAGCTAGCTTCTGTGCTTGCTTCAAATTCCGAGGAGGAGACATGTTTTGCAGTGCGCTGACTTGCGTTAGACTGGCTTCGATACCTCGGCTGGAGACTCTAGGTACCCCAGCAGCTTCCCAGCGCGTGCTCCGAAGACACATTTCTCCGGATTAAGGTGGATTCCACACCGCCGGAGGCTGTCGAAGGTTTCAGCTATGTCCACACTATGGCGATCCTTGACGGTACTCTTAATGACAATATAGTCCATATATGCTTCGACGTTGCGGCCAATCTGGTGGCCCAGAGCCTTAGATATTAGTCTCGAGAAAGTGGCTCCGGCGTTGCGGAGGCCGAAAGGCATCCGAACGTAGCAGAACACTCCCGAGGGGTAACAAATCTTGTTTTGACCTGATCTTCCGGCTTCATCCAGATCTGGTGGTATCCAGGTCTGGTCGTCGTCAAGTACAACAGCGATCTGATCATCCCTTGATACTCTCTCTCGTTGACCTTGACGTCGTTCTCGTCCTTGTCCAGGCCCCCAGATGTACCCATTGGGGTCATTTGAGGCTTCAGCTCTCCACCGAAGTTGAACTTCTTTAGCATGTCCCGCGTGTACTTGCTCTAGTGGATGAAGATGCCGTCCTTGGTCTTCTTGATCTGGAGCCCTAAAAAGTACTTGAGCTCACCCATGAGGCTCATCTCAAACTCACTGTGCATCTGGTTAGAAAACTTGGACACAAGCTCATTAGTAGAACCACCAAAAATAATATCGTCCACGTAAATCTGAGCAATCAATAAGTCTGAGCCAACTCTGAGCAAGAAAAGAGTTTTGTCCACAGAACCCATCACAAAGTCGTTCCCCAACAAAAACGGCTTTAGGCGATCATACCACGCCCTAGGGGCTTGCTTCAGACCGTATAAAGCTTTCTGCAACTTGAAAACATGCCGAGGAAACTTAGGGATCTCAAAACCGGGGGGCTGCTTAACATATACCCGTTCAGAAAAGCACTCTTGACATCCATTTGAAAAATCTTAAAACCTTTAGAAGCAGAAAAGGCCAAAAGAATACGAATGGACTCAAGATGGGAAATAGGGGCGAAGGTCTCCTCAAAATCAATACCTTCTTTTTGGCAAAAACCCTGTGCAAACAGTCGAGCTTTGTTGCGCACCACAACCCCATATTCACCTTGCTTGTTCTTAAACACCCACTTGGTGCCTATGGGGTTGCATCCAGGTGGTAGCTCAACCAGTGTCCAAACCCGATTGCGAACAAAATTCATAAGCTCCTCTTGCATGGCATTTATCCAATTTGAATCAGACAGAGCATGAGAAACATCTCTGGGCTCAAAAGTGGCAACAAACGTAGACTCAGCAAACACAGCAAGAGAACCAACAGAAGAACGCAAGGATCTCTCAGTAAGATCATCGATGATGAGCTCTGAAGGGTGATCACACTGAACTGCTCGTGATCCTAGGTGATCTGAAGTCACCTCACCGGAGTCAGCAACTGGAACCTCTAGACTCGGCTGAGGGGGCTCGATCGAAGTAGAAGTGACCAGAGGTCCGCCCTCATCCTCAGTTGAAGTCTCAGAAGGTGTAGAGTCTACAGGTTGTGTAGAAGGCCCACCCTCATCAACAGCACAAGTATCATCATCTTCCTCGAAGATGGACTCTCCAAGCTCATCATCTCTAGTAAGCTCAAAAGAAGGAGTCAGCGAAGGCATGGACTCATCAAAAGAAACCTCACAAGTCTCGACTAGCTGCTGAGAGTCGAGGTTCCAAACACAAAAGCCTCGAGAATGCAAAGCATAACCAAGAAAGACTCCATCCCAGCAACGAGACTCAAACTTGTCCAAATGCCCTCCTGTTGGAGGAATAAGTTTTCCCTTAAATAGGGGCCAAATGACGTCAGCCTCTGTTGGCCTTCGGCCCGGAGCCCGACACTATCGAAGAAGGTTCCGGCCTACTGAAGTTATTTCCAAGCATCACAAATCAAGCCTCCGGACCCCTTTCGGAGCCCTTCGGGTCGAAGCCTTTGGACTTCTTCCGAAGCCTTCTAGATCGAAGCCCTCAGGCCCCTTTGAAGTCTGCCAGAAGCCAAGTCATGCTCTCTCTGAAGTCTCTTCGGAGTTAACCTCCGGGCTACCTTCAGAGTTAGCCTCCAGGCTATCTTCAGAGTTAACCTCCGAGTCCCTTTCGGAGCTCCCCAGAGCTAGTCTCCGGACCCTCTTCAGCCAATTCGAAACTAAGTCCCCAAGAATCCAGTTCAGAGTTCAGTTCGGAGTATACTTCTAGGCCCACTTCGGAGTGTCCTTCGAAGACTTCCTTACAACTTCCGCCCAAAGAGCTCCAGCCACTACTCCAAACCCAGAAATATCTGTACTTCGCTAGAGTATAGAAGTTATACTAGGGGCCCCTCTGCCCCCAGTATGTCGTTTAGCTTGTAAAGAAGTGACATTTATCTGACACGTCTAAAAAGTTGTAAAGCACTTTGTATAGTAGACTAGCCTTTTTCCCTTTTTGCCCCTATAAAGCCTATGACTTATAGAGGGCATTTAGGTCTTTTCCTTAGGCTTGCGTGCCTATAAAAGCAGGGCCAAGCCCTTGTAATAGCTCAGCTTCTCCAGGGGACATGAGGGCCTCTAGATCCACTAGATTCCACCGAGGCATATTATACCAAATCCACCACAAACTAGACGAATGGCTATTATCCATTTGGGAGGTCCAAACCAGTATAAATCTTTGCTCCTTCTGAGAGAACCCTTCGAGGTTCATTTTACACACCATACACACATACAAAACCTGTGCTGTAGCTAACACAATTGCTACAACAGTTGGCGCCATCCGTGAGGATCCTAGTCCTAGAAGCTAAGTTCTCTACCACTGCTCGCATTTCGAAGTATGTTTGAGGGGGGAGCTTCGAAGCCTTCTCGCTTCGCGCACCTTCCAGCAAGGGGCTTCGGGTGCAGTTCGAAGGCCTTCTTCGCCTTCCTCCGTCCTTCGTGCTACAGAGTTCACTCTCCAGCAAGGGGCTCCGCTTCATTTGTCGAAGGTCGTCAAAGCCCCAAGGGGCTACGAGCCAAGTTTTTCACCCGCTTTATGAGGTATGTACACAGTCCAAAGTACCACTTCGATGTACAAATTTGCAATTACTTTAGTATGAAATTGAAGCCTTGCTTCACCTTAAAATTGAAGCCTCGCTTGACCTTTAAAGCAAAACTTTGCTCCATCTTATTAAAAGGCGAAGCCTTCCTTCGCGTTTGAAGCCGAAGCCTTGCTTCGCGTTTGCTAAAGGACTCCGTCCATAGGCCCGATGCGTCCAAGGACTCCAAGTCATCGACCTGATGCGTCCGAGATACGAAGGCCACCGGCTTAATGTATCCCAGAGTCCCGAGATTCGTTCTCGGTATTCAGAGTCAAAGGTGGCTCAGAGCGAAGGCAGCTCACAATCATAGGTTCGGTGAATCCAAACCAAATATCCATTCTCAGTACAGAATCATGCTCAGAAGCCTTGCTTCGCTATCTAAACACACTCTGAAGCCTTGCTTCCCGTGTCAAAATCCAATCTAAAAATTAAGCATCTTGAAGTCATGCTTCACTTAAAATCTAAGTGCGTTCCGGAGCATGCCGAAGCATGCTTCGCTTAATTTGGCTACGCTGAAGCCTCGCTTCGCTCCAAATTAATTCATTCGAAGCCCAAAAGGGGCCTTTGCTAGATGCGATATAAACGTCCGAAGCTCCACCAAAAAGGCGCACCCATTCGCATTTTTAATTGCCCGCACCAGCAACGGCTAAGTCCCTAGCTGCCACGAGCAAAGGGGGGAAGCATGTATGCGAAGTGTGCGAATGTAATACGCAGTACGAGCGTGACAAGCTAAAAAACGTTCGAAGTCATCAAACAATGTGAAGCATACAGACGAAGTATGCAAATACAATAAACTCCATTCATTGAATGATAATTGAGAAGTATGTTACAAATGTACTTCGAACACAAAACTACGAGTAGTCTGTATCTAAGCCTAAGAAAAAGCGAGCTTGAGGCCCCGGCCCTCACATGCCCTTCTTTCGGCCAGGGCCCCCTCGGTTGGACAAAGCCTCGTCGGAGCCTACTCTCCCATGTCTGGTTCGTCCACGCCCCAGAGCCCGCAGACCTCGCCTTCCACTTTGCAGGTCGCTCCAAGTCTGCGAGGCAGGCGGCGCCGTATCGAAGGCAGAAAAGTCTAAAGCTTCGTCCCCCACCAAGGTCGTTCGCGAAGGAAAAGGTGAAGAACTCTGAAGGGACTCCGTCTTAATGATGGCCAGCAGATCTTGAACTACTTCGGGGATGGCTTCGCCGTTAGGCCCCCTCGGAAGTTTAAACCGAGGGGGGCCTTCGGACCTAGCTACCTCGAGGACCGCCCACAACTGGCAAAGTTCTTCAGAGTCCTCAAGTACTTCGAAGTCAACATTCGGAGGCTGAGCCTGGGCAGGTATAAAGCACCCCCGTATTCATATTAATAAACTGATAAGTTTTTACAAGCCTACAACTAAGAATTACAAGGAGCCTAAGGAGATCTACACCTTCAGAGGTGGAGGTGCCGATGTCGAAGGTTGATTTGGCGAGGCAAGCACCTTGGCTCGACGAAGGCGTAGGGCCTTCTGAAGCTCGAGGACTGCTTCGCAGCCTTGGTCCTTCCAAGGCTCCTGAAGTCGCCGCCAAGCTCCACGGACGCCAGCTGGAGGCGTCACCAAGTGCTGGCCTATGAAGGCCACCGGAGTCGCGGAGGTTGCTACTTCGAGGTGGTTGCACCCCACGTCGTGAAGCATTTGCAACACTCCTTGACCCGCCACTCGGCGTGCCATCAAAGCAAAGCCCTTCAGAGACTGCTTCGCCGTCGAAGCCACCATCTTCAAGAATGTGGCGCGGTCCCCAATCAGATCCAGGCTGCCGAAGTCCGGAGCCCGACATTCGGTCCCTATCTGTTGAAGGACCTTAGTCAGGCTCCGAGTGGCTTCACCGATGTTGTCAACGACAAAGTCCTCAAGGCGCTGAGCTCTTTGGCGAAGCTTAGAGTTCTCCCTCGCCAGCTGGGCTTCGGCGTCCTTCGCAGCTTTGAGCTCCACGCGGAGCCTGTCAGTCTCCGAGGCCAAGGCTTCCCTAGCCTCGCCGGCCTTGGCCCTCGAAGTCTTACCAAGGCATTCAAATGCCACTTCGTTTAGGCCCCCTTGGCCCGAAGGTTGGAAGAGCCCCTCCGGCCAAGAGCATGCAAGGGGGCTGAGCCGGAGGGTGATGAACTCCTCCGTTAGGTCCCTCATGCTCATCTTCGCGGCCACCCTCCGAAGGAGCGAGATCCTCGAGCGAATGGTGTCGGGGCTCGTCTTCACCACCCCTTTGCACCGATAAGAGATAAGGGCATTGGTACTCCGAAGGGGACAGTTCACGCCGACGGAGGCGTAGAACCACTCTTGATCCCACTTCGAGTACCATTTGCTGTTGGCGGCCCTCGCCGGGAAGGCATCTTGGTACTCCCTCCGAAGCTGGAAGTTGGCGCTTCTGAAGGCCAAAGCCCTATTGACGCGGTCTGCACCCTCCCTCGGCTTCGGTTGGCAGTTGGCGTCGTGAAGGCCGACGAAGACTCCGCGCGACCCTCGCAACCTTCGGCCCTCATGGCCCATTCAAAAATAGTAAGCCTCGCCACAACGTTGGGTGAAAGTTGAGGAAGCTCGAGGTTATAGGCCTTCAGGACTTCGCTCAACATCCCCACCACCGGCAGTCCGAGGCTGGCCTCAAAGAAGGCTTCAAACAGCACCACTTCGTCAGCCCGAGGCCTCGGTATGGCCTCCGACTTCTCCGGAACTCGAAGCTGGATCTTCGAAGCAATCCTTCCTTCGCAGGCCCTCCGGACGGACTCCTCTATGGAGATCGAGGCCCTCATCTCCAGCATTTGCTCAAACTTGTCGGATGGCGACCGAAGGTCCCTTGGCCCCAACCTCCTCGGAGCAGGCTTCGCTGCCGCAGTTGTCGCTGCCTGCATTTGGGCGGAGTTCGAGCTCGAGCCCAAGGCCAAAGCCTTCAAAGCAACCTTCTTCGGAATTTTGTGGAGCTTCGGCGTGAGGGGGCTAAAGCTTGCGAGGGGTGCTTCACGCGAAGCTAAGGAGGAGAAGAGAGCGAAGGATGCAAGACACTGAGAAGAAAGCGAATGAGAAGCATGCCAAAGCCGTGTGCGGTAAACCCCTATTTATAGGCGGTAAAAATCCCGAAGGTTCATGGGCCGAACCCACTGGCAGGTGGGCCTCCAGCGAAGGCGAAGCGGCCTGGCGCGTGGTAACGGTCAAGTTTATAGCCGTTGCGGAGTCAGTTGATCTCACCGAGGTCATTCTGACAGCTGACGCAGGCGACTATTACCTGCGCATTTCGAAGCTGCCTTCGGTCCAAGCTTCGGAGGACTTTCTTCCCTGGGGTTGTAATTTTCGGTCATTTGTCCCAAGGGCACACGCACCCCTTCGTCCCAAAGGCCCGCGAGCGAGGGGCACATGTTGGGGGAATAAGTATCCCTTGAACAGGGGACAAATGACGTCAGCCTCCGACAGCCTTCGGTCAGAGCCCAACACTGTCGAAGCCTGTTCCTTTTTGAAGAAATTATTTCCATGTCCCAAGGTTCACTTCGAGGCCCTCTAGAGCGAGGCCTCCAAACCCCTTCGGAGCCATCCACAGCGAAGCGTTAAGATCCCTTGAAGATTGCCAGATGCTAAGTCTCAGGCTAACTTCGAAGTTAGTCTCCGGGCCTTGTTCGGAGTTAGCCTTCGAGCCTTGTTCGGATTTAACCTTCATGCTCCCTTCGGAGCTCCTCAGAGCCAGCCTCCGGGACCCCAGTTCGGTGCCCCAGTTCGAAGCCCTAGTTCGGAGGCCTAGTTCGGAGACCCAGTTCGGAGCCCCAGTTCGGAGGCCCAGTTCGGAGCCCCAGTTCGTAGCCCCGGTTCGGAGCCCCAGTTCGGAGCCCCGGTTCAGAGGCCTGGTTCGGAGCCTCAGTTCGGCGGCCCAGTTCGGAGCCCCAGTTCGGAGGCCCAGTTCGGAGTCCAGTTCAGAGCCCCAGTTCCGAGCCGCAGTTCAGAGCTCAGTTCAGAGTATACTTCAAAGCCCACTTCGGAGTGTACTTTGAAGCCTCCCTTGTAGCCTCCGCCTGAAGAGCTCTGGCCCCTACTCCGAATCCAGAAGATATTTACACCTTGCTACAGTGTGGAAGCCATACCAGGGGCCCCTCTGCCCCTAGTATGTCATTTAGCTGGTCAGGAAGTGGCATTGTCTGACACGTCTGTAAAGCTGTAAAGCACTTTTGTATAGTAGCTAGCCCCTTTTCCCCTTTTTTGCCCCTATGAGCCTAGGACTTATAGAGGGCATTCTGGTCTTTCCCTTTGGCCTGCGTGCCTATAAAAGCAGGGCCAAGCCATTGTAACAGGACACACTCTCCATAGGGCCATGAAACTCTGGAGTTCATTGCACCACACCAAGGCATACCATGCCAAATCCACCACAAACTGGACGTAGGGCTATTATCCCCTAGGGGAGGCCCGAATCAATATAAATCCTTTCTCCCTCTGAGAGAACCCTTCAAGGTTCATTTTACACACCATATACACACATACAAAACCTGTGCTGTAGCTAACACAATTGCTACAACAGGGCCCCCTCAGCTGGATGAAGCCTCGTCGGAGCCTGCTTTCCCACGTTCGGTTCATCCACGCCCCGAAGCCCGCAGACCTCGTCTTCCACCTTGCAGGTTTGTCCAAGTATGTGAGACAGGCGGTGTCGTGTCGAAGGCAGAGAAGTCTAAAGCTTCGTCGCTTGCCAAAGCCATACTCAAAGGCTATACCCCCTCGCCATGTAAGTCTACTTAGAAGCATCTTAAGTCTGGCGAGGAGGAAAAACTCCGAAGGGGCTCCGTCTTCACGGTAGCCAGCAGCTCCTGGGCTACTTCGGAAATGGCTTCGCTGGTAGGACCCTTCAGAAGTTTGAACCGAGGGGGCCTTCGGATCTAGCTACCTCGAGGACCACCCATAATTTGTGAAGTTCTTCAGAGTCCTCAAGTACTTCGAGGTCAATATTCGAAGGCTGAGCCTGGGCAGGTATAAAGTACCCCCCCGCATTTATAGATAAGTTTTTACAAGCCTACATCTAAGAATTACAAGGAGCCTAAGGAGATCTACACCTTCGGAGGCGGAGGTGCCGACGTCAAAGGCTGAGCTGGCGAGGCCTGTGCCTTAGCTCAGTGAAGGCGGATGGCCTTCTGAAGTTCGATGACTGCTTCGTAGCCTTGGGCCTTCCAAGGCTCTTGAAGTTGGCGCTAGACTCCGCGGACACCTAGCGGAGGTGTCACTAGGTGCTGGCCTCCGAAGGCCATTGGAGTCGCCAAGGTCACTGCTTCGAGGTGGTTGCACCCCGAGTCGTGAAGCATTTGCAGCACTCCTTGACCAGCCACTCAGCCGGCCATCAAGGCAAAGCCCTTCAGAGATAACTCCGCCGTCACAGCCACCGTCTTCAAGAACTCGACACGGTCTCCGATTGGGTCCCGAAGGCCGAAGTCTGGAACCCGGCACTCGGTCCCTATTTGTTCGAGGACCTCGGTCAAGCTCGAAGTGGCGTCGTCGATGTTGTGAAAAACAAAGTCTTGAAGGCAATGGCCGGCTTGGCGAAGCTTTGAGTTCTCCTCCGCCAACTCTGCTCGGGCATCCTCCGAAGCTCGAAGCTCTGCCCGAAGCTTGTCGGTCTCCGAAGTCAGGACCTCCCTCGCCTTGTCGGCCTCGGCCCTCACCATCTCAGGTGAGGCTTCGGCCCGCCTTCGCTTCTCGGCTTCCTCCGAGACTTCGCGTCGTAGGGCATCCCTTTCCTCCACCAAGAGCCTCATCCGCCTGTCCGCAGAGGTTGCTGATGCGGCGTTCAGTGCAAAGGCCTGAAAGAATTCAAGAAAAACATAAGTGCTGGTTGAAGAGAAAACATGACTCGAAGGTTGTATACGACTTCGCTCACCTAAATGAGGGCTTTGTTTGCATTAGTAAAGAGGTCGAAGGGGCTTGAGCTGCTGAGTTAAGCCACCAAGCCCCCTGCCTCTACAGCCGCACAGCCTTCATGAAAATCATGGATGGCCACCTCCGTCACGGCCCCCTTCGCCTGCAGAGGCCAGACTATCTCCTCCATCTCAACCTCCGGTGCAGGATCCAGTAGAGCCGGGCTCTGGTCCACCACCTCGACGTGCTCGTCGTCTCGAGGGTCCCCTTCGTCGTGACCATTGACTCTGTCTTCTTCAGACGAGGAGCTGTCGGACGCCGAACTGCTGCTTCTGCCACTACCAGAGGCCTCCGCCGGCTTCGGCGCGGTGGACCTCGCACTGACATCGTCTTCTGCGAAAAAGTTCAAGTCAATATCCACATATGAAAAGAGAAGTATCTTTAAAGTGTTGACCTTCGTCGGAGATTTCTTCGAAGGTCGAGGGGTCGATGTGTGCTCCCCAATCCATTTGCTGTGAAGCTGGTGCCTCAGCCTCTGTGCCCGAAGTTGTCGCCATTAAAGCCCTCACTACCACCTCAGTAGCTGCTACCGGAGCCCCTGCTGGCTCTTCTCTAGTTCCAGGATTCATGACCGTTGCCTCCTCCACAGTAGAGGCTTTGGTCATTGGGACCTCCGATCGAGCCCTCGAAGCTTCGGGCTCGTCGTCGTCCACTCTCTTCCTCTTGGAGCTAGTCGCCGAGGGTACAAGGTGGGAGAAGTCGGGCAGAGCTTGGACCCCCTCGACGCCGAGTAAGGTCCACACTCTATTCTATTGCTCCCAAGTCCCCACCAGAGCGAACCGTTGAGCCTGCTCCTCAGTTGTCGGGGCTCCAACAACATGCTCCGCTGCCGTGATGGCCTCCTCCAGAGTCCTTACTTCAAGAGCGGCTTCATCAAGATTCCAAGTTAGGGCAAAGTTATTTTGCGAAGTATGAAAGTGAAAAGACTTCTAAGTCTTACCAAGGCGTTCTATCGCCACCTCGCTTAGTCCCTCCGGGCCCAAAGGTTGAAAGAGGCCCTCCGGCCAAATGCGCGCGAGGGGGCTGAGCCGAAGGGTAATGAACTCCTCCACGAGGTCCCTCATGCTCATCTTTGAAGCCACCTTCCATAGGAGCAAGATCCTCGAGCGAAGGGTGTCGGGGCTCGACTTTACCACGCCCTCGCGTCAGTAGGAGATGAGCGCGTTGGTGCTCCGGAGGGGAGAGTTCACCCCAACTGAGGCGTAGAACCATTCTTGGTCCCACCTTGAGTACCACTTGTTGTTGGCAGGCTTCGCTGGGAAGGCGTCCTGGTACTCCCTCCGAAGCTGAATATTGGCGCTTCCGAAGGACAAGGCCCACTTGACGCGGTTTATTCCCTCCCTCGGCTTCGGCTGGCAGTTGGCATCATGAAGAGCTATGAAGACATCGGCGCGCCCCTCGCAGCATTCGGCCCTCATAGCCCATTCGAACACCGCTAGCCTCGCCATGGCATTGGGCGACAATTGAGGAAGCTCGAGGTTGTAGGCCTTCAATACTTCGCTCAGTATCACCATAGCTGGCAATCCAAGGCCAGCTTCGAAGAAAGCTTTGAACAATACCACTTCGTTAGCCCGGGGCCTCGGGATGGTGTTGATAGCAAAAAATGACATTAATATCTAGATTGTCAAAATGTCAAGTTTTGGTGATTTGGGCCGAAAGTACACATGTCCAGGGTCTGTCCGAAGCCCTACAGGGCCGAAGCCCATTGAGCTATGGGCTCCAAAAGCCTCTAGCCAGCCCACGGGCTTCGGCCATGAAGCCTTCGGAGGCCCACGCTACCGAAGCTTCGGAAGCCTTTGGAAGCCCACGCTGCCGAAGCTTCAGCCCGAGGAGCAAGCCTCGACGGGCCTGGTCGAAGCCCACGCTGCCGAAGCTTCGGCCCGAGGAGCAGGCCTCGACGGGCCTGGCCGATTCCCACCTCGGCAGAGATAGAGTTGCATGCGTTTCCAGCTCAATCTCTATCTCTATCTGGCCGGATTAATAGCAGATTTGATTAGGAGTTAACCCCCTATAAATAGAGAGGCATGGCCGGCGTGGAGAAGCCCCCCCCCAAATCAAACCAAACCAAATGTTGGGGGAAATTGTTTCACTTCCAGGACTTAGAGATTAATAACTCACAGGGTCACTAAGCTTCGGAGGCTGATGGGCTCTTATTCGAAGGTGCAGGCGTGAAGCCGAAGGGTGCCTCGATCCAAAGTCCTGAGAAGCCCTCCGCAAGATACGAAGGCTCGGAAGCAGAGCGACAAGATTGATAAGATGTTTGTCTTATCCATTTTCCTCGGATAAATTTACCCTTTTTAACCGTGCTCCGGGTACCGAATAGTTTCCACTATGTTGGTTGTAATCTAGGGGTAATTAAGTCTTTTCCTTAGACATTTTTGCTTATAAATACCCCCCTCTCTCTACCCTGTAAGGGGGATCGGGAACTCAGATATTCAATACACATATTCGAACTACTTGAGCTATTATCCAATACGGAGGCTTGAGACAGTTCTTAAGCACGAACTCACTGTTTGTTCATTCTTGATCTCATAGAACCTGTTAGCGTAAACTTTTACGCCAACAGTTGGCGCCGTCCGTGGGGAACCATGTTTTAGAAGCTTGTTCTCTACTGCTGACTGCACTTTGAAGGGCACTTACGGAGGGAGCCTCGGAGTCCCAAGATTCCGCGCACCCTTCGGTAAGGGGCTTCTTAGTACAGCTCAAAGGCCCTCGCTTGCCTTCCCAAGTCAATCGAAGTCCCCGGTCTTCGGAACTCTCCGTGACTAGTTATGCCTCCAAAGTGAAGCCAAGCCTCGGGTCCTCACCGAAGGTCCCCTCGGACCACAGGAGCCGGACCCTCATCCGCTCCGGCGATTCCCGAAGATGCCACTGGGCGTCGAGTGCCCAGGGGACCCCGATCTCCTCCTACAGTGCTCCGGACTGATTATGTCAGCTCCCAAGACCCGGAGCTGCCCTCCGACGAAGACGAAGACCTTTCTAGAACCAAGGCTATTCAACTAGCAATGCTTCAGGAGGATGTGGCCAGGTGGAGGCAAGAGGCCGCCGATTGTCTCCGCACTCAAGCCTACACCGAGACTCCAGAAGGGCCTCAAGACGGTGGTGCTCGCAATCTCCCAGAAGCTGCCCAAGTCCCGGAGGAGGCTGAGAATGCGTCATTCAATGATGAGTCTGCGCTACATTCGGACTTGCAAAGAGTGCCCTTTGATCCCAGATTCAAAGCCTCGAAGTTGCACAAGTACTCCGGTGGGTCAAACCCTGGAGAGTTCGCCCGCTCGTATGCCTTGGCAATAGAAGCAAGCGGAGGGGTGTGCAACACCTTGGTGAAGTGTTTTCCCCTCGCCCTCGAAGGGGTGGCGCTCTGATGGTTCTGGTCCCTGAAGCCAGGATCGATCAAGTCCTGGGAGCAGCTGAAGAAGAAGTTTGTGAGCAACTTCCAAGGTACCTTTGTGGCCCCGATGTCCACAGGGAGTTTGTTCCAGGTGAAGCAGCGGGCGGGAGAAACACTCCGGGAATACATCACACGCTTCACCCACACCAAGTCACAGATTAAAGGCCTGTCTACCTCCATCGGAAGCCGGTGACATCCGTGGCGCAGCTGATGGCATACTTCGAACAATATTCCAAGGCGGAGGAAGGTTGTCTTCGGCGAGTCGGAACACCCGTGCCACCTACCCTCCGAGAAGTCAAGACAGAGCCAGAAGCCTCGGCTCCTCGGCAACCCCCTCAAGATAGCCGCTTCAACGAGCATAGGCGAGGGAAGAAGCATTTCCGTTCGGAGGTGCTAAGCATTGCACCATCCGTTCCGAAGGCACCTGCCAATTTTCAGCAGGCGTAGAACTTCAAGGCTGAAGCAACGAAGCCTCAAGAGAGAGCACCTGGCAGGCGCCAGAGTTTTTTCTGCTGCGTGCATGGCGACAATAGAAGCCATGACACGAAGGATTGCAAGGCAGTGCTGGCCCATCGGGGCGACTACCTTGGGCAAAGTACCAGGCGGGGTACTTCGGATCGAGCCCCACCAGCGGCACGGTCGGAGCCTGTGCATATCGTGGCCCGAGCCGGTGTCCCAGAAGCCCCCATGCGACTTCCCGTGGCCAATATTATGCCACCACCTAAGCAGGAAGAACCACAAGACCACGGCAAGCGAGTGGTCCTGCCCATCTCCGGAGGGCGGACCCTCGGGAACATGTCCAAAAGGCAGAGGCGTGAGTACGTCCGCGAGGTTGGGCACATTGGTACTTTGAGCTCCGCAGAGAGGATGCCAGAGTGGTCTCATGTGCCCATCTCGTTTACCGCCAGCGATGCCGCGGGGGTATAGTTCCCCCATGCCGACCCCTTGGTCATTTCCGTGGACATAGCAGGGGTGGAGGTCCGAAGGATCCTGGTGGACGGTGGGAGCTCCGCGAATATACTTTTCGTCCATGCCTTCGATCAAATGTGCATCTCCCGGAAGAATCTACTTCCAGCGGCCCGGTCACTTCAAGGGTTCTCAGGACCACCTCTCGATGCCCTCGGCCAGATAGGCCTCGAGGTTGTTGTTGGGGGAATATATTTCCCTTAAACAGGGGCCAAATGACGTCAGCCTCCGACAGCCTTCGGCCCAGAACCAGGTACTGTCGGAGCCTGTTTTCTCTAAGTGTTGTTTCCAGGTCCCAAGGTGCCTTTCGGGGCCCGTAGCTTCGGAGCCCCTAGACCAGGAGGTCCGGCCCGGAGCCCCCAATTCAGGCCCGGGCGCAGGCCGCCGGAGGCCACCCTCCGGGCGCCGGAGGCCGGAGGTCACCCTCCGGAGCCAAGTCCGGAGGCCACCCTCCGAGAGCCAAGCCCGGAGGCCGCCCTCCGGGAGCCCAGTTCGGAGGTCGCCCTCCGGAGCCAAGTCCGGAGGCCGCCCTCCGAGAGCCAAGCCCGGAGGCCGCCCTCCGGGAGCCCAGTTCGGAGGTCGCCCTCCGGAGCCAAGTCCGGAGGCCGCCCTCCAGGAGCCCAGCCCGGAGGCCACCCTCCGGAGCCAAGTCCGGAGGCCGCCCTCCGGAGCCAAGTCCATACCGGGGGCCCCCCGCCCCTGGTATGTCGTTTAGCTGGTCAAATCCTGGCGCAGCCTGACACGCCGGTAAAGTTGTAAAGTTGTCTGGCACCTTTTGTATTGTAGCTAGCTCCTTTTCTCCTCTCTGCCCCTATGAGCCTGAGGCTCATAGGGGGCATCCCAGTCTTTTCCTTTGGCCTGCGCGCCTATATAAGCAGGGCCAAGCCCTTGTAGCGGGGGACAACGGCAGAGGGCCATGAGACCCTGCAGTTCTCTTCTCCACACTAAGGCACACCATGCCCAATCCACCATAAACTGGACGTAGGGCTATTATCCCCTAGGGGAGGCCCGAACCAGTATAAACCCCTTCTCCCTCTGAGGGAACCCATCGAGGTTCATTATCCACATCATACTCCACCACAGAAAAACCTGCTGGAACTAACGCAATTGTTCCAACAGTTGGCGCCGTCCGTGGGGAACTTAGTCCTAGAAGCTAAGTTCTCTACCACTGCCTGCAACCCGAAGTGCGCCCGAGGGGGGAGCATCGAGGCTTTCTCGCTTCGCGCACCCTCCGGCAAGGGGCTTCGAGGGCAGATCGAAGGCCACCTTCGCCTTCCTCCATCCTTCGCGTACCGGAGCCCACTCTCCGGCAAGGGGCTCCGCTCCACGTTTCAAAGGTCATCGGAGCCCGAGGGCTACAAGGTAAGTACCGCCCGAAGCCTTACTCCGATACACCAATCTGCAGTTACATTAACATAAGCCCGAAGCCATGCTTCGCTTTACTTAAAAACCAAAGTCATGCTTCGCTTTACTTAAAAACCGAAGCCATGCTTCGCCTTGTTCAAAAACCGAAGCCACGCTTCGCCTTGTTCAAAAACCGAAGCCACGCTTCGCCTTGTTCAAAAACCGAAGCCATGCTTCGCTTTACTTAAAAACCGAAGCCATGCTTCGCCTTATTTAAACCCGAAGCCACGCTTCGCCTTATTTAAAACCGAAGCCTTGCTTCGCTTTATAAAACCCGGAGTACCCCTCCGAAGGCTACACAGTGCCCCCGGGCCCGTAGCAGTGGGCTAAAAGGACTCCGGGCCACTGGCCCGACGCGTCCAGGGATTCCGGGCTCCGCGCCCGAAGCATCCCAGGGATTCCGGGTTCCGCACCCGAAGCATCCCAGGGTCGAAGGCGACCCAGAGTCGAAGGTGGCTCAGAGTCGAAGGTGGCTCACATTATCACAGGTTCGGTGAATCCACACCAAATATCCTTCTCATTACAGGACCAAGTTATGAAGCCTTGCTTCATTATCTAAACACGCTCCGAAGCCTGGCTTCGCGTGCTCATATACTATACGCCTAAGCGTCTCGAAGTCATACTTCGCCATAATCTAAGTGCGTTTCAGAGCCCCGCTCACGCACAGCATCCAAATCCCGGCATGCCGAAGCATGCTTCGCTCAAATTGGGTATGCGGAAGCCTTGCTTCGCACCAAATTGATGCGTTCGGAGCCCGTAAGAGGCCTTCGTTCGGCACAAAACCAAATATCCGAAGCCGCCGAAAAGGCGCACCCCTTCGCATGTTTATTTTTTGCCCGCACCAGCGACGGTTAAATCCCTAACTGCCACGAGCAAAAGGGGGGAAGAATGTATGCGAGGTGTGCGAGTGTAATGAACAGTACGAGCGTAGCAAGCTAGAACGTTCGAAGCCAAACAACACGAAGCATACAGACAAAGTGTGCGAAGATAACAAGCTCAATTCATTGTATGTTGAGAAGTGTGTTACAAACATACTTCGGAAACAAAACTACGTATAATCTGTATCTAAGCCTAAGAAGAACCGTGTGCGAGCCCCCGACCCTCGCTTGCCCCTTCTTCGGCCAGGGCCACCTCGGCTGGACGTTGCCTCGTCGGAGCCCGCTCTCCCTCGACCGGCCCGTCCAGGCTCCGAAGCCCACAGGCTTCGACTTCCGCTTTGCAGGTTGCTCCAAGTTCGCGAAGCAGGCAGGGCCGTGTCGAAGGCAGAAAAGTCTAGGGCTTCGTCGCTCGCTAACACCGTTCGCAAAGGCAAAGGTAAGGGGTTCTGAAGGGGCTCCGCCTTCACAGCGGCTAGCAAGTCCTGAGCTATTTCGGAGATGGCTTCGCCCCTAGGCCCCCTCGGAAGCTTAAACCGAGGAGGGCCTTTGGACCTAGCTACTTCAAGAATCGCCCACAGTTGTCGAAGCCCTTCAGAGTCCTCGAGGACTTCGAGGTCTACGCTCGAAGGATGAGCCTGGGCAGGTATAAAAAACCCCCGCATTCATATTAATAAACTGATAAGTTTTTACAAGCCTACAGCTAGGTATTACAAGAAAGCCTAAGGAGATCTACACCTTCGGAGGCGGAGTCGTCGAGGTCGAAGGCTTGTCCGAATCGACGGGCCCCTTGAACCGGCGTTGTCGAAGGGCCTTCATGAGGTCAAGGACTGCCTCGCAGCCTTGCTCCTTCCAAGGTTCCTGCAGCCGCCGCCAGGCCCCTCGGACTTCGCCCGGAGGCGTCACCAAGTGCGGACCCCCGAAGGCCACTGGGGTCACGGAGGTCGCAGCCCGAAGGTGGTCACACCCCGCGGCATGGAGCAGATGCAACACCCCCTGGCCCGCGACGCGACCGGCCATAAGAGCGAAGCCCTTCAACGCTTCGTCCGCTACCGAAGCTGCAGTCTTCAAGAAATCAGCGCGGTCCCCAATCGGGTCCTGATCGCCAAAATCCGGAGTCCGGCACTCGGTCCCTATCTTCTCAAGGACCTCGGTCAGGCTCTGAGTGGCCTCACCGAGGTTAGCCACAACGAAGCTCTCAAGATCCCGAGCCCGCTGGCGGAGCTCCTCGTTCTCCTTCGCCTGACGAGCCTCGGCATCCTTCGAAGCTTGGAGTTCCGCGCGGAGCCGAGCCGTCTCCGAGGCCAAGGCTTCCTTCGCCTCAGCAGCCGAAGCCTCGGCCCGCGTCCGCTTCTCGGCTTCCTCCAAGACCTCGCGGCGAAGGGCCTCCTTCTCTTCTGCAAGGCGCTCCATCCGCCGGTCGGCAGCGGTCGAAGCTGCCGCGTTCAGTGCGAAGGCCTGCAGGAATTCAAGAAACCTTAAGTATGAACCAAGGGACAAAGTACAGCTCGAAGCTGCAAGGGGCTCCGCTCACCCGCATAAGGACTTCGTTTGAGCTAACGAAGAGCTCCGTGGGATCTCGGTGGCTAAGCTGGGCCACCAAGTCCCCCTCCTCCGCAGAAGCGCAGGCCTCGCGGAAGCCGAGGATCGCCGCCGCCGTCACGCCCCCCCTCGGCTTGAAAGGGTGAATCACCGCCACGGTGGTCTCCGCGGACTCCGGCAAGGCGGGGCTCAGGCCCACCACGTCGACATCTTCTTCGCCTCGAGGGTCCGCACGGTCTCCGCCGCCCTCGCCGTCAGACGAAGTGCTCTCGGACTCTGACCCACTGCCGCTGCCGCTGCCGCTGCCGCTGCTGCTGCTGCTCGAAGCCTCCGAGGGCTTCGCTTCGGCGGGCTTCGACCCACCTTCGCCTGCCGGCTTCGCCACAGTGGGCCTCGCATCATCTTCGTCCTCTGCGAAAAGCCAAGTCAAAACCTGCATATTGAAGAGAGGCATGCAAAAAGAAAAAAGGGCTTACCATCATCAGAGATCTCCTGGAAGGAACCAGGGGCTAAGTGTGTCCTCCAGCTCCCTCGCTGCGAAGCTGGCGCATCCACCTTCGCGCCCGAAGTTGGTTCCGCCGGGGCATCCGTGGCCTCCTTGGCAGCAGGAGTGCGCGCATCGGCCTCCTCCTCCGAAGCCCTCGCCGCCAGGGGCTTCGCGGCCTTCTTGGGGGTCGGAGTAGCTGCGGGCTTCGCCGCAGCCTCCCCCGAGGCGTCCGCTTCGTCCTCGTCCCCCCTCTTCCTCTTGGCTCCGGCCGACGAGGCAGCCAGGTGGGCGAAGTCCGGCAGAGCGGGGAGCCCTCCGAGGCCAAGCACGGTCCACACTCTGTTCCAGCGCTCCCAGGACCCCACCAGGGCGAGGCGCTGGTTCTGCTCCTCGGGGGTTGGAGTCCCGACGACTCGGTCCGCCGCCACGATGGCCTCCTCCGGGGTCCTCATGTCGAGGTCGGCTACACGAAAAGGTTGAGTTAGGGGCAAAGTGTTCAAGTGTTAAAAGCAAGAAGAGCGCGAAGCCTTACAGAAGCGGTCGAAGGCCAGCTCGCTGAGTTCTCCTCGACCCGAAGCCTGGAAGAGACCCTCCGGCCAGGAGCGCGCGAGGGGGCTAAGCCGAAGGGTAATGAACTCCTCCGCGAGGTCCCTCATGCTCATCTTCGCCGCCACCTTTCGGAGCAGCGAGATCCTCGATTGAAGGAGGCCTTCGCTGGTCTTCACCACCCCTTCGCGCCGGTACAGTATGTGGGCGTTGGTACTCCGAAGGGGAGAGTTCGCGCCGACGGAGGCGTAGAACCACTCTTGATCCCATCTCGAGTACCACTTGTTGTTCACGGCCCTCGCAGGGAAGGCGTCCTGGAACTCCTTCCGGAGCTGGAAATTGGCGCTGCTGAAGGCCAGCGCCCTCTTGACGCGGTCCGCTCCCTCCCTGGGCTTCGGCTGGCAGTTGGCGTCGTGAAGGGCAACGAAGACATCCGCGCGGCCCTCGCAGCCTTCGGCCCGCATGGCCCACTCGAAGACGGCTAGCCTCGCCACTGCATTGGGCGAAAGCTGAGGAAGCTCGAGGTTGTAGGCCTTGAGGACTTCGCTCAGCATCCCCACTGCGGGCAGTCCGAGGCCGGCCTCGAAGAAGGCTTCAAACACCACCACTTCGTCAGCACGAGGCTTCGGCCCTCCAGACGGACTCCTCCATGGAAATCGAAGCCCTCATCTCCAGGGTCTGCTCGAACCTGTCGGAGGGCGTCCGAAGGTCCCTCGGCCCCAGTCGCCTAGCTGCAGGCTTCGCTGCCGCGGCCGCTGCTGCCGCCGCCTGCACTTGGGTGGAGCCCGAGCTCGAGCCCAAAACCGGGTGCTTCGCCACTGCCTTCTTCGGCATTCTGATCAGACTTCGGATCGAAGGGCTAAAGGATGGCGAAGGGCTAGAAGCTAGCGAAGGTCGCTCTGCGAGGCTAGGAGGAAGAGGAGAGCGAAGGTGGTAAGGCGGTAAGAAAGAAGTGAATGAAAGTGTGCCGGAGCCGCACGCGGTAAGTCTCTATTTATAGGCGCGGTAAGAATTCCAACCGTCATGGGCCGAGCCCACCGCCAGATGGGCCTCCGGCGAAAGCAAATCAAGCCCAAGCAAGGTAACGGTAACTTTTCTGACCGTTGCGGAGCCGTTCAGGCTCCCCGAGGCCGCTCTGGCACGAGCATTTATTACCCCCAGGAATCGAGGTCTTCTTCGGTCCTGGCTCCGGAGGTACGTTTCCTCCGAAGTGTTTTCAGGTCATTTGTCCTAAGGGCGCGTGCACCCCTTCGTTCCGAAGGCCTACACGCGAGGGGCTATTGTTGGGGGAATATATTTCCCTTAAACAGGGGCCAAATGACGTCAGCCTCCGACAGCCTTCGGCCCAGAACCAGGTACTGTCGGAGCCTGTTTTCTCTAAGTGTTGTTTCCAGGTCCCAAGGTGCCTTTCGGGGCCCGTAGCTTCGGAGCCCCTAGCCAGGAGGTCCGGCCCGGAGCCCCCAATTCAGGCCTGGGCGCAGGGCGCCGGAGGCCGGAGGTCACCCTCCGGAGCCAAGTCCGGAGGCCACCCTCCGAGAGCCAAGCCCGGAGGCCGCCCTCCGGGAGCCCAGTTCGGAGGTCGCCCTCCGGAGCCAAGTCCGGAGGCCGCCCTCCGAGAGCCAAGCCCGGAGGCCGCCCTCCGGGAGCCCAGTTTGGAGGTCGCCCTCCGGAGCCAAGCCCGGAGGCCGCCCTCCGGGAGCCCAGCCCGGAGGCCACCCTCCGGAGCCAAGTCCGGAGGCCGCCCTCCAGATCCAAGTCCATACCGGGGGCCCCCCGCCCCTGGTATGTCGTTTAGCTGGTCAAAGCCTGGCGCAGCCTGACACGCCGGTAAAGCTGTAAAGTTGTCTGGCACCTTTTGTATTGTAGCTAGCTCCTTTTCTCCTCTCTGCCCCTATGAGCCTGAGGCTCATAGGGGGCATCCCAGTCTTTTCCTTTGGCCTGCGCGCCTATATAAGCAGGGCCAAGCCCTTGTAGCGGGGGACAACGGCAGAGGGCCATGAGACCCTGCAGTTCTCTTCTCCACACTAAGGCACACCATGCCCAATCCACCATAAACTGGACGTAGGGCTATTATCCCCTAGGGGAGGCCCGAACCAGTATAAACCCCTTCTCCCTCTGAGGGAACCCATCGAGGTTCATTATCCACATCATACTCCACCACAGAAAAACCTGCTGGAACTAACGCAATTGTTCCAACAGTTGCCTTCGGAGAGGGGCCTCTGGCCAGGGTAGAAGAGGTGATCTTCGATGTTGTCAACGCCCCCTATGCCTACAATGTGATCTTCGGCCGAGGGATGCTAAACCAGTTCGGGGCTATAGCGCACCACAATTATCTTTGTCTCAAAATGCCCACGCAAGGTGGAGTGCTTACTATTTCAGGAGACCAAGCTACGGCCCGGAGAACGGAGTATGGGCACGGACAGCCATTGGATCCCCGGCAAGTACACAACGTGGTGGAAGGCGCGAAAGAGGTGCCAGAAGCTTCGAACCCTTCAATGGGGCTCTCCCTCAAATCAAGCCCGGAAGGTGATGTGGAGACAAGGATAATTTCAAAAGATGGTAAAGAATACCCAGTACAGTTCGGCAAAGCGCTATCCCCGGAGATAGCTGCCTCATTGGAAGAAGTCGTCAAGCAAAATCTGGACGTCTTTGCTTGGGCCGACGAAGACATCACCGGGGTTGATCGAAGCATCATAGAGCATAGCTTGCTCGTCAACCCGAAAGCCAGGCTAGTGCGCTAGGGGCTCCGCAAGCTGTCTGCAGAAAGAGCAAGCCTCGCCAAAGCCGAAGTAGAGAAATTGCTAAGGGCTGGCATCATCAGAGAAGTAGCCCATACCGAATGGTTGGCTAACCCTATTTTTGTAAGGAAGAAGGACTCGAACAAATGGCGCATGTGTATTGACTTTACTTCATTAAATAAAGCATGCCCACGAGACCCCTACCCGATGCCCCGAATAGACCAGCTGGTGGATTCCACAGCCAGCTCCGAATTGCTAAGCTTCCTCGACGCTTACTCCGGGTATCATCAAGTCTGGCTGAAACGCGAAGACGAAGCCAAGACAAGCTTCATAACTCCTTCCGAGGTATTTTGTTATGTAATAATGCCATTTGGCTTGCGGAATGTCGGAGCCACCTTTTCACGTTTAATAGCTAAGGCTCCAGGTCATCAAATAGGCCGGAATGTCGAAGCCTATATGGATGATATTGTAATAAAAAGTGCTCAAAAGCACCATCATAGCCTAGACCTAGCTAAAACGTTTGAGAGCCTCTGAGCTTGTGGAGTACGCCTCAACCCAGAAAAATGTATATTCGGAGCACAAGCAGGAAAACTACTAGGGTACTTAGTTTCGAGCAGGGGAATTGAAGCTAGCCCAACACAGATAAGTGCACTGCAAAGAATGGCTCCACCGGGGAATTTGAAGCAGGTCCAGAAGCTAGCAGGAAGGCTCGCAACCCTTAGAAGATTCCTGGCCAGTTCAGCAGAGCGAAGCCTCCCAATTTTCAAAGCCCTAAAGGGGTCCGAGAGCTTCATTTTGACACCGGAGTGCCAGAAAAGCTTTGATGACATAAAAGCATACCTCGGAAGCTTGTCAACACTTACTGTGCCCCTTCCAGAAGAAACACTACTCCTTTATCTTTCAGCAACAGGCTCTGCAGTAAGTGTAGTGTTGGTCCGGGAAGTTGAGCTTAAGGGAAAGCTGGTGAAAAACCCAGTTTATTTTGTGTCAGAAGCTTTGTCCGGAGCTAAGATAAGATACTCCGAGCTCGAGAAGTTTGCTTATGCCCTGGTAATGGCCTCGCGAAAGCTAAGGCATTATTTTTTGGCGCATAACCTAATCGTTCCTACCTCGTATCCTCTTGGGGATATGCTCCGGGGCAAAGACTCTATAGGTAGGATTGGAAAATGGGCTGTCGAGCTAGCCCCTTCGGAATTTCCTTCATGGCAAGAACAACTATTAAATAACAAATCATAGCTGACTTCGTGGCAGAGTGGACTCCATCTGCAGTTTGGGCTCCGGAGGAACCCTCCGAAGGTCTATGGACAATATTTTCTGACGGAGCTTATCAAGCATCTGGTGCCGGAGCTAGGGCAGTCATCATCTCACCATCAGGGCAGAAGGCCATGTATTCTATGAGGCTCAACTTTAAAACCACCAATAACATCGCAGAGTAGGAAGGGGTCCTACTAGGCCTCCGAAAGGAAAAGGCACTTGGAGCTGCAAGGATAATAATTAAGACAGATTCCCAAGTCGTCGCAGGGCATGACGATAAGAGCTTTCAAGCAAAAAACCTGCATCTAGCGCAATACCTTGAAGAAATCCACAAGGCCGAAGCAGCATTCAAAGGATTCTCTGTTCGGAGTATCCCTCGGGCAGATTATCAACTCGCAGATATTCTAGCCAAAGCTGCAGCCGGAGCGGTAGACCTCCCGGAGGGTGCCTTCTACGAAGAACTAATGAAGCCCGCAGCTAGTCAGTTACCCTCTACAGAAATACTGTGCATTCTGGCTGCAGATTGGCGGGCTCCGATTATTAACATATTGCAAGGTGGCATAGATTCTTCAGAAGGTCCGGATGTCCGAAGATTGCAAGCAAGGGCCCGAAACTACAAGCTTGTCAACGGAATATTATACAAAGCTGGCGTGTGTTCCCCTCTACTCCGATGCATATCCCAGCCTAAAGGCCAAGACATACTTCGGGAGATTAACGAAGGTTTGGGCGGAAGTCATCTGGCCCCTTGTGCTCTAGCAGGCAAGACACTTCGGCAAGGGCTTTACTGGCCAACGAATGTGAGAGATGCAGAGGAGTTGGTTCGAACATGCCAAGGGTGCCAATGGATGGGCAGACGAAGCCACAGTCCGCCAGTTCAACTTCAAGTTATTGCCCTAGTATGGCCAATGGCTCGGTGGGGCATGCATCTCATAGGCCCCTTCCCAATGGCGAAAGGCGGCCTGAAGTTTGCGATAGTAGCAATCGAATATTTTTCAAAGTGGGTTGAAGCGGAGCCATTGACTGCTATCACTTCAAGGAACGTGCAAAAATATTTCTGGCAGAATATTATATGCAGGTTCGGAGTGCCAAGGGAGTTGATAGTGGATAATGGAACCCAATTTGAAGCTGACACATTCCAAGCATTTTGCGAAGAACTGGGCATTAAGTTGTGCTTCGCTGCGGTACGCCATCCACAATCCAATGGAGCCGTTGAGCGAGCCAACGGGAACATCCTCTCCGGTCTAAATCGGCGAATCGTTGGCTTGGCCAAGGAGCTGTGGGTTGAAGAGCTTCCTAAGATCTTGTGGTCCATTTGAACCACTCAAACCAGGTCCAGAGGCTTTACACCATTTAGACTGCTATTCAGAGATGAGGCCATGACTCCTACGGAGCTCAGGGGTGGATCCCTTCGTGTAGTTCAGCCCGGATATGCAGACGAAAGGAACACTTCGCTGGACTTGGCAGAAGAAACAAGGCTTCGAGCTGTCGCCAATCTGACCAAATACCAAGACCAAACAAAGACATGGTATGACCCGAAGATAAAGCTAAATGAGCTTAAGCCTGGTCATCTAGTTTTGCGAAGTGTAATAGCTCCGGGAAGCTAGGAAATAAATGGGAAGGACCATATGTTATCCTACGCTCAGGGCGCCCCGGGTCGTTTAAATTAGCTAATTTAGAAGGGGAAGAGTTGAAGCATGCATGGCATGCGGAGCACCTTAAGCGTTATTATGCTTAGGGGCTCCTCGTAGTCACTTGTAAAGATTTCCCTTTTTTCTAAGTAAAATGAGGGTCAAATTTTGTTTGCTCTTCGAATATCCCTTACTCCTCATGGACGCATCGGGAGGACGGAGATGCTTGCGGAGTCAGGCATTTTTCCAAAGACCCAAGCAGAAGACCGCGAACCATCGGTTCGAGGGCCCCCCTGCCACCCTACGGATTCTAGGCTCCGGCTTGTTAGGATCTGTAGAAGAGTCTAAGGACTTTAAAAAGAACAGATTTCTGGGCCTCGGGTACGAAGTATCTATAAAAGAGCCGAAGGTGGCCACTCTACGGATTCCAGGCTCCGGCTTGTTAGGATCCGTAGAAGAGTCTAAGGACTTTAAAAAGAACAGATTTCTGGCCTGAGGGTACGAAGTATCTGTAAAAGAGCCGAAGGTGGCCACCCTATGGATTCCAGGCTCTGGCTTGTTAGGATCCGTAGAAGAGTCTAAGGAGTTTAAAAAGAATAGATTTCCAGCCTCCGGGTATGAAGTATCTGTAAAAGAGCCGAAGGTGGCCACCCTATGAATTCCAGGCTCCGGTTTGTTAGGATTCGTAGAAGAGTCTAAGGACTTTAAAAAGTACATATTTCCAGCCTCCGGGTATGAAGTATCTGTAAAAGAGCCGAAGGTGGCCAACCTACGGATTCCAGGCTCCAGCTTGTTATGATCCGTAGAAGAGTCGAAGGACTTTAAATAAAACAGATCTTCGGCCTACGGGTTCGAGTAATCTGTAAAAGAGTCGAAGGTGACCAAATAATAATATTTCGAGGCCCCGGCCAACGAGACAAAAAAAATAAAGAAGGGAATCAAAAAGTCCTAAGCGACAGATCCAACTTCAAAACTCACGAAGTGATAATACAGAAGTATGTTAGAAGAACTCTCTGAAAAGGTAAAGTACAGATATTAAGTGTGATATGAAGAATTAGGTTGTTCGGCGCATCATTGCGTCCGGCGAACCCATTTGCACATCAAAGGATCCACCACCCGCAAGGAGGGGTAGGAGGGTAGAAAGCAAACAAGATACTTTCGAAGCTATTCACATTAATTCATTGTATTTTTACATCAGGAAAAGTTTCGGTCCAAGCCCAGGAAAAATCAAAGACCCTGTCGGCCTCTGGAGCTACCCCTCCGGCTGCTTCGTCCTTCGGAGCTCGAAGATGCCGGTTTGGTCCTTTTCGTTCGAGTGCTTCGCTTCTTCTTAGAGGCCCGTAGTTTCTTTTGCTCCTCTTGAAGCTCGGCCCAGGTCAGGAGCCTTTCGGGATTAGCCTCCACAGGGTCTTCGGCCTGGTACTCCGAGTCCGACCAATTCGTGTGTTCGGAAGACGAGGATGCCTTCTCTTTCTCCTCTTCCTTGATATAAGCTAAGACTTCTTGAAAAACTTCGAGGATTATCTCTCCCTTGTCTCCACGAGGAACAGAGAAGCGAGAGCGGCGGTAGGGCCTTAGGCTTTCGAGGCTTGCCCATTCCTTCCGGAGCCCTTCGCTAAATTCCAATATTTCGAGGTCAGGGTTCGAAGGGCGTGACAAAACCTAAAAGAACAGAACACCCAAACAAGCTTTTTGTTTATAACTTTTTCATTGATGAAAGGGACTTTACAAGATTTTGTGTGCATGATGGCCCTAAGAGCTAGACCTGCGGGTCGGTTGGTGGAGCAGGGATTGCCGGAGCTGGCGAGGCAGGAAGTGGTGGCCTTTTTTGTGCCTACTTCTGTCGACGGGCCTCGTCAATCATAGCTTTGGCCACAACCTTGTGGTCCGTCTTCCAAGTCGACCGGAAGGCTTCCCAGGCCAAGGCTACGACTGAAGATGGCTGCAGCAGATCTTCGGAGGCGAAGCTTCCAGGGGTCGAACCCCTGACTGAAGCGAGGGGGATCTGAAGAGCTTCGAGGTGGCGAAGAACTCCGATGCCGGCACACTGACCGGAGATCTCTCCGTACCGGACGCCGGAGTTCAGCAACAACGACGCCGCCACTTGGATCCTCTTCAGCTTCCGATCGAGGGATTCGTTGGCCGCCGCAGAAGACGAAGGGCACATAGTGCTGAAATATTCCAACGTACCCTGAAGGGCGTCCAAGGTACGTTCTGCCACACTGGCGTTCTTCTTCTCCGTTGCCTCCAGTCCCGCAACAGTGGCAGACACCTCGGCCACTTGGAGCAGCAAGGAGCCCTTCTGGGCTACCGCTTGCTTAAGGGCTCCTTGGAGCTCCACCAGCTGGGCGTTCGAAGTGGTCGCCGATTGCCGGAGCCTTTCAACCTCTGCTCGAAGAACTACGCGCTCGGCTTCAACCTCTTGGGCCGAAATACGGAGTGTGTCATTGTCTTGCCTCACCATTTGGAGGGCTTCGTCGGCCGCAGCCCTAGCCCTCCGTTCCTCCAGGGCTTCCTCCTGCAACCGAAGGGATCTTTCATTGGAGTTTTTGAGGGCGGTTTGGAGGGTGATAACCTTCCTTTTGAGTCGATTAGTTTCGACTTCATTGGAAGTCGTCGCCGCTCTAGCAAGAGCGAATTTCTGCGAAGAAAAAGAACAAGTAAGTACCAAAGCGTTCGAGGGCCATTTTGAGCGCCGAAGCCCTAGCTTCGCTCAGAGCAGAGACCAGGTCCGAATTGGTGATGTCCTGGCTCTTCTCCGCCAAGGGCTCCAGGAGCGCTCGGAGGCCTGTTCGGTGCTCCAGGAACGGAGCCAGCAAAGGAAGCCAAGACGAAGCTTGGCGATCATCTACCGTGCCCTCCTCCTCCGAGTTGCTGGCTGAGGTCGCCACGGGGCCGGCGGGAAGGCCGAGGCTAGACATGCTTTTGCCCCGCCCCGGCACAGAGGCAGGCGCATCGGCTAAAGCAGAGGTGGCCCTTTCTTCGACAGCTACCCTCTCAACTAGAGCCGCATCAACGGGGGTGACCTCGATCACCGGAGCCGCACCGGTGTGCACGACTTCCGCCACTGGGACTAGAGCGTCCAAGGGAGTCGGGGGGTCCACCTGGACCACGAACCTTGAAGACGTTGGGATTTCAAGTGCAGCCGGGGCTTCGTCACCCTTCGAGGTACCTACCGTGTCAAGATATTTGATAAGCATTTGCAAGTAAAGGTAGTTGCAAGTATAGACCGAAGTAAGGGCTTCGAAGTGTACCTTCGGAGGCCTTGTGAGGCAGGATCGTCGGATCCTCCAGAACTTTGTATAACTGGAGGATATCTGCGAGGTCGTCTCCCGAAGTCCTCTTCGCCATGTTTTCCACTGGAGCTTCGACTTCTGCCGTGATCACCCCGGTTACTAGTGAGTTGGGGGTGGTGGAGTTCGTGTCCAGGTTTACGACGGCGGGCACGGAGGCATGCGTCGGGTCTACCTCCACGACCTCTCGAGCAGAAGTTCCGGCTGGAACTTCCCCCATGTTGTCGTCGTCCTCCAAGAGGTAATTCTTGAAGGTCGTTGCCAGTTGGGCATTGGAGTCCTCGGACTCCTCGGAGGCCGAGCTCCGAGCGTCCAAGGACGAAGCCGATGAGGCAGGAGCCAGCTACGGAGGGATCTTCGCTACCTTCTTCTTCTTAGGCGGCATCTTGCTAGCTTTCTTGGGCAGTTCAGTGACGGCCTTCCGTTTCCAAGCGGCTGCTCCGGTCGAGGTAAAGTCTGGTAGAGGAGGGGGCGCCATCCCTAGAGCTCCCCACACTCTGTTGGAGCGCTCCCAGCTCCCCACCAGCTCCAGCCTTTTCTGCCTTTCAGCCACTGTAGGGGCTCTGAGGACCCGTTCGGTGGCCCGAGCTATGTCTTTCAAAGATAAAGCCAATGGAGCCACTGGAAAAAGGGGTAACATGTTGTAAGTATGTTATTTTCATCATCTAATGCATTACTGCAGGAGTCGAAGTCTTACCTAGGGTTCGGAGAACACCCTCTGAGGCCTGTTGAAACACTATCGTCCAGTCGGCCCCGAGGGGTGGAATCCGAAGGGCGATGAACTCTTCGGCAAGGTCGCGCATGCTCATGCGGTGCGCCACCGAGGTCAACAGCCCTAGCCATGTGGAGAGCAGGCTAGGGTTTGGAGAGATCTCCGCCTCCTTCCGGAACCAGATCTCCTGGAGTGGCCCCGCGAGGGGGGAGTCCTCTCTGACTTTGGTGTAGAACCACCGAAGGATCCAGTTGGTGTACCATCGGTTGTTGATGGCCTTCGCAGGGAAGTGTTGGGCGTGCTCCCTCTGCAACTGGAAGTTGACGCTGCCGAAGGCCGTTGTCACCTTGGAGTCCCCGGGCCCGTCCTGAGGCTTTGGATGGCAGATAGCTTCATGAGTGGCGGCGAAGAGCTCCGAGCGTCCTTCGCACCCTTCGGCCCGGAGCGACCACTCGAAGACAGCTAGGAGGACGACGACATTGGGAGATAATTGAGGTAACGTGATGTGAAAAAGATCCAGCATCTCCGCCAAGAAGTCGATGGCCGGAAGTCCCAAGCCCGCTTCGAAGAACGCCTCGAAGACAACCACTTCTCCGCTTCGCGGTCTCGGGGTTGATTCCGACCCAGGGACTCGATTCCTCAGTCCGGCCCCCAGCTTCCCTTCCATGGCCTCCTCAATAGACTCGGCGGTGCTCGTGGATTGGCCCATAAGGAAGCTCTGAGAAATCTTCTTCTTTGATGGTGGGCGGAGCTCCCGAGGGTTCTTGGCCCAGGCATCACCTGGAGCTCCCGCCATTGCTGCCGCAGCCGAGGTGGCCCACGCTTGCCTCTGCGCCAGAGTGCTCACCGCCACCGGAACGGTGTGGCTGGTTCTCACCATTGCCCGGTGGATTGGGAGATTGTGAGAATTGGAGGTTGAAGAAAGTGAATCGCAGGTGTTGAGTACGGTAAAAAGTTTCGAGTAACTTCTAATCCTCCTTTTATAATCGTTCGTCGGTTGCTACGCTTCGATTGCATTCACACTACAGGTTCGACTTCCACCACTAGCAGGTGGGTCCAGAAAGTGGAACGGCGAGAAACTGCCGTAAATTTCGACCGTTACCTTTTACAGGGCATAACGGCTACTCACGCCGTAACGGCTATAATCAAATGGCTCCTACGATGTGTTCACACCGCGTTGAGAGCTCAGAGAAGGGGTCCAAATGTTTTGGGTCCGAGATCCCCCGAAGGACTGTAATGTGTTCAAATTCTCAATAAGTCTTAGAATATGAAAATATTCCTTGCATATACTGCCTCCCTTCTGCACAGATTAAATACGGAGAGGCATATTCGAGGGGCTACTGTTGGGGGAAATTGTTTCACTTCCAGGACTTAGAGATTAATAACTCACAGGGTCACTAAGCTTCGGAGGCTGATGGGCTCTTATTCGAAGGTGCAGGCATCAAGCCGAAGGGTGCCTCGATCCGAAGTCCTGAGAAGCCCTCCTCAAGATACGAAGGCTCCGAAGCAGAGCGACAGGATTGATAAGATGTTTGGCTTATCCATTTGCCTCGGATAACTTTACCCTTTTTAACCCTGCTCCAGGTAACGAATAGTTTCCACTATGTCGGTTGTAATCTAGGGGTAATTAAGTCTTTTCCTTAGACATTTTTGCTTATAATACCCCCCTCTCTCTACCCTGTAAGGGGGATCAGGAACTCAGATATTCAATACACATATTCGAACTACTTGAGCTATTATCCAATACGGAGGCTTGAGACAGTTCTTAAGCACGAACTCACTGTTTGTTCGTTCTTGATCTCATAGAACCTGTTAGCGTAAACTTTTATGCCAACAACAAAGCCCATGCTTTGATCGCATTTACTTTACCTTTATTTTCCTGTACCTTTGCGTGGGTTTGCCTGGAAGCCCTCCGTCCGCCACTACGGAACAGTGGTAATCCTTGTTACTTCGCCGGTGAAGTATCCGTTAATCTACATAATAGATTGCTATCGCCTTCGTACTTCGCGTGTGAAGTATCCGCTAATCTGCGTAAAAGATTGCTACCTTCGCTACTATTGCAACACTTAGCAAAATTCGGTCCTCAGGCCGAATTAGTAATTCACACTCTTCTGTTGCAGGTTCGCACGTTCAGAGCCCCTTCGCTAGAGGTGTCCGAAGCTGAGAGATCGGTTCCGAAGGTCCCCAGGACACCCTTCGACAAGACCGCAGGCTTCGACAACAAGCTTCACCATCATACTTCATCGCGATAGGCTTCACAACAACTATACTCCGCACTGGACGAAGTTGCACTCACGTGCGGCCCTAGCGTCACTGTTCTGTAATTTGCTGTATCGGAGATCTCACGCTGAACCCCGCTGTTCAGAGGTGATCACCGCGTCCAGATCTGTTTGGAGTCCATCTTCGGCCGGATCAGTCCGAACGCCGAAGCACCCTTCGGTGGAGCGCTTCACACCGGACGCCGAAGGTACCCTTCGGCGCACCCTTCGCATCAGACTTCGAACCAGACGGGCTCCGACTGGTTTGCTGATTTTATTCTGTTTAATCTATTTCTTTCGGATACTTGGATTATTTTGTGTAATCTGGTTGCCTGGTGACTCCACCCCCCTTATCACTGTTAAGGGTAGTAGGAACGCGTCGTCGGTGCCATGTCACGCTTAGGCCTGTCCCTAAGTATCCATGCACTTTTGGATCGCCGGACTGACCCAAGTGCGGGGGCACGTTTTCGTGTCAACACACTTTTTGGCGACTCCGCTGGGGAAAAGCCATGCCAACATGATGAGTACATCTACATTGGCCACCGGTACATCTACATCGACTACTACATCTACACCGCCGATGAACACAATAGGAGGCGTGGATATCGACAACCGCAACATATTGTCACCTACACTCGAAGATATCCCCGCCGCAGACCGAGCAGAGATCGAGGCAAAGTTGAATGCGCTCCAAGACATGATGCTTGGGGGCTACATCAAGACACGCGCAGGCTTCATCAAGCACGACATCATCACCCCCGACCTCGCTCAGGTCCAGGTAACACCTGTATCGCCTCGTTTATCTTCTTTAGAAATTGAGCAAAAATAGCCACATCAGTAGATCAAGTCGTTAGTGCTGCGCTAGACAACCGTTTAGATTCGGCAGTAAGCTCACAAGTAGAGGAGACTCTTAGAAGGTTCGGCTTTACTGAGGCCTTACCCCCGGTTCCTATTGCTAGCGCACCTCTGACAACCAAGGTATACAGTAGGACTGACAACAGCGCTGGCACAATCATGTCTCTGGCTTCAACACCTATGGCCGAGACCAATCGTTACACCTAAGGCCAAACTAACACTGCATACCACGCACCACCTGCGCCAATACCCGCGCTACCCATGCCACACGCACAAACGCCCGGACACGAGCATGTTGTACAAATAGCACGTAGGGAAGAAGCACATGGCCGACACACCGATATCCCACCGCGTGTCGCACCCCCACATGAGAGGCGCGCGCAAGCAACATACCAAGATGACATAGAGGAGTGGGTCTGCGCACTATTTAGGGAGTGTGTTGGCTTCGTGCCCAAGGGACGGGTTAGGGTTTACCGTAAGCCCTATCCCAACCATCTTGATACGGTACCCTACCCCCGCGGCTATAGGATCCCTAAATTCACTAAGTTCGATGGCGAGGGTAGTAAGACCACACTAGAGCACGTTAGTCAATTTTTGGCACAGTTGGGAGAGGTTAGCGGGATAGATGTCCTAAAGGTTAGACTATTTTCCCTCTCGCTATTCGGCACTGCTTTAACTTGGTTTTCGGCTCTCCCGCCGAACTCCATCCACACATGGGACGATTTAGAGCAGAAATTCCACAATTATTTCTACACGGGTGAAAAAGAACTAAGGCTTTCACATTTGACATCGGTTAAGCAAAAATCTAGTGACATCGCCTCTGAATAGGTCAAGCATTTTAGGGATACTAGAAACTAATGTTTTAGCCTTAGTATTTCAGAAAGGGACTTGGCGGAATTAGCTTTTAACGGGTTACGTTCCGAACTTAAAGAGAGGTTAGATAATCAAAACTTTTTAGAAGTTAGCCAAGTTTTACAGCAGGCTATGGTCCAGGAAGGCCGAGCCAAAGATAAAAAGTTTATTAAGACGTTTAGCAAGACTAGGGCCGAAATTCACATCATGGGACGCTTTGATGAGGAGGAGTCAGAGGAGGAGAATTCGGTTGACATGTACGCAGCCGAATGGGTTTGGAGCACTAAAAATAAACATGTCACTTGCTCCGAGTTACGACCATACCCCACAAAGAATAGACTTAGTGAGGTCAAGTACTGGTTTGATATAACTAAATGTGATAAAATATTTGATTTTATCTTAAAAAGTCAGCTTCTCACGTTACCTAAGGGTCAAGTCATCCCACCTGCCGATGAGTTAAAGAAGCATCTGTTGGGGGAGATAATCCTGATGGCAGTTGGAAGCACGAAGATCGGCACGGTCCAGAGGAGAGGCCACGTCTGGAAGGCCCAACGTCCTGTGCCGGAGGTACCCGCGGGCCCCGAGGCAGGGAGGCCTATGGGTCTCGGGAAGCCCAGAAGCATACAGGAGGGGCCCTCGAACAAGGTGCCCGGCAGGATACCGGAGGCCAGCCTCCGGAAGGTGCGAAGGATCCGGGGCGCGACCGAAGACTAGGAGACGACCCGGTCAAGGTGGTCCGGGGACAGGATCGCGATCGCCTGCACTGTGTCAGGTGATCGCTGCAGCGCCCGGCACTGTTGATACGCTGTCAGAGCTGCACCTTCTGTCTGTACTATGTAGCAGCTATTCTTGTCTATATTAAAAGCCTGTGGCAGGCCAAGTAACGGTTGAGGGGTTCTGGAGGCATTATACCCTTTAGGGATGGGTTTCCCTATAACTAACCCTGTCTCCAGTTGTAATGGACACAAGATCTAAGAATACAATCTGAGCCCTACACTCCATTACTCTCATTTTCAAAAACCTGTTGGCTCAATCCGTCGTCCCAACAGTTGGCGCCGTCCGTGGGGATCCTAGTTCGAGAAGCTAGCGTCCTCTACATTCATTCCATAGAGACATGTCGGGTCAGAAGAGCGTGAGCACGGTTCCACTGCGGAGGTCAGCCCGCACCGCCGGAGTTGAGCCTGCTCCAGTCGTCGCTCCGGACCCTCCAGCCATCGCGTCTACCGAAGCGCCCAGCACAGAGCCAAACCATGCTCTTGGGGGGATGCTGGAGGCTCGGGGTCCTTCTGGTTATACGGAGCCGGCCTCTGTGAACCCCTTAGGGCTCCAGGAGGGGCCTTTTGAGTTGCACCCCCCGTGCAGGCCCCCGGCAGTGGCCCTCCAGACTGACTACGTCCGCTCGCAAGACCCAAAAACTACCTCCGGGGGAAGCGGGAGCCAGGCTGATGCCCTGGTAGCCGAGAATGCCAGATTGAAGGCGGAGTTGGCACAATGGCGCCAAGAGGCGTCACTCCGCCCTCCAGAGCCCTCCCGAGCGCTGGTGGTTGTGGTTGTGGCCTTGAGCGATGACGAAGACCAAGTGGAGGAGGAGAACACGTCGTACGACGAGGAGTCTCCCCTGCACCCTGACCTCCAGAGGGTGCGGTTCGACTCAAAGTTTCGTGCCGCCAAGCTCCCTAAATACTCTGGGGATTCCGACCCTTGAGAGTTCTCCCGCTCGTATGCTCTAGCAAGAGAAGCGTGCGGGGGAGCCGTGACACCATGGCCAAATGCTTCCCTCCGGCGCTCGAAGGAATTGCTCTCCGGTGGTTCTGGTCACTGCGGCCCGGAACCATCCGTTCATGGGACCAGCTGAGGAAGAAGTTCATCAACAACTTCCAGGGGACCTTCGTGGCCCCAAATCAAGGGACTCTGGGCCTCCTCGGTCATTGACGCTGCCCGGGAGGGCATTACCCACCCGGGTCTCCTTGACAAGCTCCATCGGAAGCCGATCTCCTCAGTAGCACAGCTCATGACGTACTTCGAAGAATACGCCCGGTCTGATGAAGGCAGATACGCCGACAGGTGATGATTGTCCCCGTCCGGGCTTCGAGCGCCAAGGTGTACGAGGCGTCTCCCGATCTCGACCGCGGGGTCCGTCCTGTTCTAGATCCTCGTCGCCAAGACTTCGACCGCCAAGACTCCGGTCATCGGGAGTCCCAGCGAGGTCGGAAGAACCTTCGAGGGGAGGTCCTCAGCATCACCCCGAGGGGCCCCGCCAAGCATCCGCACACATCCGGTGGGGGTGTCCCTCTGGAGCCAGGGTTTCACCAAGAGCATTCCCCGGAGGAGCAACTCTCTACTGCAGCGTCCACGGTGAGAACCGGAGCCATGACACCGACTCCTGCCAAACCATCCTCGCCCTACGGAATGACTACCTCGAGCAAAACTCCGGCCGTGGCTCCTCCAACAAAGGGGCTCCTGTCCCCCGCCCCGACGCCGTCCAGGTAGTCGGGCGTCGGGACGAGCCAGAAGCTTTGGGCCTAGCCCCAGAACTCGGTAGGTTCCAAGCCACCAAGCTCGAGGACGGAGCGGACCGAGGGAAGCGGGTGGTCCTTCCCATATCCGGAGGAGGAGTTCTAGGAGCCATGTCCAAGAATCAGCGGAGGGAATACGTCCGGGAGGTCAGACATATCGGCACCTCAAGCCTCTCCACACTTCCCGAATGGTCCCACGTCCCAATCTCCTTCACTGCCGAGGATGCCACCGGCGTCAAGTTTCCACACGCTGATCCCCTTGTCATCTCGGCAGACATTGCAGGTGTTGAGGTGCATCGTATCCTGGTCGATGGCGGGAGATCTGCTGACATCATCTTCGTGCAAGCTTTCGACCAACTGTGCCTTTCCCGAAAACACTTGTTGCCAGGCTCCCGGCCACTCCAGGGTTTCGCAGGGCCGCCACTCAACGCGCTCGGGCAGATCGGGTTGGAGGTGACCTTCGGAGAATCCCCCCTTCACTGCAACGAGGAGATCATCTTCGACATCGTCGATGCTCCGTACGCGTACAACGCCATCTCCAGGAGTGGAATGCTCAACCGCTTCAGAGCCATCGCCCACCACAACTACTTATGCCTCAAGATGCCGACTCCAGGAGGAGTGCTATTGATCCTGGGAGATCAGGCCGCGGCCCACCGGGTCCAGTATGGCCACTCGGCCCCATTGGAGCCAAGGCATGTCCACAACGTCCGTGGAAGCTCGGGAGAAGTCGGATTGCCAGGCGCCGGAGACGCTCCTCCGAAGGGGCCCCCAGCCAAGCCACTCCCGGAAGGGGAGATCGTCACGAAGATCCTGATCCAGAACGGGAAGGAGTGCCCAATCCATTTCGGAGGTGGCCTTGAGTTGAAGGTATCAAAGCAGCTTGAATAAGTCATCCGCAACAACCTGGACATCTTCGCGTCGTCTAACGAAGACATACCAGGGCCGACCACTCGATTATCGAGCACTCTCTAGCAGTCAACCCAAAGGCTCGCCCAGTACGCCAGAGGCTTTGGAAGCTATCCATTGAGCGAGCCGAGCTTGCCAAGACCGAGACTGAAAAGTTGCTCCGAGCGGGGGTCATTCGGGAAGTTAGTCACATCGAGTGGTTGTCAAACCCAGTGTTTGTCCAGAAGAAAACATCTGTCAAATGGCGCATGTGTATCGATTTTACTTCTCTAAATAAAGCTTGCCCCCGTGACCCCTACCCCATGCCTCGCATCGACCAATTGGTTGATTCTACTGCTGGTTCGGAGCTCCTCAGCTTCCTTGACGCCTATTCAGGGTATCACCAGATTTGGTTGAAGCCAGAAGATCAGGTCAAAACAAGCTTCATTACCCCCTCGAGAGTGTTCTTCTATGTTCGGATGCCATTCGGCCTCCGCAACACTGGAGCCACTTTCTCAAGATTAATATCTAAGGCTCTAGGCCACCAGATCGGCCGCAATGTTGAAGCTTATATGGACGACATTGTCATTAAAAGCTCGGACAAGAATTGCCATAGCACGGACATAGCTGAAACATTCGACAGCCTCCGAAAGTACGAGATCCGCCTTAATCCGGAGAAGTGCGTCTTCGGAGCCTGTGCAGGGAAGCTGCTGGGGCATCTGGTCTCTAGTCGGGGTATTGAAGCCAGTCCAACACAAGTCAGCGCGCTGCAAAATATGTCCCCCCTCGGAATTTGAAGCAGGCACAAAAGCTAGCCGGACGCCTTGCCGCTCTTAGTCGTTTCTTGGCAAGATCGGTTGAGAGAAGCCTACCCATTTTCAAGGCACTGCGAGGCTCCAATGACTTCCAATGGACCCCGGAATGTCAAGACTGCTTCGACAAGATAAAAGAATACCTCGCCGATCTCGTGGTCCTCGCAACACCCCGGGCAAGCGATCCCCGTCTGGTCTACCTCGCCGCCTCAGGCATCGCGGCAAGCGCGACCTTGATTCAAGAAGAAGACACTGGCGGGAAACTGGTGCAACGGCCCGTCTACTTTGTATCCGAAGCCTTCTCTGGAGCGAAAACTCGGTATTCCGAGCTTGAAAAGGTGGCGTATGCTCTCGTCATGGCGTCCCAGAAGCTTCGGCACTACTTTCTGGCCCACGATATAATTATCCCAACCGCATATCCCCTAGGTGACATGTTCCAGAATAAGGATGCAACTGGGTGAATCGGGAAGTGGGCAGTGGAGCTCGCTCCATTCGGAATCTCCTTTGTGGCTCGGACTGCCATTAAGTCTTAGATCCTTGCCGATTTCATCGCTGAATGGACGCCTGCAGTTGGTCATGCCAGTGTAGAAGCAGGCGAAGGGGTGTGGACTGTCTATTCAGATGGTGCCTACCAAGCTTCCAGATCTAGCACTGGGGCGGTGATCGTTTCTCCATCTGGTCAGCAAGCTATGTATTCCGTTCGGTTGAACTTCAAAGCTACAAACAATATTGCCGAATATGAAGGAGTGCTGCTGGGTCTTCGCAAGGTGCACGCGCTCGGAGCCGCTCGCTTGGTTGTCAAGACTGATTCTCAAGTCATCGCCAGACACATAGACAAGAGTTTCCACGCCCGACACCCTGATCTGGCCCCCTACCTCGAAGCCATTCGGAAATTCGAGGCATCTTTCAAGGGAATATCTGTCCAGAGCATACCAAGAAGTGAAAACTACCAAGCTGACGTCCTCGCTAAAGCTAGCGCTAGCGGTCAAGCTCTCCCACCCGCTTCCTTCTCCGAAGAACTCACCGAGCCATCGGCATCTCTCCGCGGAGAGGTACCGACTCCCGCGTCGACGGATACCCCGGCGTCCCCTCGGCTGCCGACGGGTACCCCGGTGCCCCCTCGGGCAGCTACAGTCCTTTGCACGGCCGATGGCGATTGGCGAGAGCTCATTCTACGAGCACTCAACAGCGATATGGATGACCGACCTAGTCCAGAGCAGGCGCGGCTTCAACTCCACGCTAGGTCTTATCAATCATCAATGGCATCCTGTACAAAATGGGTGTATGCTCTCCGCTGCTTCGGTGCATTTCTCACCCATATGGACTACTAATGCTCTGAGAAATCCATGAGGGCCTATGTGGTAGTCACTTAGCCCCTCGAGCACTCGTTGGGAAGAACCTCCGACAAGGTGTGTATTGGCCCACAATCGTCACTGATGTCGAGGATCTGGTGCGCACCTTCCATGGGTGCCAATGGATGGGGCGATAGAGCCATAGTCCCCCGGTCAGCCTACAGCTCATCGCACCTGTGTGGCCTCTAGCTCGCTTGGGGATGGACCTCATCGAACCGTTCCCACGGGCAAGGGGCAACTTGCGCTTCACCGTCGTCGCCGTCGAATACTTATCTAAGTGGGTCGAGGCTGAACCATTGACTGCCATTACCTCCCGAAGCGTCCAGAAATTCTTTTGGCAGAATATAGTCTGCCGCTTCGGAGTGCCCAAAAAACTCACACTGGACAACGACACTTAGTTCGACGCTGGGTCCTTCAAGACATTCTGCGAAGAATTGGGAGTGCAGCTATGCTTCGCAGCGGTCGAGCATCCCCAGTCAAATGGAGCTGTCGAGAGGGCTAATGGGCATATTCTATCCGGCCTCAATAAACGCATCGTGGGTATGGCCAAGGGATTGTGGCCCGAAGAGCTACCTAAGATCCTGTGGTCCATTCGGACCACTCCTTCCAGAGCTACCAGGTTCACCCCATTCCGGCTTCTATTTGGCGATGAAGAAATGACGCCGACAGAGCTTCGGGCTGGTTCTCTGTGGCTCACAACTCCCGAAACCGATCAAGAGCGCGCCGTCTCCCTCGACCTCATGGAGGAATCAAGGCTCCAAGCCATCGCCAACCTTTCTCAGTACCAGTAGCAGACAAAGGCATGGTATGACCCCAAGGTCAAGCACAACGAGTTCCAGCCAGGGCACCTCGTCCTGCGTGCGGTTGCCGCTCCGACGAAGCTGGGCAATAAATGGGAAGGCCCATACATCATGATCGGCTCTGGGCGGCCAGGGTCCTACCGCCTAGCTACCTTAGAAGGCGAAGATCTGAAGCACACTTGGCACGCGGAGCACTTGAAACGCTATTTTGCATAATTTCATAGACGTCTTCCGATGTCAGCTATTGTTGTATCAGATCCTCAATTCAATAATAATATGAGGTGAACGTTTTGACCAAAGTGGACGCACTGCGGTATCAAGCGTAGTTTCACCAAGCTATTCGGGTTCTGGCTCCGGTGCGACGCACCCCCTATTCGGGTTCCGAGCTCCGGCTCAACGCACCCCTATTTGGGTTCCGAGCTCCGGCTCGATGCACCCCCTATTCGGGTTCCGAGCTCCGGCTCGACGCACCCCCTATTCGGGCTCCGGGCTCCGGCTCGACGCACGCCCTATTCGAGTTCCGAGCTCCGGCTCGACACACCTCTATACGGGTTCCGAGCTCTGGCTCGACGCACCCCTTATTCGGGTTCTGAGCGCCGGCTCGACGCACCCCGTATTTGGGTTCCGGGCTCTGGTTCGATGCTCCCTCTTCTCAGGTTTCAAGCTCTGGCTTGGCGTACCCCAGCTATACTCTCTTCCCTTCCGATCATCCCAAGTGCAAGCGGTTTGCTCCCAGTCGACAAGTCGTCTACCCGCAAAGGAGGGGGGAGAGGAAGGGTAGGGATTCGCAAATACCGCAAGAAAGGCTTCGATTATTTACATCATACATAGAGCATGAACAACATCTGTTGCGAAATCAAGACGAGGAATAAGACTAAGAAAATTACTCATCTAAGCCAAGCAGGAAGCGGAATCCGTTTCGGTCCGAAAAGTCACCCGAGCCAAAGCCCCCTCCGGTCGGGTGCTCCATTGCTGCGCGGTTGGATTTCTCCTTCCTCTTCTGCCTCTTCTCTTCCCTCTTTTGAGCCCGGAAGGCTTTCTGATCTTCCTGGAGTTGGGCCCAACTGCGCAAACCTTTGCCTCTGGGCTGCGGTTCATTGAAGTCGGCCTCCACATCGGACCAATCCACTGGTTCGGGTGATGAGGACGGAGCTCGAGTTTCCCTCTCCTCTTCCTTGACTAAACTTAAGACCTCGTGAAGGATCTCGGGGATTGTGTGTCCGTCGTCACCCTGAGGGATGGCGAAGTGTGTAGGCCAGTTGGTCCTAAGGGCCTCGAAAGCAGCCCATTGGCGCCGAAGGGTCTCACCCTCGTCAAGAACCTCGACGTCAGAGTCACGGGTGGAGTGAATGCCCTGAGTAATTTCTATGAAGCGGTTACCCTTTATTAATAAACTGCCAAGTTCCTATCTATTACAGGAGTTGCAATATTAAGGCCCTAAGGAGACTACACCTTCGGGTCCGGTTGACGCACTGCGGCTGGGGGCTTCGAGGAAGTTGAAGGTTCACTCGAGCGAAGGGCCTCGTACAGCCAGGCCTTGACTGCGTCAGGGCCCTCGGCTTGCCAAGTCACCTGGAGAACCCTCCAGGACTGGGCTACCGCCGGGCTGGGGGAAAGGAGATGGCTCCCCCCGAAGGTGACGAGGTGAGAACTCGAGGGCGAAGGCAAGGGGCTCCTAGAAGTTTCTAGCTAATGAAGAATTCTAAGGGCATCTACCCGGGCCGATACCTCACCGTATCTTGACACGGTGAAGCCTATCTACCAGACGGCAGCCTGAATGAACTTCAGCCGACAACTACGGGGCTCCCGGGCGATGTCAAAAGCCGTACACCCAGTGCCATAGCGCGCCAGCACCCTCCAGAGAGACACCACAGTGTCAGCCGCCGTCTTCTCCCCCGAGCCAGCGCCTCGGTCGCCGACTCATTCTGGGCCAGAAGGTCCGTGGCGGTCTGCTCGAGCTGGAGCACCCGGGCTTCATGGACTTCAGCGGCAGCTGCCCTCCCCCAAAGCTCCTCCATTTTCGAGACCCGGGCTTGAAGTGCGAAGACCTCCGCCTCGAGCTGGTCTACCTCTTCAGCCCGGGACCGAATCCTCTCCACCTCCGCAACTTGGGCCCGGAAGATGTTGACCTCCGCCTCGAGCTCGTCCGCTTGAGTAGCTCGAGCTCAAAGCCCCTCTAGTTCGGCAACTTGGGCCTTGAGGGCATCAACTTCCGCGGCCTGGGCCTGAAGTACCTCGGCCCTGGCGGCCCGAGTACGAAGGGCTTCGACCTCCGACTCCAACGCCTGGAGCCGATCGATCTCGGCCGCTTGCTCCCGGACCGTCCTCTCGGCGGTCTCCACTCGCCTGGAGAGCTCCGAAGTGCTTCTCACGGCAGCTGCATTCGGAGAGTAGGGACAATAGCGAACCCTGCGCCAGCACGACTACCTGCGCATGAAATGGTGAGTTAGAAAAAAGGAGGGCTAGGGGCTCGTCCCAGAGCGTTCCAAAGGTGTATCTGGCTCGCAACACTCTCAATGGCCTGCCTCATCGCCTAGTCCCGGAGCTCCCGCCGCATTCGTAGGGACTTCGGGCCCTACGTTGGCGGCATCCCCAGAGAATACCGGAACAAGAACGGGAACCCGGGCGGAAGTACCGGCTCAAGAAGAACGAAGATCAAGACCGAGGGAATTTGATGCGTGTTGGCGTAAAAGATTACGCTAACAGGTTTCTGTAGAATAGAATCTAACAAACGAAGTGTTTGCGAAGAGAACTGTTCTAAGCCTCCGAAAGGATAATAACTTAGAATAGTTTGAAATGTGTGTATTGAATAACTTGTATTCGGTCCCTATTACAGGGTAAAATGGGGGGTATTTATAGGCCCAAATATTAAGGAAAAGACCTATTTACCACTCTATTACAACCGACATAGTGGAAACTATTCGGCTCCCTTAATAGGGCTAAAATGGTAAAAGACTAATCTAATGAGATAGAAGATAAGTCTTCCATCTTAGCTGGCAGAAAAGATCTTGAAAAGCCTTAGTTCGAAGATGTACTCCGAACCAATGCCTATCTTCGTACTTCGAACTTGACTCCGGGTATCTTCGAAGATGAACGTCTGGGAACCTTCGAATCTGCTATCTGCCTTTATGTTGTTTCGGCAATAACCCCGAAGATGAGATATTTTCCCCCAACAGTAGCCCCTCGAATACGCTTCCCCGTTTAACCTGTAATGTTAGGAGAGCAGTATACGGAAGGAAAAGATAACCAAACATAGGGGTTATTGGATTTTAATTCATCTCCGAAATGTATGAAGATATAAACTCCGAATCAGTCTTAGGATAATTGCTTTTCGAACTATCTTAGAACCGACTCAGGAAGTTCGAAAGTCTTTTAGACTTAGAGAAAATAGCCGTTAGCTTTCTGTTTCTAACGGAAACTGTAGAATGCGTTAATTTCGGAGAAAAGTAACGGCAGGAATGCGAAACGGCATGGACTAACGGTAAAAAAGTAAAATCTAGGCTATAAATAGAAGGCCTAGAACTTACCCGGTTACCTTTTCACAGCTTTCTCGCAATCAAACACCTTTTGAGCCCTTTGAGTTCTTGAGCCCTAGCCTCCAGTTTCTCCAAAGCAACCCAGTGACTGCAATGGCGAAGACCCAAGGTGCGGGGCCTTCAGCTTTGGCTAGGCAACAGGCCGCAGCTGCAGCAGCGGCGGCAGCAATGGCGACGACACCTCCAGCATCTGCAGCGACATCCGTGGCGGCAGGAGGGAGAAATCCCCAAAATGTCGATGATCAAGGTCTCTGCCCGCCATCAACAAAATACTTGGATCAATCTTTCCAATTGGGGCCTTCTACCTGCAAGAGAGAGTCATTGGCAATCGCAGTGGAAGGGAAAATTAGTACCGGAGTCATGATTCGGAAGCCAGGCAAAGAAATGATTCCATCACCAAGACTCGGAGAAGTAGTTGTTTTCGAATCCTTCTTCGAAGCCGGCTTGGGCCTTCCAGCAGTAGACTTCCTGGCGGAGGTACTTGAGCTATTTCACGTTACCCTTCCTCAGCTCTCTCCGAATGCAGTAGCTCGTTTGGCTATCTTTGAATGGGCGCTGAGAGCCGAAGGTTGTGAGGGGAGGGCAGAGATCTTTGCTGCACTTCATAGAGCAACATGCCAACCAAAGACCTTCGTAGGCCCCGGAGGTGAAAAAGTAGTAGTAGCCTTCGGTAGTATCAACTTTAGGCTTCGAGATGAGTATGCCCTTCAGTTTCCTGCTAAGGCCATCAATGCCAGATGGTATACTGATTGGGTTCTGAGATGGTTCTATGCTGAAGTTGGAGCAAGCAGTCCTCTGGCCGGACCCCTTAAAGAAATCCAATTCCGGAAGGAAGCCTTAGTGCAGCCCAACGAAGGTCAGCTCGAAGCCCGCGTCAACCTGCTTCAGAAGATTAGCCGAAGGTTAAGCATGCGAGACTTAGCCGAAGAATTCCTCGGTCTGCAAATTTCTCCGCTGATGGCCAACTGGCCTATCATCTTCGAAGAGGATTTGGAAGGCGGTCTTCGAAAAATTGCTTCAACTTCGAGCCCTGCAGGTAACTTCGAAGACAATATGTATTATGCATATTCATTCGAAGAAAAATTAACTTGATTTATTTTTCTTTTTTAGCCTCTTCAGCCCCTGTTACTTCGGAACAAATCATAAGGGCTTCGGAGAAGATTTTGGGCGCTCCAACTCCGACCGAAAAAGAATGGAGAGTCAAATTAGTCGGGAGTTGGGAGAGATTTAACAGAGTATGGGGAATGTTGGGGATCACTCCACCCCCTTTGATGGATTGGGTGCCTTCGGAGAAAGGACCCAAGAAAAGGAAAGCCGAAGCTGGAGCTTCGAGTTCCGCAAAGACTCCGGTGAAGAAAGTGGCTAAAAAGCCCAGAAAGCCTGCACCTCCGAGCCCAAGATCCTCAACCTCCGGTTCTAAGCAGGATGAAGGTAAACTATTAGTGAGGTTGATTGATGAAGATGCAGCTCAAACAGATATTCACATTGAAGATACTGCAGGTATGACGGAGTCTCAGGCTAATATTGAAGAAGTGAGAACTCCGGATGCTCAGGAGGAACAGCAAATCGAAGCCCCTGTGGGTGAAGGTGAAGTTGAAGTTGCTACAACTTCAGTTTTGGATGAAGGGAGGACTGCTCAAGGAGATACTCCGGCAGTTGAAGTTTTAACTTTGGATTCAGACGAAGACCTCACCTTTGATCCTCCGAGTAGTCCGATGCTCGATCGCCCCCAAAATGTCGAAGGTAAACTTCGCATAATTCTCTTATTCTTTTCTGCAAAATTATACAATGTATAATACCTTTGCTTTTGCAGAGCCCTCTTCTGTAGAAGTACGTCACGAAGATCCAATTCAAGGGCCTTCGACGACTTTGGAGCCTCACCCGGAAGTCGCTCAACAGGGGCCTGGAAGGGGTAAAAGACATATAGAAACTCTTCCTGCTCAAGGATCAACTTCGTCTGAATCAACAGATGAAAGTCGATCTACTGAGGGGGGCCATCTACTGAAGCTCCGAGGACCTCAGGAGAACCCTCCGGAGCTTCGCCGAGCAGGGATGACCAGGAAGCTTCGGCAATGCTCCCTCTTTTAACTCCTTTTTTGGAGCAAAGAACTGGGCTTCGGAATCTGCTCAAACCTTTGGGTCGAGCCAGTCGCGAAGTCGGGGAGACAGAGCTGGTAGCTATTTTAAGCGAGGCGAAGAGTTCGGAGCTAAACGTTGCCATGGAACGAGCAGCCTACCAGGTACGGAACACCTTCGAAACAATATCGAATTATACATGGATAAATTCTTACTTCAATTTTTTCTTTTCTTAGCAAGTGGTCTTGGCCCGTGCTGCAACTTTATCGGGCGAGCGCGAAATTGCTCAACTTCGAGAAGAAAACGAAGCTCTTCAGCGCAACTTATCATTCTCCGAAGCTAGAGTAGCTCAAATGGATAATATGATTTCGACAGAACGCAGGGCCAGACAGGGCTTGGAAGCTGCAAATAAGGAGCTCGAAGCAGAAAGGATCGTGCTTCGAGCAGAAATCGAAAGGGTGCGGTTGGAGCATGCTAATGCGGGGTCCGAGCTTGTTAGGCTCCAAGAGGAAGCTAGCCAACTCCTAAATCAGAAGAATACTTTAACTACGGAGAATGCTTGGCTTTCCGGAGTTCTAGAAGAAACGACTTCGAGCAAGGATGCATTAATTGAAGAAAAGCTTAAGTCCGAGAAGGTAGCTACGGAGGTCATAGAACAGATGCTAGGTGTTCTGGAGTACTTCGGTACTACTGGATCACTTCCTTCAGATGACAACGTCACTCTCCTGCGTCGGTTAAAAAGGATCCAAGGAGCAGCGAAGCAAATGAAGACGGCGGGTATTCGTTACGGAGAACTCTCCGGACAAGTGTCTGCCATCGGACTACTTCGTTACTACGAGGACTTGGGCCGAACAATCACTCCGAGCGCAGAGGGCTCTATTACCTTCGACGACGAGCGGCTTCTAACCCTTCTGAAGGCGTGACTGCTGCCTGGCGAGCCTTTCAAACCTCATGGAGAGCCGAAGGTCGTTCCGCGATCAAGGCTTGGATCGACGAAGGCCAACGCCAGAAGCATGTTCGGAACCAAGCTTCAAGCAGTCAGCCTCCTCCGAACCCGCAGGTTTAGGAATAATTTAGGATTTTTGACTATGTAAAGCTTCGTGTTTATGAACCTTTATCAATGAAAATTTTTTTATCATATTTTTAGGCTTTGTCTCATACGGAAGATATCGAAGTGTTAGAAATTAACGACGAACTTCGCTCATTATGGAACACCTTCGAACTTCTAAAGGCTTACAAGCGTCCTCGATTTCTAATTCCTCGAGATGACTCCGGCGTAATTGCGCACGAAGTAATCTAAGATGTATTGTCTTATATTAAAGAGGAAGAAAAAGAGATTAACGTAAACACTTCGTCTTCTGAAGACACTATTTGGTCTGAAGACGAAGATGAAGTTCAAAATAAAAGATCTGAAGATCTTAGAAGCTGGGAAAGAAGCCCCGAACGGCTTCGAACTTGGGCCGAGCTTCAACAAGAACAGAAGGATTTTAGAGCTTCGAAGGGGAGCAAGAGAGTTAAACGCAAAGTTATTAGAACTCCCGGCGCTGGAACTAGTTGTTCCACCCCTAGCTCTAGAGACCGAAGAGGTCTTCGATTCCTTCTTGGTATAGATACCAATTTTTCATAATGTAATCTGTAAACACATTCGTTTGAATAATGAATACCGATTTAAAATTGTCTCCATATTTACTAGCCCCTCTTTGGGTATAAGCGACTTCGAAATGTATTCAAAGATGGTTATGCGCAAAGAAAAAACTTCGGAGTACAATTTTTTGGGGGTTCGGAGCCCCTCTGCAATTTAAAGATCTTTTAAAATCTTATAAAATGTCTTCGACTATTTGCAGTCTGAAGAATGGCAATTTAGTACCTTTGTTTTATGAAAGAAATCGCTTGAGATAACTTTCAAGATACTTTAGTATCTTAGATAATTTGTCACTTTGGACTGTGTTAACAGATATTCGAAGCTCATGGCTCAAATTCTGTTTTGCTTTAGCCACCTTCGGCTTATTTTTGCGATCTCTGTTGAACCAATGGTTCGGAGTTTGCAATGGTCTCTTTGGACTCTTTTTACGGATGTCTACCAGCCAATGGCTTGGACTCCGTATATTTTGGCCACCTTCGGCTCTTTTTGCGGAAGTCTACCAGCCAATGGCTTGGACTTCGTAGGTTTTGGCCACCTTCGGCTCTTTTTACGGAAGTCTAGCAGCCAATGGCTTGGACTCCGCAGATTTTGGCCACCTTCGGCTCTTTTTACGGAAGTCTACCAGCCAATGGCTTGCACTCCGTATGATGTGGTTTTGGGCTCTTTTACGGATGCCTATAAGCCGGTGACTTGGGCTCCGGATTATGTCAGCCCCCACGTCGGAAGCTTCGAACTTGCAGGTTCGAAGTCCGAAAATACAACCCAGCTTCATGACACTTCCCTCTCGGTCGACCCCGCGGTTCCAGTGCGTCCACTCGGAAGCTGGAAGTCTATGAGGGGAAGGCACTATCAGGATTGTATGCTTTATTAATTTAGAAGATGATTACAAGTGAATTACAAGGAGCCCTTATGCGAAGTATCGCTTTAGGTGCTCCGCATGCCAAGTATGTGCTAACTCTTCACCTTCTAAATTAGCTAACTTAAAGGAGCCAGGGCGCCCTGAACGGACAATTAGGTATGGACCTTCCCATTTATTCCCTAACTTCCCTGGTGCTATAATGCTTCGTAGAACAAGATGACCCGGTCTTAGTTCATTGAGCTTAACCTTTGGGTCAAACCAAGCCTTCGTCTGCTGATGATACTTTGATAAATTTGCCACAGCTCGAAGTCTTGTTTCTTCAGATAAATCTAACGAAGCTTGTCTTTCTTCTTCAATGTCCGGTTCGGTGCTGCGAAATGATCCTCCTTTGAGCTCCGTTGGAGTCATAGCTTCATCTCCGAATAGTAGTCTGAACAGAGTAAAACCTGTGGACCTTGTTTGCGTAGTCCGAATGGACCACAAAATCTTCGGAAGCTCTTCGGTCCACAGTCCCTTTGCTAATCCTACTATTCTTTGATTTAGCCCTGATAAAATATTTCCATTGGCTCGCTCTACGGCTCCATTAGACTGAGGATGCCTCACTGCAGCAAAACATAACTGAATGCCTAGATCTTCGCAAAACTTCCTGAAGGGTTCTGCGTCAAACTGTGTTCCATTATCAACTGTGAGGTATCTAGGCACTCCGAACCGGCAAATGATGTTCTTCCAGAAGAATTTCTGCACATTGTTCGAAGTGATAGCTGTTAAGGGTTCTGCTTCCACCCACTTAGAAAAATATTCAATAGCTACCACTGCGAACTTCAAATTTCCCTTGGCTACTGGAAAGGGGCCAATTAAATCCATACCCCATCTGGCCATAGGCCATACCGGAGCAATGACTTGAAGAGCTGTTGGTGGGTGTTGGCGTAAAAGATTACGCTAACAGGTTTCTGTAGAAAAGAAACTAACAAACGAAGTGTTTGCGAAGCAAACTGTTCTAAGCCTCCGAAAGGATAATAGCTTAGAATAGTTCGAAAGTGTATATTGATTCACTTGTAATCGGTCCCTATTACAGGGTGAAATGGGGGGTATTTATAGGCCCAAACATTAAGGAAAAGACCTATTTACCCCTCTATTACAACCGACATTAAGGAAACTATTCGGTTTCCTTAATAGGGCTAAAATGGTAAAAGACTAATCTAATAGAATAGAAAATAAGTCTTCCATCTTAGCTGGCAGAAAAGATCCCGAAGGGCTTTGGTTCGAAAACATACTTCGAACCAATGCCTGCCTTCGGGCTTCGAACCAGGCTCTAAGCACCTTCGAAGATGGCCTTCGGACAATCTTCGAACTGGTAGGCTGTCTTCATGCTGCTTTGGCAATAACCCCGAAGATGAGATATTTTCCCCCAACAGTAGCCCCTCGAATACGCTTCTCCGTTCGACCTGTAACGTTAGGAGAGCAGTATACGGAAAGAAAAGATAACCAATCATAGGGGTTATTGATTTTTGTTTTATCTTCGAAATACATGAAGACATGAACTTCGAATCAGTCATAAGGTAATTACTTTTCGAACTATCTTAGAACTGACTCAGGAAGTTTGAGAGTCTTTTTAGACTTAGAAAATATAGCCGTTAGTTTCTGTTTCTAACGGAGTTATTCGAGGCGTTATTTTCGGAGGAAAATAACAGGCGGGAATGCGAAAGGGCAGAGCCCAAACGGTAACAAACGGAAAGTTTAGGCTATAAATAAAGGATTCCAGAACTTACTCGATTACCTTTTCACCGCTTGTTCTCAGTCAAAAGCCTTCTGAGCCCTTTGAGTTCTTGAGCCCTAGCTTTCGAGTTCTTGAGCCCTAGTTCCCACTCTCTTAGATCAATCCAGCGATTGCGATGGTGAAGACCAAAGGCTCTGCACCTCCTTCGACCTTGGCTCGTCAACAAGCGGCTGCGGCAGCGGCAGCGGCAACAGTGGCGGCGACGCCTTCGATGCAGGCGACAACTTCCATGGCGGCAAAGGGAAAAAATCCCCAAATCCCCGATGTCCAAGGTCTGTGCCCACCCTCAACCAAGTACTTGGATCAATCTTTTGAGTTGGGGCGGTCTACCTGCAAGAAAGAGTCTTTGGTAATCACAGCGGGGGGAAATATTAGTAATGGGGTTATGATTCGAAAGCCGGGCAAAGAATCAATTCCATCACCGAGACCCGGAGAAGTTGTAGTGTTCGAAGCTTTTTTCGAAGCGGGCTTGGGCCTCCCGGCTGTGGATTTTTTAGCCGAAGTACTTGACTTGTTTCACGTAACCCTCCCCCAGCTATCTCCGAATGCTGTAGCCAGACTAGCTATCTTCGAGTGGGCACTGAGAGCCGAAGGTTGTGAGGGGAGGGCTGAAATCTTTGCTGCGCTGCATAGAGCGACTTGTCAGCCAAAGACCTTCGTAGGCTCCGGAGGTGAGAAAGTGGTAGTTTCCTTCGGAAGCATCAATTTTAGGCTTCGTGATGAATATGCACTGCAATTCCCTGCCAAGGCCATCAATGCTAGATGGTACACCGATTGGGTTCTGAGGTGGTTTTATGCTGAAGTTGGAGTGGGTAGTCCTCTGGCTGGTCCCCTCAAGGAAATCCAGTTCCGGAAGGAAGCCTTAGTGCAACCTGACGAAGGTCAACTCGAAGCTCGCCTCAACTTGCTTCAGAAAATCAGCAAAAGGTTGAGCATGCGGGACTTAGCCGAAGAGTTCATCGGACTTCAAATTCCTCCGTTGATGGCCAACTGGCCTATCGCCTTCGAAGATGACTCGGAAGGCGGTCTTCGCAAGATAAACTATACTTCGAGCCCTGCAGGTAACTTCGAAACCAACATGCATTGTACATATTTACTTCGAAGAAAGATTAACTTGAATTATTTTTTAGCTTCTTCAGCCCCTATTACTACAGAGCAAATTGTAAGGGCTTCGGAGAAGATTTTGGGTGCTCCAACTCCGTCAGAAAAAGAATGGCGAATCAAATTAGTCGGAAGTTGGGAGCGTTTTAACAGAGTATGGGGAATGTTGGAGTTGACTCCACCCCCTCTGACAGACTGGGTGCCTCAGGAGAAAGGTCCCAAGAAAAGAGTAGCCGAAGCCGGAGCTTCAGGTTCAGCAAAGACTCCGGTGAAGAAGGTGGCTCGGAAGCCAAAAAATCTCGCACCTTCGGATCCTGCTCCCTCAAGCTCAAGAACTTCACTTTCAGGTTCTAAAGTAAAATTAATTGATAAAGACGCAGCTCAACGAAGTATTCACATTGAAGATACTGCAGGTATTCCGGAGCCTCAAGCCAACATCGAAGAAGTAAGAGCTCCGGATACTCAGGAAGAACAATTCGAAGCCCCTATGGGTGTAAATGAAGCCGAAGTGCCTGCGAACATACCGGAGTCTGGAGATAATGTTGATCAACCAATGACTTCGGTAGTTCAAGAAGACACAACTCAGGCCGGAGTTTTAGTGGATGAAGGGGGAGTCGAAGTCACTATGGCTTCGATTCTCGAAGAAGTAACGAGGACTCTTCAGGACGATGCTCCTGTAGTCCAAGATTTAACGGCTGATTCGGATGAGGACTACACTTTTGATCCTCCGATCAGTCCGGTAGTCGATATTCCAGAGAATGTCGAAGGTAAATTTTGCTTAATTCTTATCAATTTTGCAAAATTATACAATGTGTAATATTTTTGTTTTTTCAGAGCCTCCTGTTGTCGAAGTATCTCTCGAAGATACAACTCAAAGACCTTCGACAACTTCAGGGCCACAACCGGGAGTTGCTCTACCGGGGCCTGGAAGAGGAAAAAGACACATCGAGCCCCTCCCAGCTCAAGGATCGACTTCATCTGAGTCAACGGACGAAAGTGAATCGACTGAGGGGGGGCCATCTTCTGAAGTTCCAAGGGCCTCGGAAGAAACCTCCGGACCTTCGCTAAGCAGGGCTGACCAGAAAGCTTCAAAACTGCTTCCTCTCATAACTCCTTTTTTGGAGGAGAAAACCGGACTTGGGACTTTGGTTAAACCTTTGGGTGAAGCCAGTCGCCAAGTCGGGGAAACAGAACTGGTAGCCCGTTTAAGCAGAGTGAAGGGTTCGGAGCTTAACCTTGCTGTGGAAAGAGCAGCTTATCAGGTATAAAGCATCTTCGAACCAAATAATGAATTATATATGAATAATTTCTTATTCTAGTTTTTCTTTTTCTTAGCAAGCAGTCTTAGCCCGCGCTGCAGCTTTGTCGAATGAAAACGAAATTGCTCAACTTCGGGAAGAGAACGAAACTCTTCAAAGAAATCTTAACTTCTCCGAAGGTCGAGTATCTCAAATGGACAATGTGATAATAGCAGAGCGAAGGGCTAGGCAAAGTTTGGAAGCTGCAAGGAAAGAGCTCGAAGCAGAAAGAGTTGTGCTTCGAGCGGAGATTGAAAGACTGCGGACGGAGGATGCTGCGAAGGACTCCGCACTTGTAAGGCTACAAGAAGAGGCTGGCCAACTCCGAACTCAAAAGAATGCTTTGACTACGGAGAACGCTCGAATCTCCGGAGTTTTAGCTGAAACAACTTCGGCCAAGGATATGCTTATTGAAGAAAAGGTTAAGTCCGAGAAGGTGGCTTCGGAGGTCATCGAACAAATGTTAGGTGTCTTGGAGTACTTCGGTACTACTGGATCACTACCTTCGGATGACAATGTAACTCTGCTGCGCCGGCTAAAGAGGATCCAAGGAGCAGCGAAGCAAATGAAGACGGCAGGCATACGTTATGGAGAACTCTCCGGACAAGTGTCTGCCCTTGGAATACTTCGCTACTACGAGGATTTGGGCCGATCAATCACTCCGAGCGCACAGGGCTCCATCATCTTCGACGACGACCGACTTTTAAAACCTTCCGAAGGTGTAGCTGTTGCTTGGCGAGCCTTCCAGACTTCATGGAGAGCCGAAGGTCGATCTGCGATCAAGGCTTGGATTGACGAAGGCCAACGCCAAAAGCAAGTTCGGAGCCAAGCTTCGAGCAGTCAGCCTCCTCCGAACCCGCAGGTTTAGGATTATTTAGGATTTTTTGATTATGTAAAGCTGATGCTTGTAAATATTTATCAATGAAAATCTTGTTTGTCATATTTTTAGGCTTTGCCTCTTATGGAAGATATCGAAGTGTTAGAGCTTAACAGCGAACTTCGCTCACTGTGGAACACCTTCGAACTTCTAAAGAGTTATAAACGTCCTCGATTCCTTATCCCTCGAGATGACTCCGGCGTTATTGCGCCCGAAGTAATCAAAGACGTATTGTCTTATATTAAAGAGGAAAATAAAGAGAGCGACGCAAACACCTCGTCTTCTGAAGACACTAATTGGTCCGAAGACGAAGGTGAAGCCCAAAATAAAAGATCTGAAGATCTTAGAAGCTGGGAGAGAAGCCCCGAGCGGCTTCGAACTTGGGCCGAGCTTCAACAAGAGCAGAAGGATTTTAGAGCTTCGAAGGGGAGGAAGAGAGTTAAACGTAAAGTTCTTAGAACTTCCGATGTTGGAACTAGTCGTTCCACCCCTAGCTCTCGGGACCGAAGAGGTCTCCGATTCCTTCTTGGTATAGATACCAATTTTTCATAATGTAGTCTGTAAACACATTTGTTTCAATAATGAATGCCGATTTAAAATTGTCTCCATATTACTAGCCCCTCTTTGGGTATAAGCAACTTCGAACTGTATTCAAAGATGGTTATGCGCAAAGAAAAACTTCGGAGTACAATTTTTGGGGGTTCGGAGCCCCTCTGTCATTTTTAAAGATCTTTTGAAATCTTTATGAGATGTCTTTGACTATTTGTAGTCAGAAGAATGGTAACTTGGTACCTTTGTTTATTTCATGAAAGAAATCAATTGAGATAACTCCCAGGACACTTTAGTGTCTTAAAAAATTTTGTCACTTTGGACGCATATGAACAATCATTCGAAGCTCATGGCTTAAATGCTGTTTTGCTTTAGCCACCTTCGGCTGTTTTTTGCGGAAATCTACCAGCCGGAGCTTGGATTTCGCAGAAATTGTAGCCACCTTCGGCTATTTTTGCAGAAGTCTACCAGCCGGAGCTTGGACTTCGCAGAATTTGGCCACTTGGGCTCTTTTTTGCAGAAGTCTACCAGCCGGAGCTTGGACTTCGCAGAATTTGGCCACTTGGGCTCTTTTTTGCAGAAGTCTACCAGCCGGAGCTTGGACTTCGCAGAATTTGGCCACCTACGGCTCTTTTTACGGAAGTCTGACAAGCTGCAGCTTGGACTCCGCAGATTTTGGCCACCTTCGGCTCTTTTTACGGAAGTCTACCAGCCGAAGCTTGGACTCCGTAGAATGTGGTATTGGCTCTTTTACGGATGCCTACAAGGTATCAGCTTGGGCTCCGGATGGATTTCAGCCACCACACCGGAGGCTTCGACTTTATGGGTTCGAAGTCCGGAAATACAGCCCTGCTTAATACACTTCCCTCTCGAACGACTTCCGTCCCAGCGCGTCCGCTCGGGAGACTAGGAGCGTCAAGGGGAAGGCACGCTACAGGATGTACGCTTTATTAATTTAGAGGTGATTACAAGCGAATTACAAGGAGCCCTTATGCGAAGTATCGCTTTAGGTGCTCCGCATGCCAAGTATGTGCTAACTCTTCACCTTCTAAATTAGCTAATTTAAATGAACCAGGGCGCCCCGAGCGGACGATTAGATATGGACCTTCCCATTTATTGCCTAGCTTCCCTGGTGCTACGATGCTTCGTAGAACAAGATGACCCGGCCTTAACTCGCTGAGCTTAACCTTCGGGTCATACCAAGTCTTCGTCTGCTGATGATATTTTGATAAATTAGCTACAGCTCGAAGCCTTGTCTCTTCTGACAAATCTAACGAAGCTTGTCTTTCTTCTTCGATGTCTGGTTCGGTGCTGCGAAGTGATCCTCCTTTGAGCTCCGTTGGAGTCATAGCTTCATCTCCGAATAGTAGTCTGAACGGAGTAAAACCTGTGGACCTTGTTTGCGTAGTCCGAATGGACCACAGAATCTTCGGAAGCTCTTCGGTCCACAGTCCCTTTGATAATCCTACTATTCTTCGATTTAGCCCTGATAAGATATTTCCATTGGCTCGCTCAACTGCTCCATTTGACTGAGGATGTCTCACTGCAGCAAAACATAGTTGAATGCCTAAGTCTTCGCAAAACTTCCTGAAGGGTTCTGCGTCGAACTGTGTTCCATTATCAACTGTGAGATATCTAGGCACTCCGAACCTGCAAATAATGTTTTTCCAGAAGAATTTCTGTACATTATTCGAAGTGATAGCTGTTAAGGGTTCTGCTTCCACCCACTTAGAGAAATATTCAATAGCTACCACTGCGAACTTCAGATTTCCCTTTGCTAACGGAAAGGGACCAATTAGATCCATACCCCATCTGGCCATAGGCCATACCGGAGCAATGACTTGAAGAGCTGTTGGTGGGCGATGACTCCGTCGACCCATCCACTGACATCCTTGACAAGTGCGGACCAAGCTCTCCGCATCAGCTGTTATTGTGGGCCAATAAAGCCCCTGGCGAATTGTTTTTCCTGCCAGAGCTCTAGGGGCTAAATGACTTCCACAAAGGCCTTCGTGAATTTCTCGAAGAATTTCTTGGCCTTCGGCTTGAGATATACATCGGAGTAGAGGGGAACATACTCCGGCCTTGTATAATATACCGTTGATTAACTGATAGTTTCTTGCTCTGAGCTTTAACCTTGACAATTGGGGCTCTTCGGGCAAATTCGTTCCTCCTTGCAAGAGTTCTATGATTGAATCTTTCCAATCTGCACTAGGAATGCAGAGAATCTCTGCAGAAGTAACTTGTGGCACCGAAGGTATATTGAGCTCCTCATAGAAAGCTTCGTCAGGCACATCCACAGCTCCGGCAGCAGCCTTCGCTAAAATGTCCGCTTGCACATTTTCAGCTCTTGGTATACTCCGAATGGAAATACCCTTGAAATGTGCTTCGATCTTGCGAATTTCTTCGAAATACTTTGCAAGCTGTGGATGTCGGACTTGAAAACTTTTGTCTACGTGCCCTGCTACTATCTGAGAATCTGTTTTTATAATTATTCTTGTAGCCCCTAGAGCACGTGCTTTCCGGAGTCCCAATAATATTCCTTCGTACTCCGCTATATTATTGGTAGACTTAAAGTTGAGTCTTGCGGAGTACATTGCTCTTTGTCCTGATGGAGAAATTAATACTGCCCCAATGCCTGCTCCGGATGCTTGGAAAGCCCCATCGGAGTAAATAGTCCAAACTCCGTCATCTGATTTCTCCGGAGTCAACTTCGCAGGTGGAGTCCACTCTGCTACGAAGTCTGCTAGGACTTGAGATTTGATAGCTGTCCTTGCCAGGAAAGATATGCCGAAGGGTGCTAGTTCTACTGCCCACTTTCCAATTCTTCCAGTGGAATCTTTGCTTCGGAGCATATCTCCTAAAGGATACGAAGTTGGTACAATTACATTGTGAGCCAAAAAATAATGTCTTAGCTTCCTCGAAGCCATTATCAGAGCATAAACGAACTTCTCAAGTTCGGAGTATCTTGTCTTCGCTCCTGACAATGCTTCGGATACAAAATAGACAGGATTTTGGACCAACTTCCCATTGATATCAGCTTCTCTGACAAGGACTGCGCTGACTGCTGAGCCTGTGGCTGCAAGATACAGAAGTAGGGTTTCGTCCGCAATAGGCACCGTAAGTGTAGCAAGATTGCTGAGATAATCTTTAATATCTTCGAAGCTTTTCTGACACTCCGGTGTCCATGCAAAATCTTCGGACCCTTTCAAAGCTTTAAAGATTGGCAAGCTCCTCTCCGCAGACCTTGATAAAAACCTGCTAAGTGCGGCCAGACGTCCGGTCAGCTTTTGCACTTGCTTTATATTCTCCGGAGGAGCCATCTTCTGCAGCGCAGTTATCTGAGTAGGGCTAGCTTCAATTCCCCTGCTTGAAACTAAGTACCCTAACAACTTTCCAGCCTTAGCTCCGAATATACATTTTTCGGGGTTAAGGCGGATCCCACATGCCCGAAGGCTATTGAATGTTTCTGCTAAGTCTAGGCTATGTTGGTGCTTTAAAGCACTCTTTATTACAATATCATCCATATAGGCCTCCACATTGCGACCTAGTTGATGACCTAGAGCCTTAGCAACTAATCTTGAAAAAGTAGCCCCGGCATTTCTTAGGCCGAAAGGCATTCTTACATAGCAGAAGACTCCCGAAGGAGTTACAAAGCTCGTCTTGATTTCATCTTCGCGCTTCAACCATATTTGATGATAGCCGGAATACGCGTCGAGGAAGCTTAGTAACTCCGAACCTGCAGTGGAGTCAACTAGTTGATCAATTCGGGGCATGGGGTAGGGGTCACGTGGGCACGCTTTATTCAATGATGTGAAATCAATGCACATGCGCCACTTTCCGGAGGATTTCTTCCTGACGAAGACTGGGTTGGCTAACCACTCTGTATGGGCCACTTCTCTGATAATCCCAGCCTTCAACAGTTTCTCAACTTCGTCCTTAGCTAGAGCAGCTCTCTCTGCGGACATCTTCCGGAGCCCTTGTCGAACAGGCCGGGCCTTCGGGTTTACAAGCAAGCTGTGCTCAATAATATCCCGATCGACTCCGGTGATATCTTCGTCAGACCAGGCGAAGACATCCAAATTTTCTCCTACAACCTTTTCCAAGGAAGTTGCAACTTCGGGAGGTAAATCTTTACCAAACTGAAAAGTGTATTCTTTACCATCTTTGACAATGACCTTTGTTGCAATCTCTCCTTCGGGACTTGGTCTTGGAAATGACTTCTTCGAAGCTTCGGAGGAAGCTGAAAAAATTTCTCCATTATCTTGGACATTGTTTACTTGCCTCGGATCAAGAGGAGGTCCATGACCATATTCTGCCCTCCGAGCCATGGCTTGATCTCCGAAGATTGTTAGAACTCCTAACTGTGTGGGCATCTTCATGCACAAGTAATTGTGATGCGCCACAGCTCCGAACTGATTCAACATGCCTCGCCCAAAGATAACATTATAAGCGTACGGGGCATCTACTACATCAAAGATAACTTCCTCAGTTCGGGCTAGTAAACCTTCTCCGAAGGTTACTTCCAGGCCTATCTGGCCAAGTGCATCTAGCGGAGGTCCTGCGAAGCCTTGCAGAGGACGAACCGCTGGAAGGAGATGCTTTCGGGAAATACATAACTGATCGAAGGCTTGCACAAATATAATATCTGCCGAGCTACCTCCGTCAATTAGCACCCTTCGGACTTCAGTCCCTGCAATATCAGCAGTAATAACCAATGGATCTGCGTGCGGGAACTTGATACCAGCTGCATCCTCCGCAGAGAAAGATATTGGAACATGAGACCACTCCGGCATTGCAGCTGCAGATGACGAAGTCCCAATGTGGCCCACTTCTCGGACATACTCTCTTCGCTGTCTCTTGGACATGCTTCCGAGGGTACCTCCTCCGGAGATAGGGAGAACTACTCTCTTCCCTCTATCTTGCCCTTCTTCTTGCTTCGGAGGTGGCATAACATTGGCCACCGGAGGATGCCTTGCAGCATCAAAATTTTCTACCCGCGCCACAGCCTGAACCGGCTCCGAGCGCACTGCTGCTGCTGGACTTCGGTCGGTACTACCTCGACCCGAAGTTCTCTCCAAGTATTCTCCCCGAAGGGTAAGAATAGCCTTGCAGGTGTCAGTTGCATGGCTTCGATTCTCTCCATGAATACAGCAAAAAAGGGGCTGGCCCTTACCAGCCGTCTTCCCTGGTGGCCTCCAGCCGCCGGACTTGTTCCCCGCAGGCTGTGGAACTCTCGGTGCAACTTTCTGCGGAGGTGCAATGTTTAAGACTTCAGAACGAGGGTGCTTTTGCCCTCTTCTTCTATCATGTTGCACTTCGGGGACTGATTCTTGTGGCTGAACCGGAGTTTTCACCTCTGCTTTAACTTCTGTCAACACTGTCGAAGTAGCAGTAGTCCTCCGAAGCCAACCTTCTTCCGACTTCGAGTACTCCTCGAAGTACGACATCAACTGTGATACTGTGGTGATGCTCTTCCGATGCAATTTATCCAGAAGGCCTTTATGACTGACGCCTTCCCGAGCCGCATCAACCACCGAAGATGTGGACAGCCCCCGAATTTGCGACTTCGTGTGAGCGAAGCGCTTGAAGTACTGCCTCAATGTTTCTCCGGGGAGCTGTTTCACTTGGAAAAGGCTTCCTGTCGACATGGGGGGCACGAAGGTGCCCTGAAAGTTACTTATGAACTTCTTCTTCAACTGTGACCATGAAGTGATTGATCCTGATTTTAAAGACCAGAACCATCTCAACGCCACTCCTTGAAGGGCTAACGGGAAGCATTTCGCCATAGTTTCTCTGTCTCCGCCACTAGCTTCAATTGCTAGGGCATAAGAACGTGCAAACTCACTGGGATCTTCATCTCCGGCATACTTGCAAAGCTTCGAAGCTTTGAACCTCGGATCGAAGCGAACCTTCTGAAGCTCGGGATGCAACGGAGATTCATTGTCGTAAGAGGCGTTCTCCGGAGCTTCGGGATAGTCAAGATCGTCGTCTTCGTGCACTTCGGGGATAGCTGGGGTGGCTTGAGGGCGAAGCCTGTTCGCAGCCTCTTGTCGCCACCTCGCTACCTCGGCTTGAAGATTGGCCATTTGAGTGGCCATGTCTCCAAGGCTATCTTCATCTCCTCCGGAAGGACCTTCCGGGTCTTGAGAACTGGTATGATCAGTTCGAATCGGAATGGAGGGTGGCAGAGTGGCTCCGGGCGGTCGGAGTGTAGAAGGGGTTGGTGGAGAGGTTTCGTATCCTCGAGGGATAGAAGCCCCTTGCGGAGTTTGAGGTGGAGGGATAGTCGAAGATCCTCCGACTTCGACTGTGTCGAAGGGTATCTCTCCGGAGATCCGAGAGGACCTCCGAGTGGGATTGCGAGGTGCACTCCGCTTAGGAGGCATGATGCAAGAGGTTGGTAGAGAACGAAGTTTTTTGGACTAGGTTCCCCACGGACGGCGCCAACTGTTGGCGTAAAAGATTACGCTAACAGGTTTCTGTAGAAAAGAAACTAACAAACGAAGTGTTTGCGAAGCAAACTGTTCTAAGCCTCCGAAAGGATAATAGCTTAGAATAGTTCGAAAGTGTATATTGATTCACTTGTAATCGGTCCCTATTACAGGGTGAAATGGGGGGTATTTATAGGCCCAAACATTAAGGAAAAGACCTATTTACCCCTCTATTACAACCGACATTAAGGAAACTATTCGGTTTCCTTAATAGGGCTAAAATGGTAAAAGACTAATCTAATAGAATAGAAAATAAGTCTTCCATCTTAGCTGGCAGAAAAGATCCCGAAGGGCTTTGGTTCGAAAACATACTTCGAACCAATGCCTGCCTTCGGGCTTCGAACCAGGCTCTAAGCACCTTCGAAGATGGCCTTCGGACAATCTTCGAACTGGTAGGCTGTCTTCATGCTGCTTTGGCAATAACCCCGAAGATGAGATATTTTCCCCCAACAGTGGGCGATGACTTCGTCGACCCATCCACTGGCATCCTTGACAAGTGCGGACTAAACTCTCCGCATCAGCTATTATTGTAGGCCAATATAGCCCCTGGCGAAGTGTTTTTCCTGCCAAGGCTCTCGGGGCTAAATGGCTACCACAAAGGCCTTCATGAATTTCTCGGAGAATTTCTTGACCTTCGGCTTGAGATATACATCGGAGTAGAGGGGAACATACTCCGGCCTTGTATAAAATACCGTTGATTATTTGATAATTTTTGGCTCTAAGCTTTAATCTTGACAGCTGTGGCTCTTCGGGCAAATTTGTTCCTCCTTGTAAAAGTTCCATGATTGAATTTTTCCAATCTGCACTAGGAATGCAAAGAATCTCTGCCAAGGGAATTTGTGGCACCGAAGGTATATTGAGCTCCTCATAGAAAGCTTCTTCAGGCACATCCACAGCTCCGGCTGCAGCTTTTGCTAAGATGTCCGCTTGCACATTTTCTGCTCTCGGTATACTCCGAATGGAAATACCCTTGAAGTGTGCTTCGATTTTACGAATTTCTTCTAAGTACTTTGCAAGCTGTGGATGCCGAACTTGAAAACTTTTATCTGCTTGCCCTGCTACTATCTGAGAATCTGTCTTTATAATAATTCTTGTAGCCGCTAGAGCACGTGCTTTTCGGAGTCCCAATAAAATCCCTTCATACTCCGCTATATTATTGGTAGACTTAAAGTTGAGTCTTGCGGAGTACATTGCTCTTTGCCCTGAAGGTGAAATCAACACTGCTCCGATGCCTGCTCCGGATGCTTGGAAAGCCCCGTCGGAGTAAACAATCCAAACTCCGTCACTTGACTTCTCCGGAACCAAATTTGCAGGTGGAGTCCATTCTGCTACAAAATCTGCTAGGACTTGCGATTTGATTGCTGTCCTTGCCAAGAAAGATATGCCGAAGGGTGCTAGCTCAACTGCCCACTTCCCAATCCTTCCAGTGGAATCCTTACTTCGGAGCATATCTCCTAAAGGATACGAAGTTGGTACAATTACATTGTGTGCCAAAAAATAATGTCTTAGCTTCCTCGAAGCCATTATCAGAGCATAAACGAACTTCTCAAGTTCGGAGTATCTTGTCTTCGCTCCTGATAATGCTTCGGATACAAAATAAACAGGATTTTGGACCAACTTCCCATTGAAATCCACTTCTCTGACAAGGACTGCACTGACGGCAGAACCTGTAGCTGCAAGGTAAAGGAGTAGGGTTTCGTCCGCAGTAGGCACCGTGAGTGTAGCAAGATTACTGAGATACTCTTTAATACCTTCGAAGCTTTTCTGACACTCCGGTGTCCATGCAAAATCTTCGGACCCTTTTAATGCTTTAAATATAGGCAAGCTTCTCTCCGCAGACCTTGATAAAAACCTGCCAAGTGCTGCCAGACGCCCAGTCAGCTTTTGCACTTGCTTTAAATTTTCCGGAGGAGCCATCTTCTGCAGCGCAATTATTTGAGTAGGGCTAGCTTCAATTCCCCTGCTTGAAACTAAATACCCTAACAGCTTTCCAGCCTTAGCTCCGAATATACATTTTTCGGGGTTAAGACGGATCCCACATGCCCGAAGGCTATTGAATGTTTCTGCTAAGTCTAGGCTATGTTGGTGCTTTAAAGCACTCTTTATTACAATATCATCCATATAGGCCTCCATATTGCGACCTAGTTGACGACCTAGAGCCTTAGCAACTAGCCTCGAAAAAGTAGCCCCGGCATTTCTTAAGCCGAAGGGCATTCTTACATAACAGAAGACTCCCGAAGGAGTTACAAAGCTTGTCTTGATCTCATCTTCGTGCTTCAACCATATTTGATGATAACCAGAATACGCGTCGAGGAAGCTTAGTAACTCCAAACCTGCGGTGGAGTCAACCAATTGATCAATTCGGGGCATGGGGTAGGGGTCACGTGGGCATGCTTTATTCAAGGATGTGAAATCAATGCACATGCGCCACTTCCCGGAAGACTTCTTTCTGACGAAGACTAGGTTGGCTAACCATTCTGTGTGGGCCACTTCTCTGATAATCCCAGCCTTCAACAATTTCTCAACTTCGTCCTTCGCTAGAGCAGCTCTTCCTGCAGACATTTTCCAGAGTCCTTGCCGAATAGGCCGGGCCTTCGGGTTTACAAGTAAACTATGTTCAATGATATCCCGATCGACTCCGGTGATATCTTCGTCAGACCAAGCGAAGACATCCAAATTTTCTTCTACCACCTTTTCCAAGGAGGTTGCAACTTCTGGGGGTAAATCTTTACTAAATTGAAATGTATACTCTTTACCATCTTTAACAATGACCTTCGTTGCAATTTCTCCCTCAGGACTTGGTCTCGGAAAGGACTTCTTCGAAGCTTCGGAGGAGGCTGAAAAAATTTCTTCATTATCTTGTACATTGTTTACTTGCCTTGGATCAAGAGGGGGACCATGACCATATTCCGCCCTCCGAGCAATGGCTTGATCTCCGAAGATTGTAAGGACTCCTGCTTGTGTGGGCATCTTCATGCACAAATAATTGTGATGCGCCACAGCTCCGAACTGGTTTAGCATGCCTCTTCCGAAGATGACGTTGTAAGCATACGGGGCATCTACAACATCAAAGATTACTTCCTCAGTCCGGGCCAATAAACCTTCTCCGAAGGTAACTTCTAGGCCTATTTGGCCAAGTGCATCAAGCGGAGGTCCTGCGAAGCCTTGCAAAGGACGAGCCGCTGGAAGGAGATGCTTCCTGGAAATGCACAATTGATCGAAGGCTTGAACAAAAATGATATCTGCCGAACTGCCTCCGTCAATCAACACCCTTCGAACTTCAGTGCTCGCAATATCAGCAGTGATAACCAGTGGATCTGTATGCGGGAACTTGATGCCAGCTGCATCCTCCGTAGAAAAGGATATCGGCACATGAGACCACTCCGGCATTGCAACTGCAGACGACGAAGTCCCAATATGGCCTACTTCTCTGACGTAGTCCCTTCGCTGTCTCTTGGACATGCTTCCGAGGGTACCTCCTCCGGAGATAGGGAGGACTACTCTTTTTCCTCGATCTTGGCCATCCTCTTGCTTCGGAGGTGGCATAACATTGGCCACCGGAGAGTGTCTTGCAGCATCAAAGTTTTCTATCTGCGCCACAGCCTGGACTGGCTCTAAGCGCGTTGCAGTTGGAATTCGGTCGGTAGTACCTCGACCCGAAGTTCTCTCTAGATACTCTCCCCTTAGAGTAAGTATAGCCTTGCAATTATCAGTTGCATGGCTCCGATTTTCTCCATGGATGCAGCAGAAAAGGGTCTGGCCCTTGCCAGCCGTTTTCCCTGGCGGCCTCCAGCCGCTGGTCTTGTTCCCCGAAGACTGTGGAGCTCTCTGTGTAAACTTCTGTGGGGGTGCAATATTCATGACTTCGGAACGAGGGTGCTTTTGCCCTCTTCTCCGATCATGTTGAACTTCGAAGACTGGTTCTTGCGGCTGTGCCAAAGTTTTCACTTCTACTTTAACTTCTTGCAATATGGATGAAGTAGCGGCAGTCCTTCGAAGCCAACCCTCTTCTGACCTCGCATACTCCTCAAAGTATGACATCAACTGAGAGACCGAGGAGATGCTTTTCTGATGAAGCTTATCCAAGAGGCCTTGATGAGTGACACCTTCTCGAGCTGCATCAACTACCGAAGATGCAGACAACCCCCGGATTTGCGACTTCGTATGAGCGAAGCGCTTGAAATATTGCCTCAAGGTCTCTCCGGGAAGCTGTTTCACCTGGAAAAGGCTTCCTGTTGACATGGGAGGCACGAAGGTGCCTTGAAAATTGCTTATAAACTTCTTCTTCAGCTGAGACCATGAATTAATTGATCCTGGCTTCAAGGACCAGAACCACCTTAATGCCACTCCTTGAAGAGCTAAGGGGAAGCACTTCGCCATGGTGTCTCGAACTCCTCCGCTAGCTTCAATTGCTAGGGCATAAGAACGAACGAACTCTCCGGGATCTTCATCTCCGACATACTTACAGAGCTTCGAAGTTTTGAACTTTGGATCAAAGCAAACTTTCTGCAGCTTAGGATGCAGCAGAGATTCATTATCGAAGGAGGCGTTCTCCGGGGCTTCGGGATAATCAAGATCGTCGTCTTCGGGCGCTTCTGGGATAGTTGGGATGGCTTGAGAGCGAAGCCTGTTCGCAGCTTCATGTCGCCACCTTGCTACCTCAGCTTGAAGGTTGGCCATTTGAGTGGCCATATCTCCGAGATTGTCTTCATCTCCTCCGGAAGGATCTTCCCGGTCTTGAGAACTAGTAGGATCAGTTCGAATTGGGATGGAAGGTGGAGGAGGGACTCCGGGTGGTCGAAGTATGGAAGGGGTTGGCGGAGAAGCTTCGTATGTTCGAGGGATAGAAGCCCCTTCCGGAGTTTGCGGAGGGAATGTCGAAGGGCCTCCGACTTCAACCGTATCAAATGGTATCTCTCCGGAGATCCGAGAAGACCTCCGAACGGGATTGCGGGGTGCGCTCCGCTTAGGAGGCATGATGTAAGAAGTTGGTAGAGAACGAAGTTTTTTGGACTAGGTTCCCCATGGACGGCGCCAACTGTTGGCGTAAAAGATTACGCTAACAGGTTTCTGTAGAATAGAAACTAACAAACGAAGTGTTTGCGAAGAGAACTGTTCTAAGCCTCCGAAAGGATAATAACTTAGAATAGTTTGAAATGTGCGTATTGAATAACTTGTATTCGGTCCCTATTACAGGGTAAAATGGGGGGTATTTATAGGCCCAAATATTAAGGAAATGACCTATTTACCCCTCTATTACAACCGACATAGTGGAAACTATTTGGCTCCCTTAATAGGGCTAAAATGGTAAAAGACTAATCTAATGAGATAGAAGATAAGTCTTCCATCTTAGCTGGCAGAAAAGATCTTGAAAAGCCTTAGTTCGAAGATGTACTCCGAACCAATGCCTATCTTCGTACTTCGAACTTGACTCCGGGTATCTTCGAAGATGAACGTCTGGGAACCTTCGAATCTGCTATCTGCCTTTATGCTGTTTCGGCAATAACCCCGAAGATGAGATATTTTCCCCCAACAATGCGTCTAAGTAAAGAGGCGAGTAGAACCATGTACCTTTGTCCACGGTTTCAACCGGGACGTCCGAAGGCCGGACGTGCCCCGGGGTGCCAGGCCGATAAAACAGCTCGTCCATCGAGTTTATCGAAGAACCCGCTGCCGCCGCAGCGAGTTCGGCCTCAACATCGGCGCTCTCCTCGACAGCCCCCAGGCGATCGGCTAACCACCCCCGGTCCAGGCTGTCGGTTTCGCGGCTCCCCCGAGAACTGGCGGAGACCCCCTCCGAGGCCAGACCGCGCGGAGGGGTGAACTTGGGAGATGCCTCTACTCTAGTTCTCGGCGCCTCCTACCCAGCCCTCAGAGCAGGCGGCTGTAGGCTCGGATGGACTAGCGCGTCTCCAGCGCCGGCAGAAGCTGGTTGCTCTGGGTGGATCGAACCCGGATCCGCCAAGGAGTTGTCCGGCTCCGTCCCGGCCCCCTCACTAGAATACCCCCATTCGGAGTGGGAGGCAGAGGAGTGAGCCGGGGAGAGTCTCTTCGGACCCTTCACCATCCTCTTTTTCTTCGAAGGGCGCTTAGGAGAGAGCCCGGCGTCAGGGTCCGCCGCACTCTTCTTCGAAGGAGCACGGAGGGCCTCCATCTCCGGGAGGGGTGGAGGAGTGAGCTCAAGCGCGTCCCACACGCGGTTGTACCACCCCCAGGATCCGATAAGCTCCATCCATCGCTTGTACTCGGCCGGAGTGGGAGCCCCGAGGATCGTCTCGGTGAGTCGGACCACCTCTTTAGGAGTCTTGGCGACGAGCGACCCTGCATTCAAGGTTAGCTATGTTAGCCTTGCGGAGTTCGTAGTAAAATTGCAAAGATCGAAAAGAGGCAAGGACTAACCTAGCCAGCTGGAGTGCTTTGTTGACGATGATTCGTCTTGAGTGCTCCAGAGCGATGTCAGCCATTCTTCCTTCAACGGCGGAATCTCAAGGGTGACGAACTCCTCCGTCAAGTCCCGCATGCTCATCCGGTGGGCGACGATCTGGAGCAGTCGGATGCGAGCAGAGACTGAGCCGGCGCTGGCTTCGATGATCGCCTCCCTCCAAAACCAAATGTGGCTTGGAGGTCCGGCGAGTCCGGAGTTCAGCCCCACCCGGACGTAGAACCACCGGTGTAGCCACTTGGAGTACCACCATTCGTTGATGGCCTTCATAGGGAAGGAGTCTGTGTACTTCTTCCGGAGCTAGAAGTTGATGCTCCCATAGGCTTGCACCAGGCCATCCTTCTTCTTTGGTTGGCAAAGGGCTTTGTGCATCTGAGCGAAGACCTCTGCTCTACCCTCGCAGCCCTCCGCACGCATGGCCCACTCGAAGATGGAGAGGCGGGCCATGACATTCGGAGATAGCTGCAGGAGCTCAAGGTGGAAGTCATCCAGAACCCCTGAAAGGAGCTCCAAAGCCGGAAATCCTAGCCCCGTGTCAAAGAACACCTCAAAGACAACGACCTCTCCTTCGCGCGGTTCCGGGACCGACTCCGTGCTCGGTTTCCGGGCCCTCGTGTTGGGACCAAGACGGCTCTGAGTCGCAGTCTCGATGGATCCATACGAGCACGATGACGGCCCCAGCTCCAAAGTTTGCTCCCGAAACCGTTCTGAGGCCGGGCGGAGCTCGTGCGGGTCACGTGCCTCTGACGGGCCAGGAGCCGTCGCCGCCGCCGTCGCCGCTGCCATCTGGCGCTACAAGAAGCGGGGGTCCACAGCTGCCGCGGGAGCACTCCTTTCCGCCATGACTGGAGGGAGCAGAGGAAGGCAGCGAGAAGTTTGAGGAGTAGGGGTCTAGCCGCCAAGCTTGTGACTAAAGGCTAAGCATGTGAGAAGGTGAGGGTTCAGCCGGCCGGCGACAGCTATTTATGCGCGAGGATGGCCACTGCCTAGTCGATTCGGTGTCCCGTCGGTCCGCCTTCCCCCACTCAACGCATGCACGCCGGTCGCGCGGTCACCGCATTAAACTCTTGCCGATCCACCTTTGCGCGTGCCAGTCTTCGACGGTCTGCCTTCCTCGAGTCGCGAGCACGCCAAGTGCATTGATTGTGTTAAAGCCGCGCCTTTCCGCCGTCTCATGCAACGGTGTCTGACGGTCAAGGTCACGTGGGCATCATGACCGGTCGGTCAAAGTCCTCCTCTACGGAGTGTGACGCGACTAGTTCATCCGAGGCGCTTTGAGGCCAGCACCCGGCCCCCCTCCGGGGCATTTCTAAGGCCCCAAGCACCTCTGCAGCACTCAAGCGAAGATGGTTCGCAGCAAAGATCCGGGAACTCTCTGTGAGTTGATTTCCTATAAATTATTGGAATTATCTTGTGCGCTCCTTCCCTTTCTCCCATGCAGGACTCTCAAGCAGAATGAAGCGATGGGCTACTGTTGGGGGAGATAATCCTGATGGCAGTTGGAATCACGAAGAGCGGCACAGTCCGGAGGAGAGGCCATGTCCAGAAGGCCCGACGTCCTGTGCTGGAGGTACCTGCGGGCCCAGAGGTAGGGAGGCCTAGGGGTCTCCGGAAGTCCCGAAGCATACGGGAGGGGCCCTTGGACAAGGTGCCCGGCAGGATACCGGAGGCCAGCCTCCGGAAGGTGCGAAGGCTCCGAGGCGCGACCAAAGACCAGGAGACGACCCGGTCAAGGTGGTCTGGGGACAGAATCGCGATCGCCTACGCTGTGTCGGGCGATCGCTGCAGCGCCCGACACAGTTGATACGCTGTCAAAGCTGCACCTTCTATCTGTACTATGTAGCAGCTATTCTTGTGTGTATTACAAGCTTGTGCCAGGCCAAGTAACGGTTGAGTGGTTTTGGAGGCATTAGACTCTTTAGGGACTAGTTGCCCTATAAATAACCCCGTCTCCAGTTGTAATGGACACACGATCCAAGAATACAATCTGAGCCCTACACTCCATTACTCTCATTTTCCAAAAACCTGTTGGCTCGATCCGTCGTCCCAACAGCATCCATACTGTAAGTGGCATGATTCACATTCGCATAATACTAATGATTGCAATGTTTTTCGATGGCAGATACAATCGTCCATAGAAGAAGGACGATTGAAGATAGACCATGATCTAAAGATGAATCTGGATAAAGACCCTTTTCCAGTCAACGCCGTCGACCTCGGCGAAAAGAAGGTGTTGATTTGGCCAGAACAGGCCGAGTCAGCTAAAGGGAAGGATGTAATTATTGGAGAAACGCGCACTCGCACACTCATGCCAAAGAACCACGAGGTAGGAGTGTGGAAGCAGAACGTTAACACCCCTTCGGCTAAGGCTCGCAAGAGGCTGAAGGTGACATATGATATGCTATTGAACAAGCATCAGAGAAGGGCCAAGGAAGCAGGTCCGCGTAGTAAGCTAAAACAACCGAAGGGCCAAGACCTTCGGAAGGGGGCTTCGGGCCGAAGTAGGCGAACCCTCTACACGAAGGTGTTGGCGTAAAAGATTACGCTAACAGGTTTATGAAAGTTAGAAACTAACAAACGAAGTGTTTGTGAAGTAAACTATTTCAAGCCTCCGAAAGGATAATAGCTCAAAATAGTTTGAAGATGTATTTTGAATAACTTGTATTCGGTCCCTTTTACAGGGTAAAATGGGGGGTATTTATAGGCCCAAACATTAAGGAAAAGACCCTTTTACCCCTCTATTACAACCGACATAGTGGAAACTATTCGGTACCCTTAATAGGGCTAAAATGGTAAAAGACTAATCTAATGAGAAAGAAGATAAGTCTTCCATCCTAGGTGGCAAGGAAGCCCTCCGAAGAGTCCTAGTTCGAAGATATACTCCGAACTAGAGTTCGCCTCCATACTTCGAACTTGATCCACGATGATTCCGGATTTATATGCTGAAAACCTTTGATTCAATCACCTACCTTTGTCCTGTTACCATAATGGCTCTGAGGATGAAATATTTTCCCCCAATAGTAGCCCCTCGAATACGCTTCTCTGCTAGACCAGTGATGTTAGGAGAGCAGTATACGCAAGAGAAATAATCATGCGCAGAGACTAACAATTTTAATCAGCCTTCGAAATATGCGGAGATTCGAAACTTTGAATCAACTTATAAGAAAATTATGTTCGAACTATTTTTTAGAAGTAAACTAAAAAGTCCGAAAGCTTTTTTAGGCTTAGAAGAAATAGCCGTTGGCTTTTTCCTCAACGGAAATTAAGGGAATGCGTTAAGTTCGCAAAGAGATAACGGTCAGGAATGTGAAACGGTAGAACACCAAACGGTAAAATTTGTCGCCCGAGCTATAAATAAGGGACCTAGATCCTTCCCAATATTTTCTCACCGCTTTCGTGCAAACAAACCAGTAGACAAGCCCTAGCCTCCATTTCTTCTTTGAGCAACCAGAGAAAAATCCATGGCGAAGACCAGTTTCAAGGTTCTTGGGGCGGCTTCAGCCTTGGCTTGGCAGCAGGCTGCGGCTGTAGCGGTGGTGGCGACATCGGCGACGGTGACTCCGACAGCAACAGTAGCGGCAATGGCGGTGCCAGGAAGAAATCCCCAACGCGATGATCCTCAAGATCTCCTTCTGGCCTCATCAAAGTATGCGGATCAGTCTTACCAACTAGGACCTTCAACATGCAAGAGAGAGTCGCTCGCAGCAGCGATAGAAGGGAAGATTAGTTTGGAGATTGTGATTCGCAAACCTGCAAAAGAAGCTATTCCTTCGCCAACGCCCGGAGAAGTGGTTGTCTTCGAAGCCTTTTTCGAAGCTGGATTAGGGCTCCCGGCTATCGACTTCCTGGCCGAGGTACTGGATTTATTCCATGTTACTCTCCCCCAACTCTCTCCGAATGCGATAGCACGCCTTTCCATCTTTGAGTGGGCGTTGCGAGCTGAAGGCTGCGAAGGAAGAGCAGAAATATTCACAGCACTACACCGGGCTTCTTGTCAACCCAAAACCTTCGTAGGCCCCGGAGGTGAAAAGATGGTGGTGGCCTTCGGGAGTATTAACTTCCGGCTTCGAGACGAATATGCTCTTCGATTTCTAGCTAAGGCCATCAATGCCATATGGTATACGGATTGGATCCTCCGATGGTTTTACGCCGAAGTTGGAGCAGGAAGTCGCTTAGCTAGACCTCTATAGGACATAAACTTCTGGAGAGAAGCTCTTGTCCATCCGGATCCAGGCCAGCTCGAAGCTCGCCTTGGCCTACTTCAGAGGATTAGCCATCGCCTGAGCATGAGGGATCTGGCAGAGGAGTTCATCGGACTTCAGATCCCCCCTCTGATGGCCAACTGGCCAATCACCTTCGAAGAAGATACGGAAGGTGGCCTTCGAAAGATTTCTTCGAGCTCGAGCCCTGCAGGTAACCTCGAAAACAACATGTTTCATATATATTTACTTGAAGAAATAACCAACATCAACTTATCTTTCAGCCTCTCTAGCTCCTATGACTTCGGAGCAAATTGTGCGGGCTTCGGAGAAAATTCTGGGAGTCCCGACTCCGGCCGAGAAAGAATGGAGGATTAAGTTAGTAGGTACTTGGGAACGGTCCAACCGAGTATGGGGGCTACTCGAAGTTGTTCCCCCTCCTCTTTTGGATTGGGTGCCTTCGGAACAAGGTCCTAAGAAAAGGAAGGCCGAAGTTGGAGCCTCGACCTCTGCCAAGACTCCATCGAAGAAGGTAGCCTGAAAGCCAAAAACTGCGGCGCCTTCAACCCCAATAGCTTCGGTCTCCGATTCCTCGGAGGATGAAGGTAGAATGCTTGTTGACCTGATTGACAAAGATGGAGCCCAAGCAGATGCAAGCATTGGCGACGCTGCGAACGTGCCGGAGTTGCCAAGCAGCCTCAGGCAAGTTGAAACTTCGACTGCTCAAGAAAACTTACCGCAGGATGAAGCCCCTGTGAATGAAGGTGGAGCCGAAGTTGTTGCAGAATCAACTTCTATTCCGTATGAAGCAACGACTGTGGCTCCCGAAGAGGCTCCAACAGTCGAAGATTTAACCGTGAATTCTGACTCCGACGAAGACTTTGGGGTAGCTTTTGACCCACCAAGCAGTCCGATGCTCACCCGTCGACAAGACTTCAGAGGTAAACTTCACATAATTCCTTTGTTCTTTTTTTTGCAAAATTATACAATGTATAATACCATTGCCTCAACTGGATCTGCTCCTATGGAAGAGGTCCATCCCAAAGATACAATTCCTGGGACTTCGGCAACTTTGGAGCCAATTCCAGAAGTCGCCCAAATGGGACCTGGAAAGGTAAAGGCAAAATGGACCCTCTCCCTGCTCCGAGTTCAGGATTAACTCCATCTGAGTCGACAGACAGAGGTCAATCTACAGAGGGGGGCCAGTCTGCCGAAGTTCCTTAAGATACGGCTCAGCGCTCCGACCCCTCGGCGAACGAAGACGACCAGAGGGCCTTGTCTTTGCTCCCTCTTCTACCTCCTTTCTTGGAGCGAAGAACTGGACTTCGGACTTTGCTTGAACCTTTGGATCGAGCTAGCCGCGAAGTCGGGGAGACAGACTTGGTAGCCATCCTAAGCGAAGCTGAGGGTTCGGAGCTCAACGCCGCCATGGAACGTGCAGCATACCAGGTACGAAGTATCTGCAAAACAAAATTAATCTCATATACAAATAATTTCTCACCTTGGTTTTTTCTCTTTGCAGCAAATAGTCTTGGCCTGAGCTGCGAACATTTCAAACGAACGTGGAAGCCTTCGCCTTCGAGAGGAAATCACTACTCTTCAGAGAAATCTTAACATTTCCGAAGGTCGAATCTCCCATTTAGACAACATGGTATCAGCAGAGCGGAGGGCCAGGCAAAGCTTGGAAACTGCAAATAAGGAGCTCGAAGCAGAACAAATTGTGCTTCGGGCGGAAATAGAAAAGGTGCGGGTGGAGCATGCTACGGCGGGGGCTGAACTTGTCAGGCTCTGGGAGGAAAAGGCCAAAACTACAGAGGAGGCTAGCCACCTACTTAACCAGAAAAATTCTTTGGCTACGGAGGCAACTAGGCTCTCCGGTGTGGTGGAAGAATTGACTTCGGTGAAGGATGCCTTGCTTGAAGATAAGCTAAAATCGGAGAAGTTAGCTGCGGAGATCATGAACCAACTCCTAGGTGTTCTAGAGTACTTCGGTACTACTGGGACACTTCCTTCGAATGACAACGCCTCCTTGCTTCGGTGGCTAAAAATGATCCAAGGAGCTGCGAAGAGAATGAAGATGGCAGGCATTCGGTACGTAGAAATCTCCGGACAAGTGGCTGCTATTGGCATACTTCGTTACTACGAAGATCTGGGCATATCGATAACTCTGAACACAGAGGTGGCTCCCATTACTTTCGACGACAGTCGGCTTCTTACTCCTTCCGAAGATGTGGCCGCTGCTTGGCAAGCCTTCCAAGCTTCCTGGAGAGCCGAAGGTCGCACTGCGATCAAGGCTTGGATTGACGAAGGACAACGCCAGAAGCAAGCTCGGTCGCAAGCCTCGAGCAGCCAGCCTCCGCCAAACCCGCAGGTCTAGATTTGCCTTAGGATCCTGACTATGTAAAGAATCATGCTTTTTGTACATTTATGAATGAAAATTTGCTTATCGTGTTTTTAGGCTTCACCTCAGATGGAAGATGTCGAAGTGTTAAACGTTAACGAAGAACTCCGCCTACTATGGGCTACCTTCGATCTTTTAAAACTTCACAAGCGACCTCGATTTTTAGTTCCTCGAGATAGCTCCGATGCAATTACGCCCGAAGTAAGCAAAGATGTACTATCTTATATTAAAGAGGAAGAAAAAGAAGTTGGAAGCTGGGAAAGGAGCCCCGAACGACTCTGAACTTGGGCCGAGCTTCAATAAGAACAGAAAGACTTTAGAGCTTCGAAGGGAGGTAGGAGAGTTAAACGTAAAGTTGTTAGAACTCCCGGCTCTAGAACTAGTCGTTCCAACCTTAGCTCTAGAGATCGAAGGGGTCTTCGATTCCTTCTCGGTATAGATACCAATTTTTCATGTTGTAATCATAATTTGTTCGAATAATAAATATCGATTTAAAATTATCTCCCTATTTCCCAGCCCCTCTTTGGGCGTAAGCAACTTCGAACTATATTCAAAGATGGTTAGGCACAAAGAAAAACTTAGGAGTTCAATTTTGGGGGCTCGGAGCCCCTCAGCAATTTAAAGATTGATTAAAATCTTATAAAATGTCTTCGACTACTTGGAGTCTGAAGATTGGTAACTTAGTACCTTGTGTTTTGAAAGAAATCACTTTGGACAACTTTCCGGACACTTTAGTGTCCCAAACGATTGGTCACTTTGGACTTTTTTCACAGATATTCGAAGCTCATGAGCTCAAACTCTGTTTGTTTTGGCCTCCTTCGGCTCTTTTTGCGAATTCTATCAAACCGGTGGTTTGGAATTCGCAGTGGTCTCCATGGACTCTTTTTGCGGATGCTTTCAAGCCGAAACTTGGAATCCGCATTATTTGGTCTCCTTGGACTCTTTTTACGGATGCTTTCAAGTCGGTGGCTTGGAATCCGTTTTTTCAGTGACTTTCCCACCTCGTTGGAAGCTTCGGACCAGTGGTCCGAAGTCCGAAAAATATGATTCAAATTAATGACACTTCCCTCTCGGTCAACTTTGCTATTCCAGTGCGTCCACTAGAAGTGGGAAGTATATGGGCGGTAGGCATTATCTGAACCATAAGCTTTATTGATTTGCAAGGTGTTTACAAATGATTACAAGGAGCCCCTATGCGAAATATCGCTTTAGGTGCTCCGCATGCCATGTATGCGTTAACTCTTCACCTTCCAAATTAGCTAACTTAAGAGAACCAGGACGCCCTGAGCGGACAATTATGTATGGACCTTCCCACTTATTTCCTAATTTCCCTGGCGCTATAATACTTCGCAAAACGAGATGACCCGGTCTAAGTTCATTAATCTTGACCTTCGAGTCGAACCAAGTCTTTGTCTGCTGCTAATACTTTTTCAAATTGGCAACAGCTCGAAGTCTTGTCTCTTCTGTTAAATCAAGCGAAGTTTGTCTTTCTGTTTCTATTTCCGGTTCGGTGCTGCGAATGGATCCTCCTTTAAGATCCGTTGGTGTCATAGCCTCGTCTCCGAATAATAGTCTGAAAGGAGTGAAACCAGTAGACCTTGTCTGAGTTGTCCGAATGGACCACAGGATTTTCGGGAGCTCTTCAGTCCACAGTCCTTTTGCCGATCCAACTATTCTTCGATTCAACCCTGATAAGATATTACCATTGGCTCTTTCAACAGCTCCGTTAGACTAAGGATGCCTTACCGCAGCAAAACATAATTGGATGCCTAGGTCTTCACAAAATTTCCTGAAGGGTTCTACATCGAACTTTGTTCCATTGTCAATTGTCAACTGCCGAGGCACTCTGAACCGGCATATAATATTCTTCCAGAAAATTTTTTGTACATTATTCGAAGTGATAGCTGTTAGGGGCTCTGCTTCGACCCACTTTGAAAAGTATTCGATTCCTACTACTGCAAACTTCAAATTCCCTTTTGCTACTGGGAAGGGGCCAATAAGATCCATACCCCATCTGGCCATGGGCCATACTAGAGCAATCACTTGGTGAGGTTTTGGTGGGCGATGACTTCTTCGTCCCATCCACTGACATCCTTGGCAAGTGTGGACTAAGCTCTCCGCATCAGCTACTATTGTAGGCCAATAAAGCCCCTGGCGAAGTTTCTTTCCTGCCAAAGCTCGAGTGGCTAAATGGCTACCGCAGAGTCCTTCATGAATTTCTCAAAGAATTTCTTGACCTTCGGCTTGAGATATACATCGGAGCTAAGGGGAACATACTCCGGCCTTGTACAAAATAACGTTGATTATATGATAACTCCGAATTCTGAGTTTCAACCTCGAAAGTTGTGGCCCTTCAGACATATTTGCTTCTCCCTGCAACAATTCCATAATTGAACTTCGCCAATCTGTACTTGGAATGCAAAGGACTTCCGCAGCAGGGATTTGTGGCACCGAAGGTGTACTGAGTTCTTCATAAAAAGCCTCTTCTGGTATGTCGATAGCTCCGACTGCTGCTTTTGCTAAGATGTCAGCTTGCACATTTTCTGCTCTAGGTATACTCCGAATGGAAATCCCTTTAAATGCTGCTTCAATCTTACGGATTTCTTCCAAGTATTTTGCAAGTTGTGGATGCCTAACTTGAAAGCTCTTGTCTACGTGCCCTGCTACAATCTGAGAATCTGTCTTAATAACAACTCTTGTATCCCCTAGAGCGCGTGCCTTTCGAAGTCCCAATAAAATTCCCTCATACTCCGCTGTATTATTGGTAGACTTAAAGTTGAGTCTTGCGGAGTACATTGCCTTTTGCCCTGAAGGCGAAATTATCATGGCTCCGACACCTGCTCCAGATGCTTGGAAAGCTCCATTAGAGTAAATAGTCCAAATCCCTTTACTTGGCTTTTCCGGAGCCCATGCTGCAGGGGGAGTCCATTCTGCCACGAAGTCCGCCAACACTTGTGACTTAATTGTTGTTCTTGCCACAAAGGATATGCCGAAGGGTGCTAACTCAACGGCCCACTTCCCAATTATTCCTGTAGAATCCTTACTTCGGAGCATATCTCCCAAAGGATATGAAGTTGGTACAATTAAATTATGTGCCAAGAAATAATGCCTTAGCTTCCTCGAAGCCATTATCAGAGCATAAGTGAATTTCTCAAGCTCGGAATATCTTGTTTTTGCTCTAGACAATGCTTCGGACACAAAATAAACTGGATTCTTTACCAACTTCCCATTGAAATCAACCTCTCTAACAAGGACTGCACTGACAGCAGAGCCAGTAACTGCAAGGTAGAGGAGTAGGGTTTTGTCCGCATTAGGCACCGTGAGCGTAGCAAGGTTACTGAGATAATTCTTAATATCTTCGAAGCTCTTTTGACACTCTGGTGTCCATGCAAAATCTTTAGACCCTTTCAATGCTTTAAAGATGGGCAAACTTATCTCCGCAGACCTTGCCAAAAACCTGCTAAATGCTGCAAGACGACCAGTCATCTTTTGCACTTGCTTTAAATTCTCTGGGGGAGCCATCCTTTGCAACGCAGTTATCTGAGTGGGGCTAGCTTCGATCCCTCTGCTTGAAACTAGATACCCTAACAATTTTCCAGCCTGCGCCCTGAAGATACATTTTTCGGGGTTAAGACGGATCCGACATGCCCGAAGGCTATTGAATGTTTCTGCTAAGTCTAGGCTATGTTGGTGCTTTAAAGCACTCTTTATTACAATATCATCCATATAGGCCTCTACATTGCGACCTAATTGATGACCTAGAGCCTTAGAAATTAACCTCGAAAAAATAGCCTCGACATTTCTTAAGCCAAAGGGCATTCTTACATAACAGAAGACTCCTGAAGGAGTTACGAAGCTTGTCTTGATTTCATCTTCGCGCTTTAGCCAGATTTGATGATAGCCGGAGTACGCGTCGAGGAAGCTTAATAACTCTGAACCGGCAGTACAGTCGACCAATTGATCAATTCGGGGCATGGGGTAGGGGTCGCGGGGGCATGCTTTATTCAGAGATGTAAAATCAATACACATGCGCCACTTCCCGGAAGATTTCTTCCTAACGAAGACTGGGTTGGCTAACCACTCCGTATGAGCCACTTCTCTAATAATCCTAGCCTTCAGCAACTTTTCCACTTCATCTTTGGCAAGGATAGCTCTCTCTGTGGACAACTTCTGGATTCCTTGTCGAACAGGCCGAGCCTTCGGATTCACAAGTAAACTGTGTTCAATAATATCTCGACTGACTCCGGTGATGTCTTCGTCAGACCAAGCAAAGACATCTAGATTCTCCTCAACTACTTTCTCTAACGAAGTAGCGACTTCTGGAGGCAAGTCTTTGCCAAATTGAAATGAATATTCCTTGCCAACTTTGACAATAACCTTCGTTGCAATCTCTCCTTCGGGGCTTGGCCTTGGGAAGGATTTCTTCAAAGATTCATCAGGAGCAGAGAAATTCTCTGGGTTATCTTGCACGCTGTTCACCTGTCTCGGGTCAAGAGGAGAGCCATGACCATACTCCGCTCTTCGCGCAGTGGCCTGATCTCCAAAAACAGTGAGCACTCCCGCCTGTGTGGGCATCTTCATACACATGTAATTATGATGCGCCACAGCTCCGAATTGATGTTAGCATGCCCCTTCCGAAGATGACATTTTATGCATATGGAGCATCCACAACATCGAAAATCACTTTCTCCGTCCTAGCCAGTAGCCCCTCTCCAAAAGTAACTTCCAAGCCAATTTGGCCGAGGGCATCGAGAGGGGGTCCTGCGAAGCCTTGCAAGGGACGGGCTGCTGGGAGAAGATGCTTCCTGGAGATGCAGAGTTGATCAAAAGCTTGAACAAAGATAATATCTGCCGAACTCCCTCCGTCGATTAGTACTCTCCGGACTTCAGTCCCTGCTATGTCGGCAGTGATGACGAGTGGGTCTGCATGTGGAAACTTAATACCAACTGCATCATCTGCAGAAAAAGATATCAGCACATGGGACCATTCGGGCATAGCAGCTGCAGACGAAGAGGTTCCAATATGGCCCACTTCTCTAACATATTCTCTTCTCTGCCTCTTCGACATACTTCTGAGGGTTCCTCCTCTGGAGATGGGGAGGACTACTCTTTTCCCTCGATCTTGTCCCTCTTCTTGCTTCGGATGTGGCATAACATTGACCACCGGAGGTCGTCTTGCAGGGTCGAAGTTCTCTATTCGTGCCAAAGCCTGGACAAGCTCTGGACGCACTTCGGTCGGAACTCGGTCAGTAGTGCCTCGACCCGAAGTTCTTTCCAAGTACTCTCCTCTTAAAGAAAGTATAGATTTTCACGCATCAGTCGTGTGACTCCGATTCTCACCATGGACACAACAGAAAAAGGTCTGGGCTTTGCCAACTAGTTTCCCGGGCGGCCTCCAGCCGCTGGTCTTGCTTCCTGAAGGCTGCGGAGCCCTTGGGGCAAATTTCTGCGGGGGTGCAATGTTCAAAACTTCTGAACGAGGATGCTTTTTCCCCCGATGCCTGTCTTGCTGAGCTTCGAATCTAGGCCCTTGTGGTTGTGTTGTAGTCTTCACTTCCAACTTAACTTCTTGCAGTATTGACGGAGTTGCAGCAGTCCTCCAAAGCCACCCCTCTTCTGACCTTGCATATTCTTTGAAATAAGACATCAACTGAGCAACAGAAGATATCTTTTTCCTTTAAGTTTATCAAGGAGGCCCGCATGAATAACTCCCTCTCGAGCTGCGTCAACTACAGAAGACGTAGTTAACCCTTGAATTTGCGACTTCGTATGAGCGAAGCGCTTGAAATACTGTCTTAAAGTATCTCCGGGGAGCTGCTTCACCTGGAAAAGGCTTCCTGTTTACATTGGGGGTACGAAGGTACCCTAAAAGTTGCTCACGAACTTTTTCCTCAACTCCCCCCATGATCTGATTGATCCTGGCTTCAAAGACCAGAACCACTGCAATGCCACTCCTTCCAGAGATAGGGGAAAACATTTGGCCATAGTGTCTCACACTCCCCCGCTGGCTTCAATTGCTAATGCATAAGAACGGGCGAACTCTCCAGGATCTTCATCTCCGGAATATTTGCAAAGCTTCGAAGTTTTGAACTTAGGGTCGAAGTGCACTTTCTGCAACTCAGGATGCAGCGGAGATTCGGTGTCGAAGGAAGCGTTCTCCGGGGCTTCGGGATAAGGAAGTTCGTCGTCTTCGGGCACTTCGGGGATGACTGGGGTGGCCTGAGAACGAAGCTTATATGCGGCTTCTTGCCGCCACCTTGCTACTTTAGCTTGGAGACTGGCCATTTGAGCGGCCATATCACCAAGACCATCTTCATCTCCCCCGGAAGGACCTTCCGGGTCTTGAGAATTGTACGCATCAGTTCGAAGTGTAACTTGAGGTGGAAGAGGGACTCCGGCTAGCCGAAGTATAGATGGAGTTGGGGGAGGAACTCCGTATGCTCGAGGAAGGGAAATCCCTTCCAGAGTTTGACGTGGAGGAAATGTCGAAGGCCCTCCGACCTCAACTGTGTTTGAAGATCTTGCTCCGGAGGTCCGAGGAGACCTCCGAATAGGACTACCACCTGCACTCTGCTTGGGAGGCATGGTTTGAGAACTTGGTAGAGAACGAAGTTTTTTGGACTAGGTTGCCCACGGACGGCGCCAACTGTTGGTGTAAAAGATTACGCTAACAGGTTTCTGAAAGTTAGAAACTAACAAATGAAGTGTTTGTGAAGTAAACTATTTCAAGCCTCCGAAAGGATAATAGCTCAAAATAGTTTGAAGATGTATATTGAATAACTTGTATTCGGTCCCTTTTACAGGGTAAAACGGGGGGTATTTATAGGCCCAAACATTAAGGAAAAGACCATTTTACCCCTCTATTACAACCGACATAGTGGAAACTATTCGGTACCCTTAATAGGGCTAAAATGGTAAAAGACTAATCTAATGAGAAAGAAGATAAGTCTTCCATCCTAGCTGGCAAGGAAGCCCTCGGAAGAGTCCTAGTTCGAAGATATACTCCGAACTAGAGTTCGCCTCCATACTTCGAACTTGATCCACGGTGATTCCGGAGTTATATGCTGAAAACCTTTGATTCAATCACCTGCCTTTGTCCTGTTACCATAATGGCTCTGAGGATGAAATATTTTCCCCCAACAGAAGGTTTTGGGCCACGGTGGCCTGATGCTCCGCACGATGGTTCCGAGCAACAATGGCCAAACCCCCCCGTACAACAGCTTCGGGCCCTAGTGGTCTGGTCCCCTATACAACAACTTCGGCCCCCAATGGCCGAACCCCACACCGCATTGGACTTCTCCGATGGGAGGCTTCGGCCCGCACTAGCCGAACATACATCCGGCCTGGCAAGACCCTTCGCTGGTGTGGTCCGAGACAACTTCGACTTGGCCGAACCCCCCTCCGGGTGACGGGATCGGCTCACAGTGGGCGAGGCCACTAGAGCAGCGAATGCATCCGCCGTATGACTGGGCGGGGACCCCATGGGCTCCGTACGTATCCAGGTCAGGGTACCATCCACAGCCTAACACTATGCCTTATTTTCCTTCATATTATTATGGATGGTAGGGGCAAATAGACGCAGCGGAGGGGGGCATCGCCCACAGACTGTCCGTGGTGCCTCCGAATCAGACCATGCAAAGCGAAGCTGAAGGGTGCGAGCACGCGGAGGTCGAAGTCAGGGAGTCGGAAGACATAAACATCAGATTTGGGTCTTAGGAAGTCCCAATCCCGAAGACTTTGTCACCGAGGTCCGACGGAGGTAAGTCTCATGCTTCGACCGAGCGCTGTGCCGAAGCTTGGTTCGATCGGCCGAACGAGGCTGGTCCATCTGACGGGGTTCGCAGCGAAGCCCCCTTCAAACATAGGGTGCCCAAGGCCGAAGGGCACAATACCACTTCGACCAGAATTAACAGAAGTCAAACAGTAGCACCTGGTACCAAACCTCAGCCATCTTGGGCCCCTCCAGGCATGTCCAGATCACAGAAGAGACGCCTGCAAAGACTACGGGCACAGGAGATACGTGAGAAGAAAGTTGAGGCCGAGCGCACCGATATCTTAGAGGAGATCCACCCTCGGCCAACTACCAAACAGGTATGGAGGGAGAAGCCGGTTGAGATAAACAACCTGACTCCTATACCGAGCGACGATGATGACGACATGCTCGACGACTATTACTCGCCCGTCTCTGAGGGACCTGCACCCCAAGCGATGAACATCAACATCGTCACACTGCCTGCCGAGTTCGCCCTGCCACGAGACGAGGCCGAGGTCTCTCAATTGAACCTCGGTCCGCACAACGTCATCTTTGAGAAGCTCGAGGACTCGGATCGCCATCTGAAGCCCCTCTATGTCAGGGGTCACATCGATGGGAAGCCGATTTCCCGGATGCTCGTCGATGGCGGCGCCACTGTTAACCTAATGCCTTATTCATTGTTGAAGAACTTGGCAGGGACGAAGATGACCTAAAGAAGAGCAACTTGATGCTCAATAGCTTCAATGGCGAGAGCTCCGAGGCCAAGGGAGTACTCTCTATGGAGTTGACGGTGGGCAACAAGACGTTGCCAACAGCGTTTTTCATCGTCGATGTACAAGGTAATTATAGCATGTTACTCAGACGCGACTGGATTCATGCAAATTGTTGCATTCCCTCTACTCTGCACCAGTGCTTGATACAGTGGGACGGCGATGAGGTGGAGGTCATCCCCGTGGATACTTTGGCCCAAGTAGCTTTGTCCGATGTGTCGGTTGACGCCATCCATAACAAAGTAGAGTGTCTATCAGGTAGAGATCTTTCGGATTACGATTTTATTAGTGTATCCGTAGGACGGTTTGTACTAGTGTCTATAAAGACGGCTGAAGTATCACGGCTATTTTTGTATTAATAGTCATGTCTAGCAAGAATAATCTAGATTGGCTAAAGTCTCATGTGGAGCAGTATCGGTCTAATAAAGACGGTATTGCCGAAGCAATCGAGGACTTTAGCGAAGTAGAGAAATTAGGGCAAGGTTTTGCATCGGCCGATCCCTTGGAGGAAGTTGATATAGGTAATGGCAGCATCCCAAGGCCGACTTTTGTAAACCAACATTTGCAGCTCGATGAAAAGGCTGAAGTAATAAAGTTACTTTGGTCGTATGCCGATTGTTTCACATGGGAATACAGCGAGATGCCAGGACTAAGCCACGAGCTCGTGGAGCATCGGCTGCCCATCAAGTCTGGATTTAGGCCTTATAAGCAGCCTCCCCGTCGCTTTAATTTGGTCGTCTATGACCGAGTTAAGGAAGAAGTGGAGCGACTACTCAAGGTTGAATTTATTAGGCCATGCAGGTACGCGGAATGGGTTGCTAACATTGTGCCTGTAGAGAAGAAAGGGAGCGGCAAGATACGGGTATGCATTGATTTCAGGGATCTGAATAGAGCCACTCCAAAAGACGAGTATCCGATGCCGATAGCCGACATGCTGATCAACAATGCCTCGCGACACAAGGTACTAAGTTTTCTTGATGGCAATGTCGGTTATAATCAAATCTTTATGGTCGAAGAGCACGTCTATAAGACTGCCTTTCGATGCCCTAGTTTTGTTGGTTTGTTCGAGTGGGTCATCATGACTTTTGGTTTGAAAAATGCTGGCGCCCCGTATTAGCGTGCTATGAACTTGATCTTTCATGACTTGTTAGGAGTTATGTTAGAAGTCTACATCGATGATGTCTTGGTCAAATCAGACACTATGGGAAACCATTTAGCCGATTTGAAGGTTGCTTTCGATAGGATGCGACAGTATGGGTTGAAGATGAACCCACTTAAGTGTGCTTTTGGTGTGTCAGCGGGTAAGTTCTTAAGTTTCATGATTCATTAGAGAGGCATAGAAATTGATCCTAAGAGACTTGAAAAGATTAGAAACATTGCAGCGTCGACATGCAAGAAGGATGTGCAAAATTTGCTAGGCAAGTTGAACTATTTGCGCCGCTTTTATATCTAACTTGTCCGGCAAGATTGATGCCTTTGTCCCCATACTCCGGCTAAAAAATGAAGTCGAGTTCACTTGGGGGGCAAGCCTGCAGAGTGCTTTTGAGAAGATCAAGGAGTGCTTGTCGTCACCGCCTGTGGTGAGAGCACCCAAGGATGGGATTCCATTTCGTCTATACATCGCCGCTGAAGATAGCGTGATTGGAGCCGTGCTAACCTAGGAGGTGGAGGGGAAGGAGTACATCATCACGTTCTTGAGCCGACGCCTGCTGGACGGCGAAACCAGGTACGCGTTTGTGGAGCGATTATGTTTATCACTTTATTACGCATGCACCAAGTTACGCCATTATCTTCTCCCCACCACATGTGTTGTCGTTGCCAAACCGATGTTATAAAGCACATGTTACAGAAGCCGGTTCTAAGTGGAAGAATCAGAAGATGGGCTTACGCATTGATTGAGTATGATTTGGCCTATGAGCCCCTAAGAGCGATGAAAGGCCAAGTCGTAGCCAACTTTATAGTTGATCATCACATAGATGTTGGCGGGAGTGATGCTATTGCTCTAGTTGAGGTAGTACCATGGAAAATCTATTTTGATGGTTCGGCTTGCAAGAGTGGCCAAGGTATTGGAGTGGTTCTCATATCGCCTAACGGTATGCGCTTTGAAACCTCGGCCCGACTGGAGTTTTCTTCCACTAATAACCAAGCCAAATACGAGGCTTTGTTGCTAGGACTTGAACTACTAGAGTCGGTAGGCGCTGAACATGTTCACGCATATGGTGATTCGTTATTAGTAGTACAACAAGTACCTAAGAATGCTCAATGTTTTAATGGCTTGCTGAATAGTTACTTAGATAAATATCTAGACATAGTTGCTACTTTTGATGATTTCAAAATATCTCACATGTCAAGAGAAGCCAATTCAGTCGCCAATGATTTGGCTCAGCAAGCATCTGGCTACCAAGTCAAGAGAGGGAAATTTTCTGTATTGGAGAAGCCGATGTTTTGTCTCACTGCCGAAGCCAGTAATGCTGGGCGAGCGCACGCCTCGGGTCGAACCCCTCAGGTCGCCGAAGGAGACCGCACGCCGAAGCCCCTGGATCGGAGTTCTCTGCTGATCGAAGGATCTGGCACGCCGAAGCCCATGGTGCAAAGCCTCTCGGACGGAGAAGGCTCCCCGGAGTCCGAACCCTCCGAAGAGCTTCGGCCCGGCACACTCCGAATGACACCCTCGGCCAGGCTTCGGCAGGAGCTGGAATGGCTCGGGGAGCACCCCGAAGTTAGTGTTTTAGAAGTTTTTTCAGAAGGTGGACCAGCGAAGCCCTCTGAAACCTGTAAGGGTGATTGGATAATCCCAATCGTCTAGTATTTGAGGAACCCTAGCCAAAGGGTTGATCGGAAGATTCGGCGACAAGCGTTCAAATTCGTGTTGTTGGACGACACATTGTATCGCCGAACCATCGATGGAGTGTTATTGAAGTGTTTAGACCCTGAGCAATCCCAAGTGGCTACAGGAGAAGTCCATGAGGGGCTTTGCGGCACTCATCAGTCGGCCCAAAAGATGAGTTGGATGCTCAAAATAGCAGGTTTTTATTGGTCGACTATGACTGAAGATTGTTTCAAGTACTACAGAGGGTGTGAGGCATGTTAGAAGTTTGGCAACATCGCTCCTGCCTCATTGCTCAATCCTATTGTCAAGCCATTGCCGTTTCACGGTTGGGGTCTAGACTTCATCGGCCAGATCCACCCTCCTTCCTCAAAAGGGCATCAGTTCGTGTTGATGGCAACGGATTATTTCACTAAATGGACCGAGGCCGTACCTCTCAAGAACATGACTCACAATGAGGTACGTGATTTTATTTTGAAGCACATCATACATAGATTCGGCATTCCCCAAACTATTACTACGGATCAAGGTGGTTCATTTGTTTCTAGAGAAGTAAGGGAATTCACCGAATATTGTGGTATTAGGTTGATAAACTCTTCACCTTACTATGCTCAGGCCAATGGTCAGGCCGAATCTAGTAATAAAACCGTGATTAAGCTCATTAAGAAGAAAATTGAGGAGTTTCCTAAAAGGTGGCATGAAGTGCTTTCCAAGGCGCTATGGGCTTGTAGGATTGCAAAGCACGATGCTACCAAGGTCAGTCCATATGAGTTGGTATATGGACAAGAGGGCGTTCTGCCTGTAGAGGTAGATCTTGGCTCCTTAAGAGTGTTAAAGCAAGGTGGCATATCGGTCGATGAGTATGAAACTCTTCTAAAGGATAATCTAGAGGAAGTGACCGATAAGAGGCTAATGGCTTTAGAAGCCATGGAAATGGACAAGAAGAGAGTAGCTAGATCCTACAATAAAAAAGTTAGGCAAAAATCGTTCCAAATAGGAGACTTGGTATGGAAAACAATTTTGCCTTTAGGCATGAAGAGTCCCAAATTTGGAAAATGGTCACCAAGTTGGGAAGGTCTTTTTAAGATAGCTGAAATCGCCCCCGGCAATGCATACGTGTTGGAATCCCTGCAAGGAAAGCGGTTTCGAAGAGATCTGAATGGTAGATACTTCAAAAGGTATTTCCCAAGTGTGTGGCAAACATCATAAAAGTGTCGGAAAGCCGATATGGATGGTATCGTCTTCAGCTCATTGTGCTTTTAGTTCACTAGTTCACTAAAAGGCAGGGGGCATGTGTTGATAGCAAAAAAATGGCATTAATGGCTAGATTGTCAAAATGTCAAGTTTTGGTGATTTGGGTCGAAAGTACACATGTCCAGGGTCTGTCCGAAGCCCTATAGGGTCGAAGCCCATTGAGCTATGGGCTCCGAAAGCCTCTAGCCAGCCCACGGGCTTTGGCCAGGAAGACTTCAGAGGCCCACGCTGTCGAAGCTTCGGAAGCCTTCGGAAGCCCACACTGCCGAAGCTTCGGCCCGAGGAGCAAGCCTCGACGGGCCTGGCCGAAGCCCACGCTGCCAAAGCTTCGGCCCGAGGAGCAGGCCTCGATCGGCCTAGCCGAAGCCCACCTCGGTAGAGATAGAGTTGCATGCGTTTCCAGCTCAATCTATATCTCTATATGGCCGGATTAATAGCAGATTAGATTAGGAGTTAACCCCCTATAAATAGAGAGGCATGGCCGGCGTGGGGAAGCCCCCCCCCAACTCAAAACAAACCAAATCCCATGCTTTGATCGCATTTACTTTACCTTTATTTTCCTGTACCTCTTCGTGGGTTTGCCTAGAAGCCCTCCGTCCACCACTACGGAACAGTGGTAATCCTTGTTACTTCGCCGGTGAAGTATCCGTTAATCTACGTAATAGATTGCTATCGCATTGGTACTTCGCCTGTGAATTATCCGCTAATCAGTGTAATAGATTGCTACCTTCGCTACTAGTGCAACACTTAGCAAAATTTGGTCCTCAGGCCGAATTGGTACTTCGCACTCTTCTGTTGCAGGTTCGCATGTTCGGAGCCCCTTCGCCGGAGGTGTCCGAAGCTAATAGATCGGTTCCGGAGGTCCCCAGGACACCCTTCGACAAGACTACAGGCTTCGACAACAGGCTTCGCCAGCATACTTCGTCGCGACAGGCTTCGCCACAACTATACTCCGCACTGGATGAAGTTGCACTCGCGCGCGGCCCTCGCGTCACTATTCTGTAATTTGCTGTATTGGAGATCTCACGCTGAACCCCGCTGTTCGGAGGTGCTCACCGCGTCCAGATTTGTTCGGAGTCCATCTTCGGCCAGATCGGTCCGAACGCCGAAGCACCCTTCGGCGGAGCGCTTCGCACCAGACGCCGAAGGTACCCTTCGGCGCACCCTTCGCATCAGACTTCGAACCAGACGGGCTCCGATGGGTTTGCTGATTTTATTCTATTTAATCTATTTCTTTCGGCTAATTAGATTATTTTGTGTAATCTGGTTGCCTGGCGACTCCACCCCCCTTATCACTATTAAGGGTAGTCGGAACGCGGCGTCGGTGCCACGTCACGCTTAGGCCTGTCCCTAAGTATTCGTGCACTTTTGGAATGCCGGACTGACCCAAGTGTGGGGGCACGTTTTCGTGTCAACAGATGGCTTCTGACTTCTCAGGCACCCGAAGCTGGATCTTCGATGATATCTTCCCCGCGCAGGCCCTTCGGACAGACTCCTCCGTCGAGATCGAAGCCCTCATCTCCAAGGTTTGCTCGAACTTGTCTGATGGCGACTGAAGATCCTTCGGCCCCAACTGCCTTGCTGTAGGCTTCGCCACCGCTGCAGCCACTGCCTGTGCCTGGGCAGAGCTCGAACTCGAGCCCAAGGCCAAAGCCTTCGAAGCAACTTTCTTCGGCATTTTTGTGGAGCTTTGGCACGAAGGGCACTAAGGCTTGTGAAGTGGGCTCCGCGCGAAGCTAGGGATGAAGATAAGAGAGCGAAGAATGTGAGGCGCTGAGAAGGAAGTGAATGAGAGGTGTGTCGAAGCCGTGTGCGGTAAACCCCTATTTATAGGCGGTAAAAATCCCGATGGTTCCCATGCAGAAGCCGCTGACAGGTGGGCCTAAAGCGAAGTCGAAGCGAACCGGCACGCTATAACAGTCAATTTTTTAGCCGTTGCGAAGTAAGCTGATCTCCTCGAGGTCGTTCTGACAATCGAGGTAGACATTTATTACCTGCGCAAGTTGAAGCCGCCTTCGTTCCAAGCTCTGAAGGCATGTCTTCTCTGAAGTTACCATTTTTATTATCATTTGTCCCAAGGGCACACACACCCCTTCGTCGCGAAGGCTTGCAGGCGAGGGGCTACTATTGGGGGAATAAGTTTTCCCTTAAATAGGGGCCAAATGACGTCAGCCTCTGTTGGCCTTCCGCCCGGAGCCCGGCACTATCGAAGCAGGTTCCGACCTGCCGAAGTTATTTCCAAGCATCACAGTTCTAGCCTCCGGACCCCTTTCGGAGCTCTTCGGGTCGAAGCCTTTGGACTTCTTCCGAAGCCTTCCAGATTGAAGCCCTCAGGCCCTTTGAAGTCTGCCAGAAGCCAAGTCATGATCTCTCTGAATTCTCTTCAGAGTCAACCTCCGGGCTACCTTTAGAGTTAGCCTCCGGGCTATCTTCGGAGTTAACCTCCGAGTCACTTTTGGAGCTCCCCAGAGCCAGTCTCCGGACCCTCTTCAGCCGATTTGAAACTAAGTCCCCGAGAATCCAGTTCGGAGTTCAGTTCGGAGTATACTTCGAAGCCCACTTCAGAGTGTCCTTCCTTCCAAGCCTTCCTTACAACATTCGCCGAAGAGCTCCAGCCACTACTCCGAACCCGGAAATATCTGTACTTCGCTACAGTATAGAAGTCATACTAGGGGCCCCTCTACCCCTAGTATGTCATTTAGCTGGTCAATAAGTGACGTTTATCTGACACGTCTGTAAAGCTGTAAAGCACTTTGTATAGTATACTAGCCTTTTCCCTTTTTGCCCCTATAAAGCCTATGACTTATAGAGGGCATTTAGGTCTTTTCCTTAGGCTTGCGTGCCTATAAAAGCAGGGCCAAGCCCTTGTAATATCTAAGCTTCTCCAGGGGCCATGAGGGCATCTGGATCCACTAGATTCCACCGAGGCATATTATACCAAATCCACCACAAACTGTACATAGGGCTATTATCCCTTTGGGAGGTCTGAACCGGTATAAATCTTTTCTCCTTCTGAGAGAACCCTTCGAGGTTCATTTTACACACCATACACACATACAAAACCTGTGTTGTAGCTAACACAATTGCTACAACACCTCCCTTCTTGAGCACAAAGCACTTGCATCCAAACGCTTGCAAGTGACTCACCTTGGGCTGTCTGCCAAACCACAACTCATACGATGTCTTACCTAAGTAAGCTCTAAGAAAAATACGGTTGGCCAGATAGCAAGCCGTGTTCATGGCTTCAGCCCAAAAGCACCTAGGAGTCCTATGCTCATAGAGCATCATCCTGGCCATCTCAACTAGTGTGCGGTTCATTCGTTCCACAACACCGTTCTGTGGGGGAGTGTAAGGGGCAGAAAACTAATGATCAAGACCCTGATCACTATAGAATCTAACAAACTAAGAGTTCTTGAACTCAGAGCCATTGTTAGAGTGAATTGCTCGCATCCGACCATTGTTCTCATTCTTCAGCTTCAAAATCAGGTCATGAACAAACTGAAAAGCCTCATCCTTAGACTCCAGAAAGAAAACCCATGATAATCGAGAAAAATCATCAACTATCACAAGCGTGTAGCACTTCCCACCGAGTGAGCGTACTCGAGCTGGACCAAGAGTATCCATGTGTAACAGCTCTCCCGGGTACGAAGTCATCACCTAAGTCAGAGGATGGCAAACCATTTTCCCATGACAACAGGGATGGCAAACTAGATCCTTCTCCATCTTAAGCTTGGGCAATCCTCAGATAAGGTCCATAGAGCTCAATCTCACAAGTAGATCAAAGCTCAAATGACGTAACCTCTTATGCCACTTCCAGAGCTCATAGGAGGATCTAGCAATCAAACAACAAGAAGGGCCAGAAGAACTAGAGAAATCAATACGAAAAACCTTACCGAAGGGTAAGATCTTGCAAACCACAGATCCTTTAGAATCAACAGAAGACATGCCCTTCTTAAAGCGAACCTCTAAACCATCCTCAAGAAGTTGCGAAACATAAATCAAATTAAAATTCAAGTTTCCAACCAAAGCAACATTCTTCAAAGAGAAATGATCAGAGATGTGAATCGACCCAATACCTTGTACCTTCCCTTGACAACTGTTCCCGAAAGTGATGTACTCCTTGGAGCTCGGGGGAGTGAGGCTAGAGAACCATCTGTGATGTCCCGTCATGTGGCGAGAACATCCTGAATCCATGATCCACATGTCCTCCAGTCCTCGATCCAGCAAGATCAATGGTCATGAGTGGGAGCAAATGGTCTGACACCAGGTTTAGCAAACGAGCTAAACCAGTGTCGAGCCATCTGCTCGTAAGTAGAAAAGCAGAAGGAATCATATGAATCTAGACCAAAATGCGGCTCAAAGTACGGTCCTCGGATATGCCTAAAGTCTCAGCCACGAGGTCCAAAGCCGTATCTAGAACAACCTGGAGCTCTGTTGGAGCGAAAACCACCCTCTGGAGCACGGTCACGAAAGCCGTCTCCTCTACCACCACCTACACGATGTGGCCTGGCCTCTAGCCTCTCTCCACGTCGAGGGACTCTTTGTCTACCACCATGCTGGTAGAACTTCTCCTGCCCACCTCGAGCTCTCTCTTCTTTCTCAACCCGCTTCCTCATGAAGCAAAACTCCTCAAGATGCCCGTCTCTCTGACAAAACTCACAGTGATAGGTAGGCTTCTTGGGATGTGGTTGAGGCTTGGGGTTCTTAGGCTTGGTGGTGTTGGGTGTAGACTCTTTGGTGTGAGAGGGTCCAGGTAGAGAATCAAGAGAAGTGTGGAGTGGCTTAGGCTTTGGGACCCAGATAGGCTTCTTGGGTAGAGCTTTAGGTTGTTCTTGGAACACTCCATCCTTTGGCTGACTAACCTGAAAAGACTCAGTGGAGTGATTCTTGGGATATCTCTGCTCTGGAGTCATCTTGCTCCACTCCATAGCACGACTAATGGCACTCTCTCAAAGTCAGCCTTGGTGTAGGTGTAACCTACCCAAACCCATCCTGCCTCTTGAACTGTTGGATCATCATGCCAAGCTATGGCTAGCTAGCACTAATCCAACTCAGGATCTGACGGAGGTAAAATTTCTCGTTCTGAGCATCAGCTAGCTCCTCTCTCAAAGAAGCTAGCACCTCCACCTGAGACAAGCAGATCTCACACTCTCTATCAGCTTCGACAGACATCTCAGCTTTTAGCTTGATCAGTTCCAATCTCAGGGACAAGCAGTTCTCACAAACAGTGGGTGGAACTAACAAGGTCTCAAGCTCTAGCTTAGTGTGCTCCAGCTCAGCTCTCACTCCAGCTAACTCGCCCAACTGCTCATCACTCTTGGCTCTTAGCTCAGCTATACTAGCTAAATGGGATGCGCAGTCTACACAGGGCACGACGATAGTGGCATGAGCATCTTTCAGCTCCAGCCGAGTGCTTTCAAGCTCAGTTGCCAAAGTGTCTCTCTCATCTACCCTCTCTGTGTACCTGGACTTCAGAGTCGTCAGATCACACAACAACACCTCACAGTTAGGACACTCACTATTACCACCCAAGCAAGGGGAAGAAGACAGACTCATAATCTTGCCATTTGCCACGACAAGCTCACTCTCAAGCTCATCTATCCTCTTTTTAGCCCCTCTAAGCAGTTTCTCCCGATACTTCAACTCCTAATGGTTCTCTTCTAGCAAATTTATGACTTCTTGTTCATAGGAAGATACCTTTTCATTGTCGTTGTCACCGGAGTTGTTGGAGGAGCCCTTTTCATCCTTATCCCCAAAAGCCATTGAGCAGAAGCTCTTGCGGGATCTTCAGCTATGACGCGAGCGACTCTTCAGCTTGTCCCCGAATGCCATGAAGCAGAGGCCCGTCGGATCGTTCTTGTCCTTCCCCTTCTTAATCACGATCTCTTCATCACTTGAACTTTAAGACGAGGAGGAAGACGATGACCTCTTGGAGTAGCTTCTTGTTCTCACGCCTGTAGTCCTTCAGAGCCTTTCGAAAGAATCTCGTCTTGGGCTTGCCCTTTGTGAAAGTGGAGTTGTCGTGCTTGCTGGAGTCGTAGGAGCTACCGTCGGTTCCCTTCTTGTAACTCTTCCATTTGGGGCAGTCGGCGATGAAATGACCTGGATCACCACACTCAAACCATCCGGATTTTGTGCCGTGTCTTTGAAGAATTCGTTTATCATAGACACGACGCACCTGGTTGTTAAACAAACACAGATCATCATCTCCTAGCGAATCAAGCTGATCTTGAGAGATAGACATCAAAGAAAACACAACACAACTCAAAGCAGTAGGATCAGCAGAAGGTGTCGCAAGGGCCGGGGTTTTTGAGCCAGAACCAGTGAGATTTGATCTTAACTGGATATCAACCTCTGAGGCCTTGAGCTTACTAGAAAGCTCTGCGACAGTCAAGGTATCATAGGAAGCACTCTCAACAATAGAAGAAACCTTGATCTCCCAGATCTTAGGGTCCAAGGTATGAAGAACCTTGAGCGCCTGTTCATGATCTAAGACCAGCTGATCACGATCGGCTTTGTTGGCCCGAAGCTTGTTAATGATCGATTGAAAGCGACCAAACAAAGCCTCAACAGTCTCACCCAGCTTCTGTGAGAAATTTTCATACTCACGCCGGTAGGTCTGATAGAGCCTAGCCTTAACCTCAGTTGTCCCCTCATGGTGTGCTTGGAGGGTAGCCCAGATCCCTCGAGCAGTGTCGAGATGGCTAACGCGCTCAAACTCACTGGGACCTAAACCAGAAAATAAAATGTTCACAGCTTTGCTATTGTTCTGATGTTGGGTGATTATATCCGGGGAAGTGCGCTCAGCAACAGGAAGTATAGAAAAAGTAGCGTGAACACAAATATCCCAAATGTCCGAGCTCTAGCTCATGAGATATGCTCGCGTGCGAGTCTTCCAATAAGTGTAGCCAAAAGCTTAAAGGGACGGGACCTTACCAGAGGAAGTCATGATCACTACTTGGGGTTAGAACCGGTTAAGGTATGGAAAAACCCTAACCTCGCTCTGATACCACTTGTAGGACCGAAAGTAGCGACCAGAGGGGGGATGAATGGGCGCCTAAAAAATTCTTTCGAATCAATGGCCTAATCCCAACACCACACGCACCTCGACAGACAAACAGTAGAAGCAAAACAAATCACTAGTACTAAAGTTGTCTAGCCTAAAAATGACCGGTGTTCTAATTAAAAAGACATCAACAACGATATTAAAAGTAAATTTAAACTAAACAAAATAACTGTAGTAAATAAAAATGGGTTCTTAGATGATTTAATAAATACTTGATGTGCATAGGAAAACACCTAGATATATCAATAAATATTCATATTGCAATCGGAAAATAAAATACTAATCAAGTGAATAAATCATGGATCATTCAGAAATAAATTCAGAAATAAAACTGATGTATTGCACATAAATCGAGAATGAAAAATATTACTATGACTATTTTTTATATGAACAAACTAAAAATACTTAATTAAACATTACGCGAGCACTAACAAGGTTTAGCAGCCAAAAATTAATCATGAAATTACTAATCAGGTTCGCATGCTAATTAATTAACTTAGCTGAAAAATAGGAGATTAGATCAAAAGGATTACTTGCGTTTAATGCTGCCGCATGTTAGCTATGCGTCCTCGAGCCTACGCATGTAGCTGTCTAGCCTCTGCAGTCGCTTCCTGCCACACAGCTACTACTGCAATGCGTAGCCTCTTATCTTTGGCTGCCACGCTGCTCTATGGCCTAGGCTGCAGCTTGCCTTAGGCCCTAGCCATAGCTTTTGCACGCTGCGAAACACAGCCGCCGCAGGCGCTAGCCGTAGGCGCTGCTGCCGCATCGCTGCTATCCTGCCACTGCGCTGCACGAGGTGCTGCTGCCTTGGCCCTTATGCACGAAAAGCCACAGCGTGGATAAGGGTTGATGTCGTGCCACCGCGCCACACTGATGCACCTCGGAGGAGAAACCCAGTGGCGAAAAAATGGACGTGGCGGAAAAGAATAGAGGTGGCCAGGGGAAAATGAATTGGACTATAGATTAATTGTAAATCAGTCAACCCTAACCATAGGGGGTTGGGGCCTATTTATAGGAAGCCCACTAATAAAGGGAAAAGACAAATTTATCCCTAGGGTAAATTACACTGACTCTGAAAATAAAATTGGAAATGACAAAAAATGACCTTAGGGTTTTTTACTGACACGAATAACATAGACTGTGGGCCTAAAGGCTAAATAATCAAATCCTAAATAAAGATAATCATCGGTTGTCAGTTTTGTGCTGAAACTAACAAAGCGTCGACCGTCTTCGCACCGGGTACCCGGATTGGGCCGACCAGATTCCACAGCTCCCTCAGCCCGGCAATCGCTCGCTGCCCGTGTACCTGAGTCAATCCCGGTCAACAGACCAGTGGATCCTCTACCGCTCCTAGTGATGGGAGATTGGTCCCGATCTTCCATTAGGTAAAGGATAACTTGGGTTGGTGGAGAATCTCGACGTTGGCGATCCAAGGCTCCGGTCCGGCGGATCAAAACCTTGCAATCGTTACACCACTGTCTCCGTTGGTTATCAACCACGCAGGACGCGATTGACCTCGCCACGAAGGCTAATTCCTGCAAGCGAACCCAAGAACACAAGCAAGAACAGGAAGGATACAAGTCGAATGCCAAATCACAGACAAACGATAATAAGGTGAGGTTTCACAAACGCCAATGCAGCAGCCAATCGGTCCGATGCAAGAGGCGGGATCAAAACACACAAGTGTAGATGCAAAGAAAGCAAAACCTAAACCTAAAGGTGGCTGGCGTGAGTATATAAAGGGTGGGCAGCCTGTGGAAGGCGAACAGACACGGGCTGTGGGCTAGAAGATGTACAGACTCAGACTATGGGCCAACATGGCCCAGTTCTGTCACGCAGGACTGTTTTAAACACACAGGTCGACTCGAGACTCCAAATGAGACGAAACCAATGGCAAACGATCCGTCTTCTCCTCAGCTTTCCAAAAAGTCTAAGAACGTGCCAATCGGACTTCGTATGAGGAAGTTATGCCCATTTTGGTGCAAGGTGGTCGATGTAGTCCGAACCAGCGAATTCTTGACTTCAAGTCATCCGTGCGACTCCGTCGTCAACTCCAACTCTTCTATTCCATCTCCCATGTTCCTAAGCAACAAAATATCACTAGTATTCAGTAGCATCCCATCCAAACTAATATTAACATAGTTGCTAAGGAAAGAATTAACCTCATGGTTCAAGCGACGGGCACGGGCGCGAGTGATTGGTCCTTGTAGTTGGATTGTAGGTGGAGGCTCCATGTGTGTATCATGTGAAGTGATGTCCTCATCATCCTCCCCTTCTTGAATTGGAGTCGTCCTCGACTCAAGCTCATCGTCATCTCCCAAATAGGGCTTTAAATCTGAAATGTTAAATGTGGGACTAACCCCAAAAGCTGTAGGCAACTCAAGTTTATATGCAGTATCATTTATCTTCTCAAGCACACGGAAAGGACCATCAGCACGTGGCATCAATTTATACTTTATCAAATCAGGAAAGCGATCCTTGCGCAAGTGCAACCAAACAAGATCACCCGGTTCAAATGTTATCTCTTTTCTACCCTTACTACCATAAGCACGATATTTCTCATTCATTTTCTCTGTGTTTGCTTTAGTAGTTTCATGCATCTTAAGCAATAATTCAGCACGTGTAGTAGCATCAAAATTCAAGTTTTCAGATGGTGGTAATGGTAGCAAATCAATAGGAGCATGCGGATTAAAGCCATAAACCACTTGAAACGGACTTACCTTAGTAGTGGAGTGTATTGACCTATTATATGCAAACTCAATATGAGGTAGACACTCTTCCCAAAGCTTCAGGTTGGTCTTCAAAACAGCCCTTAGCATCGTGGACAATGTACGGTTGACGACCTCCGTTTGCCCATCCGTTTGGGGGTGACAAGTAGTAGAAAACAGCAGCTTCGTCCCCAACTTATGCCACAACGTCCTCCAAAAATGACTTAGGAACTTGGCATCACGATCTGAAACGATGGTATTGGGAACTCCATGCAAGCGTACGACCTCTCTGAAAAACAAATCAGCAACATTTGTAGCGTTGTCGCTCTTGTGACAAGGTATAAAGTGCGCCATTTTAGAGAACCGATCTACCACCACAAAAATACTATCTCTCCCCCTCCTAGTTCTAGGTAATCCTAACACAAAATCCATAGAAATATCCTCCCAAGGTACACTAGGAACGGGCAGAGGCATATAAAGGCCATGTGGGTTTAGACGGGACTTAGCTTTATTGCAAGTAGTGCATCGTGCCACATAGCAATGTTTCTAAACCAAAGATCTTATAATTAAGTTGAGAAAGCAATGTATAACGTCTAGATAAAGCATCGGCAATCACATTATCTTTCCCTTTCTTATACTTAATGATATATGGAAAAGTCTCAATAAATTCTACCCATTTAGCATGTCTTTTATTCAGATTTGCTTGACTACGTATATGCTTCGATGCTTCATGATCCGAATGAATAATAAACTCCTTAGGCAAAAGGTAATGTTGCCAAGTTTCAAGCACACGCACTAAGGCATATAATTCCTTATCATAGGTAGAATAATTCAATTGTGGACCATGCAATTTCTCACTAGAATAGGTCACGGGTTTACCTCCTTGTAGCAGCACATCTCCTATTCCAACACCACCAGTATCACATTCTAACTCAACAGGCTTACTGAAGTCGGGTAGCTGAAGTAGAGGTGCACGTGTAAGGCGATCGTTGAGTGTGGCAAAATCTTGTTCTTGTGCTGGCTCCCAAGTAAAAGTAACTCCCTTCTTGGTCAACTCAGGTAAAGGACCGGTTATGGTGCTGAAATCTTTCACAAAACGTCGGTAGAAACATGCAAGACCAAGAAAACTATGTACTGCAAGGTTAGTTTTAGTTGCAAGCATGACACGTCCTTTAAGATTGATAACTTGTGATGAAGAAGGAGAAACAACTTTATCTTTTTGTTGCCTCGAAGGTGTTTTAGCTACTTGCTGATTTTCAGAAGGTTGTTTGCTCTTTTGTGCATCCCTAGCATGTTTTTCTTGTTCAAATTTCACAATTTCAGCAGGAGTCATAGGAAGCAATGTAACTTTCTTTCCTTTATACATAAATGTGTACTTATTGCTCCTACCATGGTGTGTAGCATCAGTATCATATACCCAAGGTCTACCAAGTAATAGAGAACATGCTCGCATTGGTACTACATCAAAATCAGCAACTCCGAAGTATGTACCAATGGAAAATTCGATGTGAGCAGTTTGTGTTACCATGACCTTACCGCTATTGTTGAACCATTGCACGTGGTAAGGGTGTGGATGTTCACGTGTGGGAAGTTGAAGCTTCATTACCATGTCCTGGCTCACCAAATTGTTGAAACTACCGCTGTCGATGATGACACGTACACGACGGTCTTTGACGAGGAAGAAGGTCTGAAACAGATTATTCCGTTGTGCCTGGTCGTCCTACTCCATGTGAGTGTTCAAAACACGTTGTACAATAAGTGCTGCTATGTTAGTAAAAGACAAAACAGCAAAGAATAATCCTTATGTAAAACAGCTAGGTGGGGTGGTGGGTGTGTGGTGGAAGCAATCCGTCAAGCGCCTTACCCACGCTTGCAAGTGTTTTTACCACGCCGCAGTGAGGTCACCGGCCTACAGGTGATGAACCAAGTGGAGGGTGGTGTGCAATTGCAAGAAATGATCCTGTCCTGACCAAGAGAAAGGTGTAGCTTGGAAGGCAAGTGAGTAGCAAGGATTATCGATAATAATAACAGTTAAACCAAGTTCAATAAGTATTCCCTAGTACTCTTCAAAGTTGCTGGCCTTAGTGCTCCCAATGTGAAAGTTCAAGCAATAGAGGGAAACTATGTGCCCAAAAATCAAATGGAAGCAATAACAGGCCAAAATCAGCTCTCTGCAGATCGGACAAGAGATCGGACAAGGGATCGGACAAGCAGAAACTGCCATTGCCTGCCACTGATCGGACAAGAGATCGGACAAGAGTTCGGACAAGGGATCGGACAAGCAGAAACTGCCACTGCCTGCCACTGATCGGACAAGAGATCGGACAAGAATTCGGACAAGGGATCGGACAAGCAACTAACAGGACCGCTTCTCTTTTTTTTATATTTTTTTTCTTTTTTTCACTCTATTTTTTTTGAACAAGGATGACCAGAGATGCAACCACAAAAATTGGCATCTGCAACTGAGGTGGAATGTGGTTCACAGAAAATCAACAAGTTCACTGACCGGCGAGCAAAAACTTTGACCAATTTTTTTCTTTATCTTCCTGATTTGTTTTGGCTATTCTGGTTAGGGCTAACAGGGGAACCCTGTTAGGGTACCCTCCCAAATTGGGTCCGGAACACGCTCAAAAAATTTCAGATTTTTCTGCCAAACGAGCGAAAAGTTATGCCTGTTTTACCGAAGGGAGGTCACAAAGACTCGATGTGGAAAACAAAATAGGGTTGTGGAGGGGGGGGTTTCGGATGGGGAAATTTTGAGACACAAGAACAACTACTACTCAAACGACACAAAGGGATTACTAAACCAGCAACAAGACTCGACCAAGAACACGAACTCAACAAAGTTAAAACTGAAATTAAAATCGCAAGGCACAAAGGGGTTCTCGGTGGGGAATTTTTTTGGTGCGGTTTTCTGGACTCTAGGTAAAAACAAAAGCAGATCGAGATTACCTAACGAGAAATCTGTGCTCTGATACCAACTGATGGGAAATTGGTCCCGATCTTCCGTTAGGTAAAGGATAACTTGGGTTGGTGGAGAATCTCGACGTTGGCGATCCAAGGCTCCGCTCCGGTGGATCAAAACCTTGCAATCGTTACACCACTGTCTCCGTTGGTTATCAACCACGCAAGACGCGATTGACCTCGCCACGAAGGCTAATTCCTGCAAGCGAACCCAAGAACACAAGCAAGAACAGGAAGGATACAAGTCGAATGCCAAATCACAGACAAATGATGATAAGGTGAGGTTTCACAAACACCAATGCAGCAGCCAATCGGTCCGGTGCAAGAGGCGGGATCTAAACACACAAGTGTAGATGCAAACAAAGAAAAACCTAACCCTAAAGGTGGCTGGCGTGAGTATATAAAGGGTAGGCAGCCTGTGGAAGGCGAACAGACACGGGCTGTGGGCTAGAAGACGTACAGACTCAGACTATGGGCCAACATGGCCCAGTTCTGTCATGCAGGACTGTTTTAAACACACAGGTCGACTCGAGACTCCAAATGAGACGAAACCAATGGCAAACGATCTGTCTTCTCCTCAGCTTTCCAAAAAGTCCAAGAACGCGCCAATCGGACTTCGTATGAGGAAGTTATGCCCATTTTGGTACAAGGTGGTCGATGTAGTCCGAACCAGCGAATTCTTGACTTCAAGTCATCCGTGCGACTCCGTCTTCAACTCCAACTCTTCTATTCCATCTCCCATGATCCTAAGCAACAAAATATCACTAGTATTCAGTAGCATCTCATCCAAACAAATATTAACATAGTTGCTAAGGAAAGAATTAACCTCATGGTTCAAGCGACGGGCACAGGCGCGTGTGATTGGTCCTTGTAGTTGGATTGTAGGTGGAGGCTCCATGTGTGTATCATGTGAAGTGATGTCCTCATCACCTAGCCCATGTACTCGGATTGGGCCAGCCAGACTCCGTGACCCCGCTGCCCGATAATCGCTCGCTGCCAGTGTACCTGAGTCACACGCGGCCCAGACATGGTAGGTCTCATCTTCTCTTCACGTCTCCTCTTTGACTTCCGTTGACAATCACTCATCACATCTGGAGCCATAAGGCCCATGCTCTTCAACATGGTTCCTCAACCTCTTGGATGGAAGCTCAAGATGACCCAAGCAGCGGCCAAGATGATGAAGGGCTCCGGTACTCGCTATGGAGAGATCTCCGGACAAGTAGCTAGGATCGAAGTCCTTCATCACCTCGAAGCCATCGGGGTCTCCATTACTCCGGTGAAGGGTTCGACGCCTACAATATTTGCTAATGAAGGCTTCTTGCAACCATCGCTAGACGTTGCCTTAGCTTGGGAAGCTTTCTAGGCAACCTAGAAAGCAGATAGCGAAGCTGCAACCAAGGCATGGATCGACGAAGCCCATCGGCATAGGCAAGCATAGATGAATCCTCTGGCTCCACCTCCGTCAACTGCTGTGCCTCCGGACCAGAAGGTCTAGCCTCTTAGGGTGCTTTTTCTATGTAAAAATACTTTGTAATGTTCTTTTTTCTTCAATGAATGAAAAGTCTTTGTTTGGATGTTTGTTTTTAGGTTTTGCTGTATGCTTCAGATTTTTATCTTGATGTATTAGAACTTGACGAAGGGATTTGCCAACATTGGGCTATTCTTGAGAGCTTAAGGCCTTATAGGCGCACTCGATTCTCCGTTCCTCGGGGGAACATGGAGAGATAGCACCAATGTCCTTAGTGAAGTGCTCTCTTACATCAAAGAAGAAGATAAAGTAATAAAGTCTTCATCTTCGGAGTATGTAGATTGGTCTGATCCGAAGCATCAAGTTGAGGATCCAACAAAGGTTAGTTCCGAACAGCTTCTAACTTGGGCCAAACTTCAGGAAGAGCGGAGAGTTTGGAGAGATTCACAAAAGGGCAATAGAACTCGAACCAAAAGGAAGGTTTTAAGAACTCCAGGCTCCGAAGACTGAGCTGGTCTCGGATGTAGCTCTAGGGGTCGGAGAGGCCTTCGTTTCTACTTAAGCTTAGATACTAATTTTTCATGATTATGATATTTTGTAATGTGATTTAACCAAGCAATATAATTTGTTTGAGAAGCATCGTTTAATTGTGCCTTATTCCCCTATGCCTCTTTGTGGGTGGGGGTCCTTATGCAATGCAATAGGGGCCGGTCACACACAATGCCCGACATATTAAAGTCGAGGCTTCGTAAATAATACTTTATAACCACGAACTCTACTTTTTCATAGAGTTCTTCGAACTGTATGTTCGTATCATAATATCTTACCTAATAGAGATTGAGTAGGCGACAGATCGAACTAATGGTTCGATGTCGGAAAAGATGGTCACTATGGACTTCGTAAGCGGCTTTGAACTTATAAATTAGAGCTCCGAAATTTGTCACTTAGGACTCTTGATGGGTTTCATTTGGCGGGGGCCTTGAAACCTTATAGTGTGGTCACCTTCGAATCTTTTTTAGATGCTTCGAACTCGGAGGATCAGAATCTATTTGTTTATAGTCCTTAGACTCCTCTACGGGTGCTATCAAGTCGGTGGCTCGAAATCCGTAGGTTTTGGCCACCTTCGGCTCTTGTATGAATGCTCCAAACCAATGGTTTGAACTCCATGATTTTATAGTCCTTATACTCTTCTACGGATGCTATCAAGACGGTGGCTCAGAATCCATAGGTTTTGGCCACCTTCGGCTCTTGTATGAATTCTCCGAACCAGTGGTTCGAACTCTGTGATTTTATAGTCCTTAGACTCTTCTACGAATGCTATCAAGCCGGTGGCTCGGAATCTGTAGGTTTTGGCCACCTTTGGCTCTTGTACGAATGCTCTGAACCAGTGGTTCGAACTCCGTGATTTTATAGTCCTTAGAATCTTCTACGGATGCTATCAAGCCAGTGGCTCAGAATCTGTAGGTTTTGGCTACCTTCGGCACTTTTATGGAAGCTCTGAACCAATGGTTCGAAGGCCGTTTATTGGGTTCTAATGAAAGATGCTTACCTCTGCAAGCATCTTCATTCCCCTGATGCATCCACCAGGGGTTGAGAATATTGAGAAGTAAGCATAATTCGAACCACAAGCTTTTATACATTTAGAAAGGTACTTTATACTTCGTTACAAGGAGCCCCTTAGCGTAATAACATTTAAGGTGCTCTGCATGCCATGCATGCTTTAAATCTTCTCCATCTAAATTTGCTAATTTAAAAGATCTGGGGTGCCCTGAGCATAGGATAATATATGGTCATTCCCATTTGTTTCCTAATTTACCCATAGCAATTACACTTCGCAGTACCAAATGATCTGTCTTAAGTTCATTAACTTTTACCTTCGGGTCATACAATGTCTTCGTCTAGTCTTGGTACTTTGTCAAATTGGCAACAACTTGAAGCCTCGTTTCTTCGGACAAGTCAAGCGAAGTGTTCCTTTCATCTTTAACTTCTATCTCCGTTGTGCGGAGGGATCAACCTTTCAGCTCCATTGGAGTCATGGCCTCGTCCCCGAACAACAACCATAATGGGGTAAAACCTGTAGACCTAGCTTGAGTGGTCCGAATGGACCATAAAATCTTAGGAAGCTCTTCGGTCCATAGTCCCTTTGCCAACTCTACAATCCTCTGATCTAAGCCAGACAAAATATTTCCATTGGCCCGCTCCACAACTCCATTGGATTGGGGATGACAGATGGCTGCAAAGCACATTTTATTGCCTAGCCCTTTGCAGAATTCTCTAAAAGGTTCAACATTGAATTAGGTGACATTTTCAATTGTCAACTCTCGAGGCACTCCGATCCTGCAAATAATGTTTTGCCAAAATAATTTCTGCACATTTTTCAAAGTGATAGCAGTTAAGGGTTCGGCTTCGACCCATTTAGAAAGTATTCGATTGCTACCATCGTGAACTTCAAGCTGCCCTTCGCCATTGTGAAAGGGTCGATGAGATCCATTACACATCGTGCCATCGGCCATACCAGATCAATCACTTGAAGGGGTGTTGAAGGACGATGGCTTCGTCTTCCCATCCATTGGCACCCTTGATAGGTTCAGACCAATGATTCTGCATCTTCTATAATTGTTGGCCAATAAAGTTCTTGGCGAAGTGTTTTGCCTGCTACAGCCCGAGGGGCTAAGTGGCTACCACACAAGCCTTCATGGATTTCCCGAAGTATATCTTAGCCTTCGGGTTGCGAGATGAGGAACCTAGTGAGGATCGTCATTGTGGTTCAAGGTTATGATGAGTGATTGATGGAGTTTTGTCATGGGTTTGTGTGTGGATGTTTGGAGACGTGTGTGTGTGTCTGTGTTTGTCTCGTGTGTGCATGCTTGAGATACTCGTAAACTATCGATGGTAAGGGATCAAGGTTAGATGGGGACTCTAATGCCAGATGGTCGAGGGTGTCAGTCGAAGTTGAGAGTGAACTCAGATGTACGCATGGAGATCAATCAGGACGTGAGATGGAGGTCGATCAAGACGAAGTGTCGGTTCAGTCAGAGAAAGGGAAGCCAGTTCAAGTGACAAGGCGGCTTGAGGGATCGAGAGTGGGGGAGACTTGCTGGCAGTCGAGTTCGCGGACTGACGACGATCGTCGACGATCGGGGAGGCTTTGTCGGTTTTTGCTGAAAACCATCGCATCTCTAAATATCTTAAATTCAATAATTAGGAGTTGTTTTTTTTGAGTAATTTAGAGTAGTGTGTAAACTTTTATTGTTTTTTCAGGATTTCACAATTCTGAAATTATATTAAAAGAGTTGAGTCAATTTGTAATAAAGAGTAATAGAGTCTATGTGGGTAATTTTCAGAATTAGAACATGTCTCTATATGTAAATCAGAACATTTCAAGGGGCTCCATGTAATGCTGCCATCTTTGATTGGGCCTATAAAAAGGGGCATCCTCACCCAAGGTGGTTGCCCACTTTTACCAACTCACAAAATATCTCATGGCTGGTTTATTTTCTTACTTGTGATCCAAGAAGCCTGCAATGCCCTTCTGTTTTTCTGCATCTGGTTGCTGTTGTTTGGCATGGAGATGATCTAAGCATTAGAAGGTTGTTCTTCATCAATCTGATCATGAAGAAGTCCATGTATTTCACCAGCAAAAGGATTACCAAACAGGTTTTTGTCTAGTTATCTTGATATGTTTTCTCCGTAGAAATTTCCCTGAGTTTATACCTTGCTGCATGTCTGTTAAAATTTGTAATCCCTGTCTTAGTTGATGTGTTAAGTCATGATTGAGAAGAGATTTCTTACTGTGAATAGTAGAAAGTTGGTGGGTTAGAGTGTTTTGAGCTGAAAACAGCATATTCCTGTGATCTGTTCTGCTACAGTGTTACTAGGAAATTTCTAATTTGGTTCTTGAGGTATTGTTGTTCTTGACTCAAATTCAGATTTGCTACAACTTTCTTTCCTGGTAATTGATACTTGTGCTGCTCATGTCCTGTTCAAACTTCAAGGTCTAGACTACCTTGAGTATGGTTTCAAGTGTGATCATGAGTGATCTCTGAAATTAAACAGTAAATACAGTTTCAGTTTTCAGACATCCATTAATTCTTGTTCAATGTTGAATACAGTGGAAAATGGATTTTGCTGAAGTGTATGGTATCAATGTGTTGCTCAAACTCTTTTGGTAATACATGCATCTGAAAGTATAGAGGCATATTAATATACTATTGATCATCATACAAGTTTCAATTTAGAAGATGTATTACCTCCAGAATTTCAGTTCTGATGAGGGCTTGTTTGTGTTGATTTTTCATGGAACTTTCTGTTCAGATTTTTTTTACTTAAGAGTTTACACATCAGACATCTGTATTCAGTTCTGAACTGCAATTTTTGTGAACTGTCTTACAACTGCTTTGAATCTGTTGTCAAGACAAATTGTTGTAGTTTTTGATGCAGTTTAGATTTTTCTATTCTGGGTGAATATTTGAGCATTTACTGTTTTTCATCTGATAAGTTCAGTGTGGTTTTCTGAGTTAATTCTTGTTCTATCCTCTTCACAAGAGTAGATCAAATATTCATCTCTGATAGTCTGATTGTTTCAAAAAGCTAGTTGTTTGGAAGTTTCTACCTGCAGTTTATTAATTTGAGAGTATCTATTCTGGTTCACTGTGTCTCATCTGAAAAATATTTTGTTCTGCAGTTAAGGTTTCTGGCTTACAACTCATTTCTGAAAACTGATTGAATCACTGAATTCTTGTGAACTTGATCTGTTTTGAAGTAGTTTCTTTCTTTCAGCTCAGTTGTAAAAACTTGATAGAATCTCTGAATTCCTGTGATCTTGATCTATTTTGACCAAAACTATCCTGCATTTCAATGCTGTTGTGACCAATCCTCAAATCACCAAGTATATTCTGAATATCTGCATTCTATTTACTGTACTAGTGTTGTTGAACTGATGAAGTTAGTGAATGACCTTCAATTGAGTTCTTCTAATTGTGTTTATAATCTGAAACAGTTCTACAGATATTATCATGAGCTTGAACTGAATTTGTGTATCAGCTGTAGTGGACTGTTGTTTGATTAATTCTGTCTAGATTTTCAAATAGAGTATACAACATTGTTTATTGTCAGATTCGATCTAAAATTGAACTGAAATCTGTGTAAAACGTTAATCTGTGTTCTGAATAGATTTTTGATGGTACTGTTCATCATCTAGTCTTTTTAGAACTTGTTTGTTGTTCAGTTTTAGCTTTCAGCAGTGCAACTCTGTGATTGAAATTGCTTAACTCAGAAATTTAAATCAAAATCTGTGAAGTCAATGTTCATCATCTAAATAGTTTCAGAACTTGTATTTTCAACTGAGATTTGCTTGAGTTAATCTGAATTGGTTTGACAATACTGAATTGAGTCTGTTTGGTACTGTTCATCATCAAGAAAATTTCAGAAGTTCTGTTTCATCATCTGAAATTCTAATTTGAGGTAAATTCTTAAGATGCAATCTTTTTTCAGAATATAAAACAGTGAATTCTGTTCAACATCAAGTAATGTGCAGAAGCTGTGTGTATTCTAAACTGAAAAGCAATTGAAAAGGTTTTGTTTGATGAAATCAATTGAACTGAAGAAATTTTGACAAATTTGAATGGTTTCTAGTATCAAGTTTTAGACCAAAGTGTCAAGTACGTGTGGTTTCAAAGGTGTCTGAATTTTTGGTTTGTTTCGGAGTTTCAGTTGCCGATTTAACTCTGTCGATCATCCAATTGTCGATCTATTCCTTGTAGTTCGGAATATAAATTGACGACAGTGTGCTTCGACATTTCAAACTCCGAACAAAACTGAATTCTGAATTTGAAGAGATTTTGTTGCTCTGATTCATACTGATTGGTTTAAATTTGAATTTGAAATTTTTGGAGGTGCGTTGGGTGTTTTGAATAGGCCATCTGATTCATGAGAATTTTTTAAGGCGTCTATTCACCCCCCTCTAGTCACCATTCTGATCCCACATGAGATGCATCGGAGTAGAGGAGAACAGACTCTGGCTTTGTATATCACTTCGTTGACGAGCTAATAATTCCAGACCCTTGACTGAAACCTTTGCAATTCTAGGCCCTCGAGTGAAATTGCTTTGTTATCTAAAAAGTCTAATACTGGGCTCCCCCAATCAGTGATTGGTATGCAAAGTACGTCTGCGGAGGGTGGCTGACGCATTGAAGGGTTGACAAGCTCTTCATAAAAATCCCCTTCTAGGACATCCAATGCTCCGGTAGCAGCCTTCGGTAGAATGTCTGCATGCTGATGATCTGCTCGTGGGATGCTCCGGACAGAAATCTCTTTGATTAATGCCTCCGTCTTGTGGATTTCTTCTATGTACTTCGCAAGATGTGGATCCCGAGCCTAGAAGCTTTTGTCAACAAGCCCTGCAATGACTTGAGAATCTATTTTGATTATAACCCGAGTGGCGCCAAGTGCGCGCACTTTGCGGAGGCCAAGAATGATTCCTTCATACTCTGCAATATTGTTAGTGGACTTAAAGTTAAGCCTTGCAGAGTACATTGCTTTCTGCCCTGAAGGCAAAATTATCACGGCTCCGGCACCAGCTCTAGATGCTTGAAATGCTCTATCGTAGTACACTGTCCACACTCCTTTGCATGATTCTTCCGGAGCCCATACCGCGGATGGAGTCCACTCTGCAACAAAGTCAGCCACAACTTGAGACTTAATGGTTGTTCTTGCGGTGAAGGAAATGCCATAGAGGGCTATCTCGACAACCCATTTTCCAATTCTCCCCGTGGAGTCTTTGCTCCAGAGCATATCGCCAAGGGGATACGATGTAGAGACAATTACATTGTGTGCTAAAAAGTAATGTCTTAGCTTCCGCGAGGCCATTACCAAAGCATACGTGAATTTCTCAAGCTCGGAGTACCGTGTTTTTTTCTCTAGATAAGGCTTTTGAAATGAAGTATACTGGGTTCTGCACCAGTTTTCCATTGAGCTCTGTTTCTCTAACAAGCACTGCGCTAACTGTAGAGCCTATTGTTGCAAGATATAGGACGAGAGTTTCCTCTTCAAGGGGCACAGTAAGTGTTGATAGATTTCCGAGGTAGTCCTTGATTTTGTCAATGCTTTTCTGGCACTCCGGTGTCCAATTGAAACTTTCGGACCCTTTTAAGGCTTTGAAAATTGGGAGGCTTTGCTCCTCTAATCTGGCCAGGAATCTGCTCAGAGTTGCGAGGCGTCCGACCATCTTTTGGACTTGCTTCAAATTTTCATGCGGAGCCATCCTTTGCAGTGCACTTATCTGCGTCGGGCTAGCTTTGATTCATCTGCTCAAAACTAAATACCCTAGCAACTTCCCTGCTCCGAAGATACATTTTTCAGGGTTGAGGCGAACTCCACATGCTCGGAGGCTCTCAAAAGTTTCTTCTAAGTCTAGATTATGCTGGTGCTTTAAGGCACTCTTTATTACAATGTCATCGATATAGGCTTCCACATTTCGGCCTATCTAGTGACCTAGAGCTTTAGCAATAAGACGTGAAAAAGTTGCCTCGGCATATCTTAAGCCGAAGGGCATTCGGATGTAACAGAATACTCCAGAAGGGGTTATAAAGCTTGTGTTGGCTTCGTCTTCGTGTTTAAGCCATATTTGATGGTAACCGGAGTATGCATCAAGGAAACTCAGGAGCTCAGAGCCAGCCGTAGAGTCAAAAAGTTTATCAATGCGGGGCATGGGGTAGGGGTCTAGTGGGTATGCTTTATTAAGAGATGTGAACTCAATGCACATGCGCCACTTGTCGGAGGCTTTTTTCTTGACGAAGATTGGGTTAGTCAACCACTCCGTGTGGGCTACCTCCCTAATGATTTCAGCCCTTAGCAACTTTTCCACCGTGCTTTAGCGAGGTCTGCTCTCTTAGTTTACAGCTTGCGGAGTGCCTAGAGAACAGGTCAAACCTAGGGTTGACGAGCAAGCTATGCTCGATAATGCTCCGACTAACTCAGGGGATATCTTCGTCTGACCAGGCGAAGAAATCCAAATTTTCTTGAACCACTTCTTCTAGCGAAGTGGCGATCTTCGAAGGCAACTCCTTGCCAAACTGAATGGGGTATTCCCTGCCTTCTTTGATAATGATCCTCGTGACTACTTCACCTTCTGGGCTTGGCTTGAGGGAAGGGTTCTTCGGAGGGTCCTGGGACCCCGAAGCCTCCTCCGAGTGCTCTTGCACATTGTTTATTTGCTCAAGATAGAGAGGTGGGCCATGGCTGTATTCTACTCTCCGAGCTACATCTTGATCTCCGAGGATCGTAAGGACTCCTCCTTGCGTGGGCATTTTTAGGCACAAATAATTGTGGTGCGCACAGTTAGTTTGGATGATTTCCACATTGCGAGATTTTGGGTTGTTCTTTCCTACCAGAGTTCCTCTGTTTTGTGATAGCACCAGTACGATTAGTGTAGGGAAAAACCCTTGTCTCCATTCAAAAACCAAACACATTGATGTGCGCTTTCACTTTCTGAGGGATCAATATGAGAAAGGTGTCATTGACCTTGTTCATGTTGATACTCATCATTAGTTGGCTGACATTTTCACCAAACCCCTAGATCAGTCTACTTTTGAGGGTTTACGAGGGGATTTGGGTGTTGTGTATCCTTTTTAGGATATTTTTAGGTCAGGTTTCTTTGTTCTTTACTCTTTTCTTGAGTCTTTTTGTGTCTGTTCATATCATACATATTCACATATCACACTTTGAGCCTGCTCCTATTATATGTGAGAAACCAAGGGTTGGTTTCGGAGTCTGTGATGAGTGATTGATAGATTTTATCCTCTAATTCGAAGGGGTCCCTCCGAAGGGGTTCAGAGGTTGTTTCACCGAAGGGTTTGGTGGGTTCTGTTTGCTACAGCTGTTGTAGTAGAGTGTGCCTGTCGGAGGGTCCGACAGTACATGATGACTAGGCTGTACTGAAGGTCTCGGTACTTTGGGCGGTACACCGGAGTGTGAGTCGAAGGGTGCTTACCCGGAGAGGTCTCCGGGGTACTGGATACACTTGTCTGCTTGTTTGTGGTGCGCAGGTGACTTCGGAGGCGACGGACGGTTCGTAGCAGGTGAACCTGGGTCAAGCAGGAGGCTTGATGCCGGGCAAGCGGGGAGCTCGGTCACGAAGGCTGCGAAGGGGTCGAGGTCAGACCTCGGGTCGAGGTGCGCCAAACAAAGGCAGAGAGTGCGGAGCCTGGCTCTGGGTGAAGGAACCCCGAGACAAAGTCCTCGGAGGCGAGGCACTTCGAAGGGTACTCCGAATGGAGTGACTTCGGAGTATGGTGGACGAAGTCCTCAGCGATGAGGCAAGGCATTCGAAGTGTGCTCTGGAGAGGGGCACTCGAAGGTATACCCGACGAAGGTCTCAGAAGTCGAGGTGCATCGAAGGCATGGTCCGGGTGAGGTTCGTCGAGGAGTGTGCTCGGGGAGAGACACTGCGACGAAGTGCTCATGGAATGCTTCATGCGGAGGCCTTGGACGAAGGAGGGACTTTGAAGGGTTGTACTCCGAAGGTGGGGCTTCGGAGTGAGGTTGACTTGAGTTACTTCAGCCATGCATGGCTTAGGTACACGGACTGATGGAGTTCGAGATGGGAGAAGCTACGAAGCCATGGTGGTCCACTCCGGAGGTGTTAGTGCGAAGGCCCAAGGGCTTTGACGGCTTCGGCTCAAAACCGTCTCTGTATCGGAGGCTGACTTCGGTGAAGCGAAGGCCGTCAGGCTCAAGGCTTCTCACCGAAGCTACCGCACCCCTCGCATGCGAAGGGGGGCTTCAGAAAGCTCCAAAACTGCAAAGGTTGACCATGTCTGCTCTGCAAAAGCTGATGTTGTCCCCTTTGCGAAGCTGACAAAAGAAGCCTCCAAATAAAGTAGACTACCAACTGTACCCCCCTGTTCTGATGAGACAAAAATAGTGTAAACCCTAGGGGTAAAGTAGTCTATTCACAGGGCTGAATAGTGCCTATAAATAGTGGAGGCTAGCCTAGGCCACAGTAACACTTTGAGCAGCCATTTTTGAGCTCATGTGCTAGCCGCCACACTTTGTATTCAGATCTGTGGGTTCATTTTTGTGTTCCCTGTTCAAGTAATGAAACTTTGATTCTGTTTTCATATGTGCTTGAACTTGTATTCTGTGTTGCACTGCATGCTTTGATTCCTCTGTACACCATCTTCTTCCTGGGTGAGTCTGTGTTTTGAATCACTTCTAGAGAGGTGTGTGAGAGGTCTGTCTGGGTGAAGTGTGATTCTCAGTGTGTGTTCGCTCTGTGTAAACCGGAGGCTAGACCTCTCTGATTACTAGCGAAGCACTGTTTTTTGGCTTAACTCGAAGCCCATTTTCTTCCCTTGTCGAAGTCCTCGGTGAAGTGTGTTCAGTGTGTGTTTAGATCTTCGAAGTACGAAGCCTAGCACTAGTTGCTATCGCTGAGTATTTGGTCGAAGTCCTCAGAGGAAAGTCTGCTCTTGTGAAGGGAGAAGTGCGAAGCCTGCTCGAAGGCACCTTGTGTACGGAGCCTACACTGACTTAGCTAAGATGAATCTTCGGGGCTGTGGGTGGAGCGAAGTCTTCTTGGCTTCGAACTTTTGCTCCTTACAAAGCCTGATTTCAGAGCTGTAAAATACCTCCGAACCAGAACTTCGAAGGGTGTGTTCGAAGCCTGTTCCACAGAAGACAAAACTAAAACAGAAGGCTATTTTTAGTCTGAAATTTTAAAAGCTCCCATTAACCCCCTCTGGTCGCCGTTTCCTGTCCAACAATATGATTGACCTGCTTTACTTACTCTAGATCATATATGCTTTTGATTACTTGTCGATGATCATGTTCTGCTTCAGTTCACATGTTATGTTTGATATCTATCATATGCATGGCTTTTATGTTTTAAAGTTGAAAAATGATCACCATTGCTTTTGGTAACTAGCATGTGTAGGCTGAATGTTTTTGCTATCTTTTACATGCCTGGTAGCAAGTTCCTCACTTAGATGCAGATATGCAACTTGGACATCTATATTGCTTTAACATGGAAAATGTGCTATAAAAATGATAAAAAATCAAGAAAAATGAAAATTCCATGTCCTTTTATGCTTGATTTGAAAAGATCCAGGTGGGTTTGCTTTTTCGCATTGCATTATTCTGGACTGCTTACCATAGACCTTTGGTATGAACTAGGACAGTGTAGTGTATGCCAAGACCAATGTGTCAAGCTTCTGATGGTCCAGTTTTGGCCTAGGCTTGACTTGGTCGGTTAGCATAAGGTTTGACATGCAATAACCCCTGGCAAAAATGAAAAAGGAAAAAGAAAAGGCGTGAAATTTAAAAAGATAACAAGTTTGCTGAAGCACTTTGTTTTGGACAAATGCTTATCTTGGTAGATATCAGTTAGCATCTGCATCTCATGCCTTAACTTGCTTGTCGACTAGAAAATGTGGTGATGTTTTTGTTTGCAGAAATTGAAAATGCGTGCTTATTGACTTTGCTTAGATATCATCTGTTACACTGATCATGCCATGTGTCTTAGACAGTATATCTTTTGCTATACCTGTTAGATGTTGTAATTGCAGTCAATCATATCTGTGAAGCATGCTTTCTACACTCAACCTGCACCCTAGTTGCATTCATTGCATATTTTGAGGGGGGCTGCATTTCAGGGGGAGTTTGAGTCTGTGTCTCTTTAGAGTGCATTTAGTCTCGCTTGATGAGTCCAATTGTCAACAAGGGGGAGAAATTTTGGGTTACTTGTTCTTTTCGAAGAGTTTAGGGGGAGTTTTTGCTTTCTCTGGGATTTGTTTCAGGGGGAGTTTTTGTCCTGTTTGTCCTTACTCTTTGGATATCCTTGTTGATAATTCTAAGATTGCACTCGTTTTAAGTTTTTACTTTTGGTTAACCATAATGACCGCCTTCTTGCTTTCGTTCTGCTTTTGGTCATTAGGGTTAAACTTTTATTTTATTTTCTTCTTCTCTGTTTTCTTGTGCTTTGTTTTCATGTTTCCACAATTGCTTACAGGTACTAGAGAGCTGATGAAGAGAAGTGTTGGCAATGCACTCATCAAGGGGGAGATTGAGGAGCCATGCTGAAGAGTATGGGCCTCATGGCTCCAGATGTGATGAGTCATTGTCAACCGAAGTCAAAGAGGACACAAGAGAAGAGAAGACCTGCTGCGTCTGGGTCGCATGTGACTCAGGTACACGGGCAGCGAGCGACTGTCAGGCAGAGGGGCCGTGAAGTCGGGCTGGCCCAATCTGGGTACATGGGCTAGGAGCAGCAGAGGATCCACTGGGCTGTTGACCAGGATTGACTCAGGTACACGGGCAGCGAGCGATTGCCGAGCTGAGAGAGTTGCGGAATCGGGCCGGCCCATTCCGGGTACCTGGTGCAAAGTCGGTGGATGCTTTGTCAGTTTCAGTGCAAAACTGACAACCGTTGATCTCGGATCTAACCATTCTGAGGCGAAGCCGTAGTCGCTATGAAAGCTCTGTTTCAAGATAAGTCATCTGTAATTAGGACTTTACTATTTTGCCTTTAGGCCCACAGTCTGTCAGTCGAGTCTGTAAAAATATCCTAAGGGCATTTTGGTCTTTTCCATTTTATTTCAGCATCTGTAAAAACCCTAAAGGTCTTTTGGTATTTTCCTAGGCTATTGGGCTGCCTATAAATAGGGCCCCAATCCCTAGGGTTAGGGTTACCCTTTCTGAAATCACTTTTTTAATCAAAAGATTGGGTCACGTTTTGGTTTTCCTCTTTCATCATCCTGTGAGCGCTGCCGCCGTAAGATCTTCTGTTCTTCACGAGTTCATCAGAGTTTATTCTTCCTGTCTCCGTCATTCGGTGTGTTGTGTTTTGTTCTCTATTCCCTCGTTTTGTGTGCCTAGGTTATTTATCTATTCTGAGATGTTATCCGCCCTAGGCGAGTTCTTGTTTTCCTTCGTGCACTCTCTCTGGCTGTTGTTTTTGTTGATTGAAAGATTGTACAGCTAGCTAGCACGTTTTCCATGGCTATGAAATAGTCTGTGGCTATCAAATTTTGGTGTGATTGCTGCTTGTGCTTGCTTTGTATTTTCCAGGAAGTCTAGGCTAGTCTAGGCCGGCAGCTAGTTCTGCAGCGTCTAGGCCATGAGTAGCCTCCTGTCTTCTAGCTGATTAGTTTATTGTGCATAGCAGTTTTTCTTTTCCCAAAGCTTTGCTGATTGGTCACTTCAATCAATAGCGAATAGGTTGTTTTCCCATTGTTTTAGACTGCAGCAGCAGGCTTGTGCAGGTCTTTGCTTGTGCTTCTAGACTGCAGCTAGCTCCTGTTTTGGTACAGAGTTTTCAGCCGCTGGGTGGCTGTTCGCTGCAGTGGCAGGCCTATTCTTCTGCAGCGCTTTGGAGTGCACTTGAGTGTCTTGAGTAATGCGGGAGCTATAGCCGGTAGTATTGCTTCTAGGTGTTTGCGTGTAGTGTCAGTCGAGTTTTTATGGGGGAAAGTAGTCTTGCTCGGAGTATGTATCATGGACGACACTTCGCAGCACAGACTTCACAGGACTGAGGGCTTCGTAGTGACCACCTCGAACATTCTGTTGTTTGCTTCGGAGTTCATCAGAAGGGTTCGAAGTTCGAAGCATGGGGTTCAATTTTTATTTTGTTGTAGCAAAGTCTATAGTCGAAGGTACAACACAGGCTTAGGTATCGAAGTGTGAGGTTCGGAGCTTGCAGCTCAGCCTTAGGAAAGACTTCGTCATATACAACTTCGACGCTTTTGAACCTTCGCACGACGACTTCGAAGCATACTTCGACACAGTCAAAACAGGCTTCGGTACTGCATTTTTCAAAGGAGGCTTCATCAAGTTTCGAACAGGAGACAAATTTGAACAGTAAACTTTCATCTCTTTTTACATGCACTTGAATTAATTGCCTGTGATGATTTACTTTTATGAAGCCTGAATACTCATGTCTTGAATGATCTGTTAATCTATCTTTGAACACTGTGTAGGTGTCTTATCTTTTAGGACACTGATTGTTTTTAGACTAGATTATTTTTGGCACCTGTGATATGTCGTGTTTCCACTAGTTGTTTGTTTGAGGTGCGTTGGGTGTTGGGAGTAGTCTATTGATTTGCAAGAATTCTTTAAGGCACCCATTCACCCCCCTTGGTCGCTACTTTCGATCCTATAGAAGTAGATGCCTTCAGGGAATGCACATTTGATCGAAGGCTTGGACGAAGCGTATGTCAGCGGAGCTTCCACCATCGACCAGCACCCTTCGGACTTCTACCCCTGCCACATCAGCTGAAATGACGAGTGGGTCGGCATGGGGGAACTTCACCCCTACAGCATCGTTGGTAGAGAATGATATGGGCACATGGGACCACTCGGTCATTTCTGCAGCCGAGTTTGAAGTCCCAATATGTCATACTTCACGAACGTAATCTCTCTATTGATGCTTCCACATATTGTCGAGTGTCCCCCATCTGGAGATGGGTAGGACCACTCGCTTGCCATGATCTTGAAGGTCTTCTTGCTTCGGTGGTGGCATAATGTTGGCCACAGAGGTTGCATAGGGCTTTGTGGTTGCCTGCACATCCGATGGCTTGCACGGGCTACGGTCGTGCTGCCAGAGGGGCTCGGTCTGTAGTGCTTCGACCTGAGCTTCTCCCAAGATACTCTCTCTGGAGAGTCAGTATGGACTTGCAATCCTTGGTGGCATGGCTTATGTTTTCACCATGCACACAACAAAAGAATGTTTGGGTTTGGCTAGCTGGCTTCCCTGGTGGTCTCGAGCCACTAGCTTTATTTCCCTAAGCCTGTTGATTGTTGGAAGGCATCTTTGGAACAGACAGGGCAATATTCAATACTTTGGAGCGAGGGTGCTTCCTTCCCCTTCTCTGATCATGAGAACAATTATCTAAGGGTTCCTGCGGAGGACTCAGAGCCCTAGGCTCCATCTTGACTTCTTGATTGAGGGTTGGTGTGGACAAAGCAGTCCTCCGAAGACACCCTTCTTCTGATTTGACATACTGCTCGAAGTATGCTATCAACAGTGCCAGTGAAGACACGACTTCCAGTGGAGTTTGTCGAGGAGGCAAGGGTTCATTACACCTTCGTGCGCCGCATCCACAACAGATGACGTGGACACCCCCTTGATCTAAGACTTGGTGTGGGTGAAGCGCGTGAAGTATTGCCGAAGAGTTTCTCCCGCCTGCCGTTTCACCTGAAAAAGGCTTCCAGTAGACATTGGGGCTACGAAGGTCCCCTGAAAGTTACTCACGAAATTCTTCTTCAACTGCTCCGACGACTGAATTGATCCTAGATTTAGAGACCAGAACCAATGAAGGTCTATGCCTTCTAACGGAAGGGGGGAACACTTTGCCATCGTATTTCGGACCCCTCCGCTAGCATCTATTGCAAAAGCATAAGAACGAGAGAATTCCCCGAGGTTAGCCCCTCCGGAGTATTTCTATAGCTTCGAGGCTCGGAACCTAGGATTGAAGCACACCTTTTGCAAGTACGGGTGCAGTAGAGACTCGTCGTCGAAGAATGCATTCTTAGTGCTCTCGCGGACTCAGTGGGCTTCGGGATAGTAATCGGGGTCATCGTCTTGTTGCGTCTCCCAAGCGGTAGGGTTGGCCTGAGGATGAAGCTTGTGTGCGGCCTCCTGCCTCCATCATTCCACCTCCGCCTGAAGTCGGGCCATTTGAGCGGCCACGTCTTCGGGGAGGTTCTCACTTCATCCGGAGGGGTCCTTCGGGTCTCAGGAACTGACATAGTCAGTTCGGAGCACCAACGGAGTTGTCCGAGGGGCTCCAGTTGCTCGGGGGTTATTGGCTACTTTAGGAGTTTGGGGTATATATGAAGGTCCTGCCTCGGAGGTCCGAGAGAACCTTTGGAGGGGGCCGGTGGCCATGCTCCACTTGGGAGGCATGACTTACGAAGCCAAACAGAGTATGGAGCCAAGGGCTTTGAACAGTGGTGGAAGGCGAGAAAGGCCTTCGAATTGTACTTGAAGCCGCTTGCCGAAGTGTGCGCAGAATCCTAGAACTCTGAAGCTCCTTCTGCAAACGTACTTCGAAATCTAGGAAGTGGCAGAGAACCAGCTTTTAGTACTAAGTTCCCTATGGACGGTGCCAACTTTTGGCGCAATGGATTAAGCTAACAGGTTCTATAAGACCAAGAACTGACAAACGAAGTGTTTGTGAATGCGGACTATCTCAAGCCTCCAAGTAGTATAATAGCTCAGAATAGTTTGAAGTGTGTATTGAATATCTGAATATTCGATGCCCCTTACAGGGTGAGAAGGGGGTATTTATAGGTAAAATCTCTAAGGAAAAGACCTGTTTACCCCTTAATTGCAATCGACATAGTGGAGACTATTTCGGTATCCCTTATAGGGTTAATATGGTAAAACATTCTCGAAGGATGTTGATAAAGCAGACGTCCCATCCTTCTGGTTGTTTTCCACTCCGGAGGGGGAGCCTTTTGGAGGGTCTTTTCAGACCGAAGCCTAGACGGACCCTTCAACTTCAAGCCCTTTAGTTCGGAGGGCGTCTTGGGGTCCGAGATTAAGACCATTGCCTTTATCTTCGTTGTGTAATATATTTGCTTGGAATCTTGGAGGATCATGGGGATGAAGTATTTTCCACCAACAGCGATCGAGAATCATATTTATCGGTCTGAAAGCTAGCATCCGTGTTACCACTTACAACGAGCTCCTCTTCACCACCGTATACCAGGAACATTTCCTTTGTCCTTCTCAAGTACTTGAGGATACTCTTTACTACAGCCTAGTGACTTTCACCCGGGTTCGATTGGTACCTGCTCGTAACACTTAGAGCATATGACACATCTGGGCATGTACACAACATGGCATACATGATGGATGCAATTACGGAGGCATACGTGATCACACTCATCTTCTCTAGCTCATCAGGTGTCATAGCACTGTGAGTCTTACTAAGAGAAATACCATGTGACATTGGTAGAAAACCCTTCTTAGAATTCTGCATTTTGATCTGTTTCAAAACCTTGTCAATGTACGTACTTTATGCCCAAAATGTATGCTACCTCTCCAAGATCTTTCATCGAAAAACTATTTTTCAGTGAAGTCTTGACAGCATTCAACAAAGGAATGTCATTTCCGATCAACAATATGTCATCCACATATAGGACTAAAAACACAAGTGAGCTCCCACTAGCCTTTTTGTAAACACAAGGCTCTTCTTCATTCTTGACGAAGCCAAACCCTTTGACTACCTCATCAAAATGAAGATTTCAACTCCAAGAAGATTGCTTCAATCCATAAATAGACATTAGCAACTTACAAACTTTCCTAGCATTTCCCAGACCGTCAAGACCTTAAGGTTGTGTCATGTACACATCCGCACTTAGTTTCCATTTAGGAAAGCTGTCTTGACATCCATTTGCCATATCTCATAATCATAAAATGCAGTAATAGCTAGGATGATCTGAATAGACTTAAGCATGGCGACGGACGAAACGTTTCATCATAATCAACACCTTGAATCTGTCTAAAACCTTTCGCCACCAATCGTGCCTTATATATTTGAACATTTCCATCAACATCTATGTTTTTATTGAAGATCCATTTACACTCAATAGTTTTTACACCATCGGGTGGATCAACCAAGTTCCAAACTTGGTTAACTCGCATGGACTCCAACTCGGATCCAATGGCTCCAAGCCATTTCTTAGAGTCTAGTCCCATCACTGCTTCTGCATAGGTCTTGGGTTCGTTGTTGTCCAACAACAACATGTCGCGATGCCTAGTGGTCAAGAACATGTACCTCTCTGGCACATGGAATACTATCCCAGACCTCTGTGGAGCTGGTGCATCCATAACAGGGTTAGCAACATCTTGCGCCTCCTATTCTGGCTTAGTGGGATCTAGAACACTTTCCAGTGGTTTAGAGTAAAGTAGAGAGGAAAAATTACGAAGTAGATTGTTATGAAATAGTTTTGTAAAACTAAGTATGAGGCCGGTCCGTTTGGCTTCCTACAGTCAAGTTGGCTCTGATACCATCTTGTAGCACCCGGATTTAATAACACCCAAACTTTATTGAAATTCCATAGAAAATAAATAATCACAAAATGTTCATCACACGACGACACACATACGTCAAACATTCGTGGCTCGCAGACAACATTATTACACAAGTATTAAAATAAAAGAAACTATGAAAATAATAAAGTCGATGAACATCTTCTCTATAGGGTCGCTTCCTTGACTAGGTCGCTACTCCAGACCATCCTCATCGTAATACGCCTCTGTAGTGGTTTTTCCAACGGGTGAGTACAAATGTGCTCAACAAGCCACCGAGAAATGCAATAATAATGCAAGGTAATAACAAAGGGCGGTAATGGTTTAAAATGCGGAAACGTACATTTTTATCTTGCAGCCTTTAATGTGAGTCAGGTTTATTCATACAAAATATTTAAATCATGGATGATGCAACATCTTCTAACTTGAGGAGTACAGTAAGCCCTCCTCGCTCGACAGTTCTTACATGCCCAATCAATCATGCAACACTTCTCAAACATAAACTAACTATGGGATGTCACTCCACTCGCCCTTGACCGTGGGCTCGACTTTTGGAAAAGATTTAACTCTGATCAGAGGTGTACCACTGTACCCACAAGTCACTCATTCCCGCACATCGCAATGTGTCAAATGACTCAAGTCACAAGAACTCATGCAAAAACCGTTAGCATGAATCGCTCCAACTCAATGGCACACGCTATAGGTTTCGCAGGCGTGCCGGTGCACCGGACCAACGTCACGCCCCCTTTCTTGTCACATGGCCCAAGCCACCCACACGTGCTGCTTGTCCCTCTCCACATAGTGCCTCGGGTTGGAACGACCCATACCTCTAGTTAATACTTACCCACTAGATTTGTGGTTGGTACAAAAGTGCTTTGCGATGAATCCCATAGACCGATCCTTATAGTGCCCTGAGTGCGACTAACCAATGCCCTCGCTTGCACCCGGAACCCACCATGCTAACTTATCAAACCAATTCCAAGACCAACATAATACCAGGGGTGAGAGACATAGGGGATCATATATCAGAATCAAAGTACCTATGACTCGTTTTTAGCTTATAGTAGTTGTGTTGATACATTGGACACTTCTAATATTAATAAGTATACTGGTGACAAGGAATTCAGGTTCGATAGCATGGCTTGGTTTTGCACATCAAGGTCGAGGATCGGATAAATATAATGTAGGATTATTCATTTGACTAATGCAAATATAACCTATGAGTTTTAGCGATGTTTAATTAAAACTAGGTTCAATATGCTCAAAATGAGGTTGGTGACTTGCCTTGTTCAGCGAAAGAAGAAGGGTGAGCTTTGAGAAAGTATTCCGGCTCCTCGACGGCGTCGTAATCTTCTAGGTACGCAAAACGAGGAATAACAAGCAATTAAACAATGTAAAATCACAGTACATGCATATAATTTTTATTGGGTAAAGTTGAAGAGATTAAAAAGATAAAGCTTCTGAAATTAAAATGGTAATTTTTAGAGTTAATTTAAAGGAGTTATGAATTTTTGAAGTTATAAAATGATTTCTTCAATTTTATTTTAATCCCAATTAAACAATATAAATTGTCCAGTATAAACATATACATTTTATAGGATGAACATGAAGAGAATAAAAAGATAAACTTTCTGAAATTTGAATGGTCAAATTTGGAGTTAATTTGAGCAAGTTATGAATTTCTAAAGTTTAAACAATTTTCTGGATTTTATTTAAACTATAAATCAGCCTCTGGTCCACTGTAAACCGAGTCCACCGTGAAACCGAGTACTGTGATGTGGACCGGGTGAATCTAAGCCAGTCGATCAAGATCTAACGGTTACAGTGCGCGCGGGATTATTAAGTGAAGATCAACGACTGAGATTAAAACATTTCGAACCGGTATTGATCTAAGGCCCGGATATCGTCGAGATTTTGAATAGCAACGGACTGCTGAGATTACACGATACCCTTTCATCATGATCAGGCGGCCAAGATTAAACCCCATATGTGATTTAATCCCTGCCGTCCGATCAAGATCGTCCGGCTGAGAAGAGATCTGACACGGCACAGTATAACTACCATGCCGGTCGTATTCTCCGGCAACGACCGAGAATAGCGATGGCCCTAACGATGACGGCGATGGTTGGGATGGCGAGCTAACGCTAAAAACAGGATCAAGATAACAAGGGGATCACAAGGGTGCTGTCGGTGAGGCTCGGGGTCGACTGGATGAGGCCGAGGATGGCTGGGGCGGCGTTGGAGGTTCGGGTTCTTGATGGCGATGGGGTTCCAACGGCAAAGGGCTCGATCGGAGTGGTGGCCGGGATGCAGCGGTGGGTGAGGATCAGTCCGGTGATGGTGAGCAATGGCTGGAGCACGAACCAGAGCGGCGGCGCAAATTGGCAATGCTAACTCTCTAGCTTGGCGAGGGAGTGCAATAGAGAGGGGTGCTGAACGTGGTGTGCTCGGGGGTCCTTATAAATTGCTCTAGTGAGGCGAACAACAGCGAGAAAGGGGGAAACAAAGGGTTAACACCTAATTACTCCGGCGAGGTTTTAATCTGGTTGATTGCGGTCCTTCGAGGCTTAATGGTGAGGGAATCCAAGGGCAGTCAAGCCCGAGCGTAATACTGGATTAATTCCGGCGTTTAATCAGAGCTTGAGGCCACGACAGAAGTGATCGGCTTTCACAACGGTGGCCAGGGATCTCGGGCGCTCGAGGTTGACGAAGCCTGATAGGGTGGGGCCACCGGTCAACGAGCAGGTGAGAGCTAACTGTGCAATGGTCGGTGCCGACGGGTGGGCCAAAGTGTGCAAGCTATGAGGGGAGGAGATTGATAGGTGGGCCAGGGCTCGGGTGTAAGGCTGAGCGCGTCGACAGGCAGGGCCCACTTGTCAGTGAGGGTTCACAGGGTTTTGTGGGTTGGGCTGGCCGGAGATAATGAAACGAGGGGTGTGGCCTAATAGCATTTAAATTGATTTCTAAATAAAAATAATTGTAGAAATTGATTTTTAAATCATGGGCTAGCACCAAAGGTTGCAAAAATTTATAAAAATTTCCAAAATTGTATTTTGGTCTTAGGAACATAACATAAATTTTTTAGATCATGATTTGAATGATCTCTCTAGATTCTATTTATTTAGGCATTTTTTGCCTTATGAGAATTAAAATAAACATTTTCTATAAATTCTGATTTTTTTGTATTTATTTTATTGCTCCAAAAATTTGGGGTGTTACAAACCTACCCCCCTTACAGAGAATCTCGTCCCGAGATTTGGAAGGTTCCTAGAATAGCTTGGCATATTGGGCTTTCAGGTCATCTTCCTTCTCCGAGGTGGCTTCTTCGATGGGGTGGTTACTCCACTGAACCTTGCAGAAATGGACTACTTGATTCTGGGTTACTCATTCCTTGACCTCTGGGATCTGGACGGGCTTTTCGATATAGGTCAAGTCTCCTTGAATGTCGAGTTACAAAAGATCTGCTCATTCGGTGGTTACCCGTAGACACTTCTTCAATCGGGAGATGTGAAACACATCATGTACTTCGGCTAAGGAGGGTGGTAGCTCCAGCTGGTATGCAACCTATCCTTGCCGATGGAGGATTGGAAAAGGAACAACGTAACGGGGAGCTAACTTTCCCTTCATGTTGAACCTCTGAGTGCCTCGAAGGGGAGTGACTCGAAGATAGAGATAATCGCCTTCCTCAAATGCTAAATCTTTGCGTCGATTGTCGGCATGGGTTCTAGGTAGTCCACTGATGAAGTCCATTTCTACTTTCTTCCCACTTCCATTCGGGAACCTTGAGGGGTTGCAATAGACCGGCAGACCTCTGGTGCTCCACCTTGACTTGCTGACACGTGTCACATCTAGCTACATATTCAGCGATCTCCCTCTTCATACTAACCCACCAATACTTCTCCTTCAAGTCCTGGTACATTCTAGTACTCCCCGGATGTATGGAGTATAGGGTCACATGGGCTTCCTTGAGGATAAAGACCTTTAGCTCTAGCTAGTTGGGTACACACAGTCAGTTTCTGAACCATATGGTGTCGTCTTCATCTTCGGAGAAGCCTAGGGCTTTTCTCTTTCTCATATTCTTCTAGATATCTGCTATGTTAGGATCTTCTTTCTGTGCTTCATGGATTTGGTCCATTAAGACAGGTCTTGCCTCAAGGATGGTGAGGTATTCTCTGGTAGTGATTCCTAGGTTCAGCCTCTCCATTTCTCAGAATAGTAGATGGGCTTGATCTCGTACTGTGAGGGCATTGCAGTATTCCTTCCGTCTCAGAGCATCGGCCACCACGTTTGCCTTGCCTGGGTGGTAGTGGATGCCTAAGTCATAATCCTTGATTAGTTCTAACCATCTTCATTGCCTGAGGTTTAGGTCAGGCTGGGTGAATATGTACTTGAGGCTCTTGTGGTTAGTGAAAACTTCACATCTATTGCCGACAAGATAGTTCCTCCATATCTGCAGCGCGTGGACTACTGCAGCTAATTCTAAGTCGTGCGTGGGGTAGTTCAGCTCGTGCAGTCTCAATTGTCGTGAGGTGTATGATACCACTTTCCCGTATTGCATGAGAACACACCATAGTCTTAGGCGAGAGGCATTGCAGTAGACGTTGAAGTCTTTCCAGATGTCCGATAGTGTCAACACTGGAGCTAATACGAGTCTCTTCTTGAGGGTCTGGAAGCTTTCCTCACAGGATGGAGTCCATTCGAACTTTACTTCCTTCTGTAACAATCTAGTCATGGGCTTGGCGATCTTGGAAAAATGTTCAATGAATCGCCGGTAATATCCAGCCAATCCTAGAAAACTCTGGATCTCCGATACATTCTTTTGCTGTAACCAGTTTGTTATTGCTTCCACGGTGGTTGGGTGCATGGCTATCTCTCTAGCAGATATGACATGCTCTAGGAACTTCACCTCGGATGACTAGAATTCACACTTGCTATACTTGGCCTATAGCTGATGCTCCCGTAACTTTCCCAAGGTTAGACGAAGATTTGTTTCATGTTCTTCATTGTTCTTGGAGTAGACGAGGATGTCGTCGATGAATACTATGATGAATTTGTCCAAGAATTCCATGAAGATGTTGTTCATCATTTTCATGATGAATGTGGGGGCATTCGTGAGTCCGAACGACATCACTATATACTCATATAAGCCATATCAGGATGTGAATGCAGTCTTGGGGATGTCCTCCTCTCTGATCCTGAACTTATGGTAGCCCGATCGGAGGCAACCTTAGATAAGACTGAGAATCCCTTGAGCTGATCGAATAGGTCATCGATTTGTGGTAAAGGGTACTTGTTCTTGATGGTTACATCATTCAAAGCCCTATAATCCACATACATCCTCTTTGTTTTATCCTTCTTCATGGCGAATATGACCGGTGCTCCCCAAGGTGAGGTACTCAGTCAAATATATCCCTTCTGTTCGAGCTCTTCAATGTTACTCTTCACTTCTGCTAGTTCGTTTGCGGCCATCCAATATGGTCACTTGGAAATGGGCGTGATTCCGGGGACGAGCTCGATTCTGAATTCAATGTCCCTCTTGGGTGGCATTCCTGGCAGTTCTTATAGGAAAACGTATGCATATTCTCAGACTATAGGTACTTCTTCTACGACCATCTGGTGGAGAGAAGTCCTTCTTAGACCCTGGGTGGCCATCTTAAAGGTGATGGTTATTCCATCCTCGCTATTTACGGTGACAGACTTGCTGGCACGGTATATAATTCCCTTCTGCTTCATCAACTAGTCCATACCGAGGATGAGGTCTAGGCCCTTGCAATCTATAAGGATTGGTTCGGCCTAAAATAATAACCCTTGGATCTCTATCCTTATCCTTGGGCTAAATAGGGTGGCTAGATTTTGGTGTCCAGGGTGGCAATTACCAAAGGTTTAGGTAGTTGGAGTACTTCTAGTCCATTATTCATCACAAAGTTTTTGGATATGAAAGAGTGGGTTGCTCCCGAGTCGAATAAGATTATTGCGGGTATGGAGTTTGCAGTAAACATGATATGGATGACCTCCGGAGCCTCCTAGGTTTCTTCAGTGGTGACGTAGTTGACGTGGGCACGAATTGCCGGGTTGGGAGCGACTCCTTGGGGTTGCTTGGGGTGAGTACACTGATGGGAGTAGTGCCCTTCCTTACGGCGGTTGAAGCATACCACCGGTTTGCCGTTCCAGTCCCTTAGAGTGTTGGCCTTGTTGGCTGGTGCCGATGGGGCTGATGGTGCTAGTGGAGCTAGGCGAGGGTTCCCGGTGTTTGAACTGCTAGAGTTGTACTGTGGCCTGAAGGCATGACGAGGGTGATGGCTTGATGCATAGGCTGGAGGAGTGAAGCGAGGCCTCTGAAGGATTCTCTGGTTGTGCCTGAAGGCTATCATTTTCCTCTTCTTAAGGTCTAGCCGATTTTGCTCGGTTTCCTAGATGATAGCCTTGTTCACCAATTGCTGAAAGTTGGCATAGTCCACTACGACATGCTAGATGGACAGTTCGTCCTTCATTCCCTGGAGGAACATGGCCTGATGGTTGGCATTGGTGCAGACTTCTCTGGCGCATAACGGGCCAGACGGTTGAACTCGTGGAGGTATTCTGTGACCGACTTGCCTCCCTACTGCAAGTCGTGGAATTCTTGTGATTTCTAGGCCACGATCCTAGTTGGTACATGGGCGTCATGGAAGGTGGTGGAGAATTCCGCCCAAGTGACCATTGGGCTGGGACTCCCGGTAGTTATCCCATCATTCTGTCGTCGGGCCCTTGAGTTGATGGGAGGCGAAGGCCACTCACTCCGAGTCGGAGCACGGGAGGAGGTCCAACTTCTTTCCAATCGTTCTCAACCAATCCCTGCCTCCATCGGGTTGGTTGTGCTTGAGAACATGGGAGGTCGCACACGTAGGAATTCTGATAGTTGGGTGGTGGGGGCCGGTGCGGGGGCTTGAGGGCATAGAGGTAGCTCCAGGTGGTGTTGGTGCTGCAGATGATTTATTTGAGCCATCTGCTCATGCATGTGGTCCTGCTGCTGTTGCATCTGAGCCAACAGCACGGTGATGAGTTGATTTTGGTTGGCCATCATCTCGTCCAAGGTAGGGATGTTGGCAATGGGTCCTCCGATCTGGCATTGTCGTGGACTTCTCCATTAGGTACTGCGTGGCTTGGCAGGTTGGGGGTGGAGGACGGGTTATGATCGTTGGCCATTCTGAATGTGAGAATACCCCAAGATCATAAGAGAAGACTTAGAAAAATGTACCCCAAAATAATTCATAGATTATTTATTAAATGTGATATAAAATAGTTCATTACAATTTAGCTTTTATTTTTATCTCACCCATAGCACAACTCGCTGTGGATGGTATCACAAACAAGAAAAACAATCATTCGATGTCTAAAGTCTAGCACACTACTAGCCATCAGAGGTAGTCTCGGTGCTCTCTGATCCATGGGCATCTTAGGGAACACTAGGCTCGATGAAGCTTTCTATCATGGAGTCCGAAGTGACGACCGGTCCTAGAGCAGCGGTGCTGGAGGAGGGAGGTCCAAAGAGCGTCGGGGGTGGGGTGATTCTCTTGGGTCGAGGAGTGTGCTTCCTGATGGGCTTCTTTCGGTGAGGAGGTAGTGGTGCCAATTCTTCCACATCCTTCTTGAGCTCCTCGATGTGATGTCGGAGCTCAGCATTCTCGGTGACACTCTGCTAAACTTGCACTGCAACTCCCCATTCTCTCGGATTAGGCTAGTTGTTGTATGGCGATAGAAGTCGATAATGGCTTGCTGATTGTCGGCTTCAAGTACGGCCTCCATGTAAATATAATCCATGGCCTAAAGAAGATGGGTGCTCCTGGCTATGACAATGTCATGGTCTGAAATGATGCTGACGTAGATGCTGCGGTAGGCTCTCGGAGGTGTCTCGGAGCTGAACGTCGTAAATCAGCCTCAACTCTGTGAGGGCCTAGAAATGCCACCTCAAAGGTTGGGCCTCCGATAGCTGACGCGAGGAAGGGGGTGTTCTCCCAAGGAACGAATGGTGATGGTGACATCGCAAGTGCTTGCGAACTCCTCAGGTAGAGTCCATGGAACTGAGGCTCGTGGACAAACCCGAGGAATGTCACGAGAATCTGGAGCTCGCGGATGAATCCATCGCGGTCCCGAAGGTACCCGTGCATGTGGTGACTTGGCATCTACAAAAAAACAAAGTTTAAAGAGTAAGGAAGAGAGGAAAAATTACGAAGTAGATTTTTATGAAATAGTTTTGTAAAACTAAGTATGAGGCCCGTCCGTTTGGCTTCCTCAAGTCAGCTCTAATACCATCTTGTAGCGCCCGGATTTAATAAAACCCAGACTTTATTGAAATTCCATTGAAAATTAATAATCATAAGATGTTCATCACACGACGACGCACATACATCAAACATTCGTGGCTCGCAGACCACATTATTACACAAGTATTAAAATAAAATAAACTATGGAAATAATAAACTCGATGAACATCTTCTCTAGGGTCGCTTCTTTGACTAGGTCGCTACTCCAGACCATCCTCATCGTAGTATGCCTCTGAAGTGGTTTTTCCAACGGGTGAGTACAAACGTACTCAACAAGCCACCGAGAAATGCAATAATAATGCAATGTAATAACAAAGGGAGGTAATGGCTTAAAAGGCGAAAAAGTACATTTTTATCTTGCAGCCTTTAAGGTGAGTCAGGTTTATTCATACAAAATATTTAAATCATGGATGATGCAACATCTTCTAACTCGATGAGTAGAGTCAGCCCTCCTCGCTTGACAGTCCTTACATGCCGAATCAAACATGCAACACTTCTCAAACATAAACTAACTATGGGATGTCACTCCACTCACCCTTGACTGTGGTCCTGACTTTTTGAAAAGATTTAACTCTAATCAGAGGTGTACCACTATACCCACAAGGCACTCATTCCTGCACACCATAGTGTGTCAAATGACCCAAGTCACAGGAACTCATGCCGAAACCGTTAGCATGAATCGCTCCAACTCAATGACACACACTATAGGTTTCGCCGGTGTGCCAGCACACCGGACCAACGTCGCGCTCCCTTTTGTGCCACTTGGCCAAAGCCACCCGCAGGTGCTGCTTGCCCCTCTCCACATAGTGCCTCGGGTTGGAACGACCCATACCTCCAGTTAAGACTTACCCACTAGACTTGTGGTTGGTACGGAAGTGCTTTGCGACGAATCCCGTAGACCAGTCCTTATAGTGCCCCGGGTGCGACTAACAAATGCCCTCGCTTGCACCCATAACCCACCATTCTTACTTATCAAACCAATTCCAAGACCAACATAATACCAAGGGTGAGACACATAGAGGATCATATATCAGAATCCAAGTACCTACAACTCATTTTTAAGCCTATAGCAGTTGTGTCGATACATTGGACACTTCTAATATTAATAAGTATACTGGTGACAAGGAATTCAGGCTCAATAGCATGGCTTGGGTTTGCACATCAAGGTCGGGGATCCGATAAATATAATATGGGGTTATTCATTTGACTAATGCAAATATATCCTATGAGTTTTAGCGATATTTAATTAAAAACTGGGTTCAAAATGCTCTAAATGGGGTTGGTGACTTGCCTTGTTCAGCGAAAGAAGGGTGAGCTTTGGGAAAGTATTCCGGCTCCTCGACGTTCTCGTTATCTTCTAGGTACGCAAAACGAGGAATAACAAGCAGTTAAACAATGTAAAATCACAGTACAAGCATATAATTTTTATTGGGTAAAGTTGAATAGAATAAAAATATAAAGCTTCTGAAATTAAAGCGGTAATTTTTAGAGTTAATTTAAAGGAGTTATTAATTTTTGAATTTATAAAATGAGGTTCAATATGCTCAAAATGAGGTTGGTGACTTGCCTTGTTCAGCGAAAGAAGAAGGGTGAGCTTAAAGAAAGTATTCCGGCTCCTCGACGGCGTCGTAATCTTCTATGTACGCAAAACAAGGAATAACAAACAATTAAACAATGTAAAATCACAGTACACACATATAATTTTTATTGGGTAAAGTTGAAGAGATTAAAAAGATAAAGCTTCTGAAATTAAAATCACATGTAAAATCACAGTACACACATATAATTTTTGAGGCACCCATTCACCCCCCCTCTACTCGCTACTCTCGGTCCTACAAATGGTATCAGAGCCTGGTTAGGGTTTTTTCATACTTTAACCAGTTCTAACCCAAGGTAGCGATCATGACTTCTTTTGGATAGGTTCCGTCCCCTTGCAGACTTTGGCTACAACTATTGGAAGACTCGCATGTGAGCCTATCTATTGAGTCAGAGCTCAGGGATATGAGACATGTGTGTTCATGCCACATTCATTTTTCTTCTGGCTACAAAGCGTACTACCCCTGAGATAGTCGCTCTGCATGACCTGAACAACAAGGTAGTGAACATACTATTTTCTAGTTTAGGTCCCAGCGAGTTTGAGCATGTTAGCCATCTAGACACTGCTCGAGAGATCTGGGCTACCCTCCAAGCACACCATGAGGGGACAGCTCAGGTCAAGGCTAGGCTCTATCAGACCTACTAGCGAGAGTACAAAAATTTCTCGCAGAAGTCGAGTGAGACTGTCGAGGCTTTGTTTGGTCACTTTTAGTCGATCATTAACAAGCTTCGGGCCAAAAAGGTTGATCGAGATCAGCTGGTCTCAAATCATGAACAGGCGCTCTATGTTCTTCATACCTTGGACCCTAAGATTTGGGAGATCAAGGTATCCTCTATTGTTGAGAGTGCTTCTTATGATACCTTGACTATCGCTGAGCTTTTCAGTAAGCTCAAGGCCTCAGAGGTTGATATCCAGTTGAGATCAAATCTCACTAGTTCTGGCCCAAAAACCCTGGCCCTTGCGACACCTTCTGCTGATTCTGCTTCTTTGAGCTATGCTTTGTCCTCTTTGATGTCTATCACTGAGGACCAATTGGATTTTCTAGGAGATGATGACTTGTGTCTTATCAATAGTTGGGTTCGTCATGTCTATGACAAGAGTATGTTCAAACGACATGGCATGAAACATGGCTATTTTGAGTGTGGTGATCTAGGTCATTTCATCGTCGACTGCCCCAAGCAGAACACACACAAGAATAGTACCGGCGGTGGCTCCTATGACTCCAACAAGCATGATAGCTCCACCTTCACAAGGAGCAAGCCCAAGACGAGATTCTTTCGAAAGGCCCTGAAGGACTACCGGCGCGATAATAAGAAGCGAGACAAGGCTTTCTTCGCCGAGATGGAGAGAAGCTACTCTAATAGATCATCATCTTTTGCCTCTTAATCAAGCTCAAGCGATGAGGAGATCGTGATCAAGAAGGGGAAGGAAAAGGATGATCTGGCGGGCCTCTGCTTCATGGCTTTGGGAGACAAGCTGAAGACTCGCTTGCACCGCAGCCAAAGATCCCACAAGAGCATATACTCAACGGCTCTTGGGATAAAGAAGATAAGGGCTCCTCCGACAACTCCGATGACGATGATGATAAGGTATCTTCCTATGAATGTGAAGTTGTCGAATTACTTGAAGAGAACCATCAGGAGTTGAAATATAGGGAGAAACTGCTTAGAGGGGCTAAGAAGAGGATAGATGAGCTTGAGAGTGAGCTTGCCATATCCAGTGGCAAGAATGAGAGTCTATCTTATTTCCCTTGCTTGGGTGAGAGAAATGAGTGCCCCAACTATGAGGTGATGTTGTGTGACCTGACTACTTTGAAGTCTAGGTACGCAGAGAGGGTTGATGAGAGAGACACTTTGGCCACTGATCTTGAAAGTGCTCAGCTGGAGTTAAAGATGATCATGCGACTACTATCATGCCCTGTAGAGACTGTCCATCCCATTTAGCTATTTTAGCTAAGCTGTGAGCCAAGAGTGATGAGCAGTCGGGTGAGCTAGAGAGAGTTTGTGCTAAGTTAGAGCAGACTAAGATTGAGCTTGAGACATTGCCAGTTCCACCCACTGTCTGTTAGAACTGCTTGTTTATGATGCTGGAGTTGATCAAGCTAAAAGCTGAGAAGTTTGTTCAAGTTGATAGAGAGTATGAGATCGGCTTGTCTAAGGTGGGAGGTGCTAGCTTCCATGAGAGAGGAGTTAGCTGATGCTCAAAATGAGAATTGTTACCTCTATCAGATCCTGAGTTCGGTGAGTGCCAGAGAGCCTCAACTCGACATGATGATCCAACATTTCAAGAGGCAGGATGGGTTTGGAGTAGGTTACACCTACACCAACGATGACTTTGAGAGTGCTTCGAGCCGGGCTATAGAGTAGAGTATGATGATGCCAGAACAGAGATATCCCAAGACCCACTCTACTGAGTGCTTCCAAGCTAGTCAGCCTAAGGATGGTGTTTTCCAAGAGAAACCTAGATGTAGCGCCCCGATTTAACAAAATCGAGACATTATTGAATTTCCATAGAAAAACAATAATACAAGAGGTTCATCATGCGACAACGTACATACGGTAAAATTCATGGTACGCAGACCATATCTATTACAACATTGTTTTAATAAAGCAGTAGAGTAAAATAATTAGACAACGGCATGACGAACTTCTTCTTCAGGATTTTTCTTCTTGACTGGGTCGCTACTCCAGACCGTCTTCAAGATAAGCATCCTCTGTGGGGTCCAACGGGTATGAGTACAAAAAGTACTCAACAAGCCACCGCAAATGCAAATAATAATGCAGGATAATAAACAAGGAAGGATAAAGGCTAACGATGCGGAATAAAGCAGTTGCAGTTATGGCATTTAGTGTAGTCATATTTTAATCATGCGGAAAGTAAACATGAGCATCTTCAACATCAACTAACTCGAGGAGTACGTTTTACCTCCTCGCACAACGGTCCTTACATGACAAACAACATGCACATCCATATTCAAGTAAACTAACTGGGGGATGTCACGCAACCCGCCCTTGACCGTGGGCTCGGCTTTTCGAAAAGATTTAAGACTCTGATCAGAGATGTACTACTGTACCCACAAGGCACGCACTCATCTCAACGAGATGACCCATTTCACGGGAACTCGTGCCAAAACCTCAACATGAGATGTTCCAAGCGATAACCACCCGCTCTAGGTTTCGCCGGCGCGCCGGGCCGCATCCCGGCTAACGTCGCACCCCCTTTTGCGCCACATTGGTACAAGTCACCCGCAGGTGCAACTTGACCCATCTCCAAATGGTGGCCTCGGTTTGGAACAACCCATACCTTAGTTAGGACTTACCCACTAGACTTGTGGTTAGTACGTAAGTGTATTGCAACGGATCCCTCAGACCGGTCCTTATAGTGCCCCGGGTGCGACTGACCAATGCCCTAGCTTGCACCCGGAACCCACCATGCATACACTCACAACCATGACTCATCACCAACAGAATTTCCAAAGATAAGAAGTATCGGGATCATATAATAGAACCATTTCACTACGACTCATTTTATCCTATAGCGGCTGTGCCAATACATTGGACACTAGCTAATATCATTGATCATATGGTGACAAGGAGGTTAGGCGAGATAGCATGGCTTGGGTTGCACATCAAGGTCGGGGGATCCTAAATAAATATAATGTAAGGGTTCATTTGACTAATGCATATACATAACCTATGTGTTTTAGCAATAGTCAATTCAGACATGGGTTCAATATGCTCAAAAGAATTGTTTGGTGACTTGCCTTGTTCAGCAAAGGGAGAGGGAGGGACTTCGGGGAAGTACTCCGGCTCCTCGGCGACGTCGTAGTCTTTTTAATATAAAGTAAAATAAAAGAGTACCACATTCAATCAAACCATATAACATTACATTGCAAGCATATAAGTTAAAGTTGGTTTGATTAAAAATAAAATAAATTCAGATATTAAAGTTCTGAAATTTATTCCTCCATTAATTTAAAGTGAATCTAAATGAATCATTGTTTTTCATAAAAGGGTTTTTAAGTGGGTTTAATACTACATTAAGTTTTCTAATCAATTTAATTTAAATGATTTAGAGAAAACCCAGTGGTTTTAATGTTTAAGCAGTAAAGGACAATTATATAATTTTTCTGGAATTTAAATATTTAAATTTACATTTAAATCCTAAGGGCATTTGAATACTTATTTAAATAAACATGAAAATGTCAAAGTAAACCTACTGTTTTTATTGCATAAGTATGTAGAGAATAATTTTATGAATTTTCTGAAATTGGAATGGTAATTTTTAGAGTTCAAATGCATTAGATATGAATTTTACAAGTTTAAAAGCATTTCTGGAATTTATTTTCAAATTTTAAACCTCTCGGGTCCACGGTGAGCTAGGCCCACGGTGAACCCGCGCACTGTGCGCGTGCGCCGGGTCGATCTGGACCGTCGGATCCAGATCCGACGCGCGAGGGCGAGGCGGGACGCGCAAGTGGCTACGGACGGCCAGGATTAAAACGTGCGAACCGGTACCACGTGGACGCACAGGATTAAACGCGGGTTTTAAATACAGATGGACGCACGAGATTAAAACGTACCGCTTTGACCAGATCCGACGGCGCGGATTAGATCGCGTACGTGGGCTCACGTGCGTCGTCCGATCGCGATCGCACGGTCGGGATCAGATCCGACACGGCACGGGTACTCGACCCGTGCCGGTCGTCTTCTCCGACGACGGCGAGCGGGCCAACGGCCACGGCGAGCGACGGCGGTCCTAGCTAAGCCTAGAAATGGAAAGAGGACACTACGGCGGTCATGTCGGTACCTTAAGCGAGGCGAGGGGTCGACGGAGCGAGGCCGGCGACGAGGGTAGACGGCGGAGCGGTTCGGGGTCCTCGTCGGCGATGGTGTTCCGGCGGTCTCCTTGACCAGTGGGGACGTGGCCGAGGTAGGGGACGTCCTTGCGGTCACGACGGTGGCGGAGGCGCGGGCCGGGGTGGACCGAGGCGACGGCGAGGGGTGGCCGGAGGCGAAGCAGGGAGAAAATGCTCAAAGGCGAAGGAGGGGCGCTCTGTTCGTTCTCGTGGCGATTGAGCGTGGGGGGTCGAACGCGGCGGAGGCAGGGGGTTAAATAGGGTCACCGGCGGGGGTCGCATGCAAGGAAACCGGCCAGAGGGCCTTTACTCGCCGGCGATGGCTCGGCCATGCACGCGTAGCGACGATCCGGGGACGATGACGCGGTGAATTAAAGGGGGAAACGGTCGGCGCGGCGCGGGGGACCGAGTAATGGCGGCCAATTAATGGGGGACGGACCGGCGAGGCGGATCCGAGGCGGGGTCGTCGGCCGGCGGGATTTGGGGGCGGTGGCGGGAGGTTGACGACGGGTCTGACAGGCGGGGGCCACAAGCCAGCGAGCGCGAACGGGCGAGGGTGGCGTCTGACGGGTGGGGCCGGGGTGTCGGGTTCGCGCGCGAGGGGAGGGATTCGGCGCCGACAGGTGGGACCGGGTTGTCAGCCAGAGGGGAGCGCGGTAACGGGCTGGGCCGGCCGGGAGAGAGAGAAGGGAGGGGGGAGGAGCCCATTACTGTTCTAATGCTTTTCTGAATAAAAATAATTCCAGAAAATAGATTAAAAGATTAGGGCTACTTCCAAGGCTGGTAAAAATTTATAAAAATTCTCAAAATTATCTTTTGGCCTTAGGATCATATACAAAAAGTTTCACCTCCTAATTTGGTCATCTACTCTATGTTGTAGTTCAAAAGGGTATAAAAGGGATTTAAAAGTATTTTCTGAAATAATAATTCCAAGAAATTGAATTTAATAATATTTTTATTGTTTTGAAAAATTGGGGTGTTACAAACCTATCCCCCTTACAAGAATCTCGTCCTCGAGATTGGAACGCTACTCGAATAGCTCGGGGTATTGGGCTTTCAGCTCGTCTTCTTTTTCCCAAGTGGCTTCTTCTGCGGGATGGTTGTTCCATTGGACTTTGCAGAAGCGGACGACGCGACTTCTGGTTACTCTTTCCTTGGTTTCCAAGATCTTGACGGGTCTCTCTATGTAGGTCAAGTCTTCTTGGACGTTGAGCTGCTGAAGGTCGGCTTGCTCGGTGGGCACACGGAGACACTTCTTCAGCTGCGAGACATGGAACACATCATGAACGCCTGCCAAGGATGGAGGCAGTTCAAGTTGATATGCCACTTCTCCTTGTCGACGGAGGATCTGGAAAGGTCCGACGTAGCGGGGTGCTAGTTTGCCTTTCATGTTGAACCTTTGAGTGCCACGGAGGGGAGTGACTCGGAGGTAGACATAATCACCCTCCTCAAAGGCTAGATCTCTTCGACGGTTATCGGCGTAGCTCTTTTGCCTGGATTGGGCTGCCTTCAGTCGGTCTCTTATGATCTTAACTTTCTCTTCGGCTTCTCTCAATAAATCTGTCCCAAACAGTTGTGATTCTCCGGTTTGATCCCAGAGCAACGGCGTTCTGCACTTACGCCCATAGAGTGCTTCGAACGGGGACATTTGCAGGCTGGTTTGATAGCTGTTGTTGTAGGAGAACTCTGCATAAGGTAAGTTCTTGTCCCACATTCCGCCAAAGTCTAGAGCACAAGCTCTAAGCATATCCTCCAATATCTGGTTGACCCTTTCGGTCTGACCGTCGGTCTGTGGATGATAGGCGGTGCTAAAGTTCAGCCGGGTGCCGAGTTCCTCTTGAAGGTTCTTCCAAAACTTGGAGGTAAACTGGCTCCCGCGGTCAGATACAATCTTCTTGGGAACTCCGTGGAGGCACACGATCCGGGTCATATACAACTCAGCCAACTTGGCGACGGTGTAAGTTGTCTTGACCGGAACGAAGTGAGCTACCTTGGTGAGTCGATCGACGATCACCCAGATAGAATCATGACCAGCTTGGGTCCTGGGTAGTCCCGTGATGAAGTCCATTCCTATTTCTTCCCACTTCCATTCAGGGACTTTGAGGGGTTGAAGAAGTCCGGCAGGTCTCTGATGCTCTGCCTTGACTCGCCGGCATGTGTCGCACTTGGCCACATACTCGGCTATTTCCCTCTTCATGCTGACCCACCAATATTTCTCCTTCAGGTCTTGGTACATCTTTGTACTCCCGGGATGGATGGAGTATAGAGTATCGTGGGCTTCCTGAAGGATGAGAGTCTTCAACTCAGGTAGGTTGGGTACGCATACTCGGTTTCCGAACCAAATGGTACCATGTTCATCCTCGGAGAATCCGGGGGCTTTACCCTTCCTCATGTTTTGCTGGATCTCCAGGATGTCCGGGTCTTCCTTCTGCTTCTCTCGGATCTGGTCTATTAAGACAGGCCGAGACTCCAAGGCAGCGAGGTACTCTCGGGTGGTGATCCCTAGGTTTAGCCTTTCCATCTCTTTATAAAGTAGAGGAGCCTGGTCTTGAATCATGATGGCATTGCAGTACCCTTTTCGACTAAGGGCGTCTGCCACCACATTCGCTTTGCCTGGATGATAATGGATGCCCAAGTCGTAATCCTTGATCAGTTCCAACCATCTCCTTTGCCTGAGGTTCAGATCTGGTTGGGTGAATATGTACTTGAGGCTCTTGTGGTCGGTGAAGACCTCACACCGGTTTCCCACAAGGTAATGTCTCCATATCTTCAAGGCATGAACCACGGCTGCTAGTTCCAGGTCGTGGGTTGGGTAGTTCAGCTCATGCGGTCTCAATTGCCGGGAGGCGTAGGATATCACCTTCCCTTCTTGCATTAAGACGCATCCCAATCCTTGACGAGAGGCATCGCAGTAGACGTGAAAGTCTTTCCGGATGTCTGGTAGAGTCAGAATGGGGGCTGACACGAGCTTCTTCTTGAGAGTCTGGAAGCTCTCTTCGCAGTCGGGGGTCCAATCAAACTTCACCTCTTTTTGTAGAAGTCTGGTCATCGGCTTGGCGATCTTGGAAAAATTCTCGATGAACCGGCGATAGTATCCGGCCAATCCGAGGAAACTCCGGATCTCGGTCACGGTCGTTGGCTGTAGCCAGTTGGTTACCGCTTCAACGGTGGTTGGGTCTACTGCTATTCCTCCGGCAGATATGACATGGCCGAGGAACTTCACCTCAGACAACCAAAATTCGCATTTGCTGTATTTGGCGTACAGTTGCTGCTCCCTTAGCTTTCCGAGGGTCAGACGGAGGTGAGTCTCGTGTTCCTCCTTGGTCTTGGAGTAAACGAGGATATCGTCGATGAATACCACGATGAACTTGTCCAAGAACTCCATGAATACATTGTTCATCATGTTCATGAAGAAGGCCGGGGCATTCGTGAGTCCGAACGACATCACAGTGTACTCGTAGAGTCCATAGCGGGAGGTGAAAGCAGTCTTGGGTATATCTTCCTCCCTGATCCTTAACTGGTGATAACCTGACCTGAGGTCGATCTTGGAAAACACCGAGGATCCTTTCAGCTGATCGAACAGGTCGTCGATCCGAGGCAATGGGTATTTGTTCTTGATGGTTACGTCGTTCAAGGCCCTATAGTCCACGCACATCCTTTTGGTCTTGTCCTTCTTCATGGCAAATATGACCGGTGCACCCCAGGGTGAGGTACTCGGTCGGATGTAACCTTTCTGCTCAAGGTCTTCGATGTTGCTCTTGACTTCGGCTAGTTCATTGGCGGCCATTCGGTATGGGCGTTTGGAGATTGGAGTGGTCCCCGGGACAAGCTCGATTCTGAATTCGATGTCCCGCTTGGGAGGCATTCCGGGCAGATCTTCGGGGAAGACATCTGCAAACTCCTTGACTATTGGCACCTCTTCAAGAGCTATAGAGCGAAGGGATGCTCCGAGTGGTTTGCGACTGGTCATCCGGAAGGTGACGGTTACGCCTTCAGGACTGGTCACCGTGACGGACTTGTTGGCACAGTCGATCACTCCCTTGTGCTTCATCAACCAATCCATACCTAGAATAAGGTCGAGTCCGGTGCATTGGATGAGGACAGGCTCGGCCCGAAACAGCACTCCTTGGATGTCAAGTTGAACCTTAGGGCTGTAGAAACGAGCTGAGGTCCTATTGCCGGGGGTGGCAATCACCATGGGAATTGGTAGAGGGAGCACGTCCAGATTGTTTGTTTTTGCAAAATCTTCCGAGACGAAGGAGTGGGTTGCTCCAGAGTCAAATAATATGATGGCCGGTACGGAATTCATAGTAAACGTACCGAGTACGACCTCAGGAGCCTCCTGAGCTTCCTCCGCGCTGATGTGGTTGACGCGGGCGCGAACGGCCTGGTGGGGTGCTGCGCCTTGGTTCTGCTTGGGGTGAGGACACTGGTGCGAGTAGTGCCCTTCCTTGCGGCAGTTGAAGCAGACAACCGGCCTTCCTTGACGATCTCTCAAGATCGGGGCTTTGGCGGCCGGTGCGGGCTGAGCGGCCGGAGCTGGTGGAGCGGGGCGAGGATGCCCGGCGTTGGATCCACCGGCTGCATGAGGTGGCCTGTAGGCGGGCCGAGGATGGTAGGCGGGCGCTGGTGGCGGAGGGACGAAGCGGGGCCTCTGAGTGTTCGCCTGCTGGTGCTTGAAGGCGATCATCTTCCTCTTCTTGAGGTCCAGCTTGTTCTGCTCAGTCTCTTGGATGAGCGCTTTATTGACCAGCCGCTGGAAGTCGGCGAAGTCGGCGGCGACGAGCTGGATGGACAGCTCATCCTTAAGTCCCCTTAGGAACTTGGCTTGGCGGAGGGCGTCGGTGCGTACTTCCTCCGGTGCGTAGCGAGCGAGGCGGTTGAACTCATGGAGGTACTCCATGACAGTCCTGTTGCCCTGCTGCAGGTCGCGGAACTCCTGCTGTTTGACCGCGATGACACCGGCGGGGACGTGGGCGGCACGAAAGGCGATGGTGAACTCTGCCCAAGTCACCATGTGGCCCTCTGGCTGGGACGCGCGATAGTTGTCCCACCACTCAGCGGCGGGACCTTGGAGCTGATGAGTGGCGAAGGCCACTCGCTCCCGGTCTGTGCAGGGGAGGAGGTCGAGCTTCTTCTCGATGGTGCGGAGCCAATCTCCGGCCTCCATCGGGTTGGTCGTGCTCGAGAAGATGGGCGGGCGCACGCGCAAGAACTCGGAGAGTTGCGGAGCGGCCGCGGGTGCTGGTGCGCGAGGGGCGGGCTCCCCATTCTGCAGACGGTCCAACTGAGCCTGTTGGTGCTGCATTTGGGTGAGGAGGGCGGTGATCAGATGATTCTGGTTCGCCATCATTTCCGCCAAGGTGGGGTGATTGGCGGAAGGCGACCCAGACTGACGTGGGCCTGTCGCACCCCAGTTGGGTACAACTCCCTCAGGTGCATCTCGGCTCCCTCCTGCTCCGTTGTTGGAGCCGGTGTTCTGGTGGTCGGTCATCTTCTGAATATCCAAAGTGAGGAAACAAAAGATGACGAAACAGTAATACAACTAAAATTTAACATGTAGCATTCAAGCACACAAATATATCAAGTGGTATAAATAGTCCATTACAATCAAGTTCTTATTCTACCCACAACACACTCGTTGCGGGTAGCACCACATACAAAATAATGCTTTTTTATTTATCTTTGCGCCTCCTAACGCCTACTCGCCACCGGAGGCGGTCTCCGTGCTCTCGGAACCACGAGTGCGCGGCTCCAGAGAGATGGTGGGGTCGAGATAATTCTCGATGATGGAGTCGGAGACGAGGCCGGGGCGTGGTGAAGGGGCGCTGGTGGAAGGCCTGGCGGGGGAGGGTCGTGGCGGGATCCTCTTGGGGCGAGGGAGGGGCTCACGGATAGGCTTCTTCTTCCTTGGAAGAAGAGGAACCATCTCCGCGATGTCCTTCTGCAGCTCCATGATCTTGCGCTGCAGCTCGCCGTTCTGCTGGATCAGGTTCTTCGTTTCTTCACGAAGAAACGCAACCGCCTCATGGTGCTCGTCGGCGTCGAGCACCGCCTCGGTATGGAGATCATCCATGGCCTGCAGAAGGCGCGACTGCCGGGCCATGACCGGATCACGCACGGAGTGAACTCCGAGGTAGATACTACGGTGGGCTCCGGGAGTACGCTTCGGCACAAGCCGGAAGGATGAGTTCTGAAGACGATCGTCGTAGATCATCCTCAGCTCCATGAGGGCCTGGAGGGCGACTCGTTGGCACGCGACGTCGAAAGTCGGGCCTCCAAGTGCGGTGGTGTAGGGCGGCAGGTGTTCTCCGGAGCCATGGACGGTGAGAGAGACGTCGCAAGGCCCGGCGAACTCGTCGGGGTAGACTCCTTGAAATTCGGGTTCGAAGAGGAACCCGAGGAAGGTGAGCATCATGCGGAGCTCCCGGACGAAGCCCTCATAGTGGCGGCAGTAGCTGTGGACTTGGTAGACTGGCATCTACAAAACAGTAAGTTGAATAAAAGTGAGGAGAGGAACAAAGTTTATGAAGTAGATTTTCAAGAAATAATTTCCTGTGGCTAATGGCTAGGCGGGTCTGTTTGGCTTCCTACAGTCAAGTCGGCTCTGATACCATCTTGTAGCGCCCCGATTTAACAAAATCGAGACATTATTGAATTTCCATAGAAAAACAATAATACAAGAGGTTCATCATGCGACAACGTACATACGGTAAAATTCATGGTACGCAGACCATATTTATTACAACATTGTTTTAATAAAGCAGTAGAGTAAAATAATTAGACAACGGCATGACGAACTTCTTCTTCAGGATTTTTCTTCTTGACTGGGTCGCTACTCCAGACCGTCTTCAAGATAAGCATCCTCTGTGGGGTCCAACGGGTATGAGTACAAAAAGTACTCAACAAGCCACCGCAAATGCAAATAATAATGCAGGATAATAAACAAGGAAGGATAAAGGCTAACGATGCGGAATAAAGCAGTTGCAGTTATGGCATTTAGTGTAGTCATATTTTAATCATGCGGAAAGTAAACATGAGCATCTTCAACATCAACTAACTCGAGGAGTACGTTTTACCTCCTCGCACAACGGTCCTTACATGACAAACAACATGCACATCCATATTCAAGTAAACTAACTGGGGGATGTCACGCAACCCGCCCTTGACCGTGGGCTCGGCTTTTCGAAAAGATTTAAGACTCTGATCAGAGATGTACTACTGTACCCACAAGGCACGCACTCATCTCAACGAGATGACCCATTTCACGGGAACTCGTGCCAAAACCTCAACATGAGATGTTCCAAGCGATAACCACCCGCTCTAGGTTTCGCCGGCGCGCCGGGCCGCATCCCGGCTAACGTCGCACCCCCTTTTGCGCCACATTGGTACAAGTCACCTGCAGGTGCAACTTGACCCATCTCCAAATGGTGGCCTCGGTTTGGAACAACCCATACCTTAGTTAGGACTTACCCACTAGACTTGTGGTTAGTACGTAAGTGTATTGCAACGGATCCCTCAGACCGGTCCTTATAGTGCCCCGGGTGCGACTGACCAATGCCCTAGCTTGCACCCGGAACCCACCATGCATACACTCACAACCATGACTCATCACCAACAGAATTTCCAAAGATAAGAAGTATCGGGATCATATAATAGAACCATTTCACTACGACTCATTTTATCCTATAGCGGCTGTGCCAATACATTGGACACTAGCTAATATCATTGATCATATGGTGACAAGGAGGTTAGGCGAGATAGCATGGCTTGGGTTGCACATCAAGGTCGGGGGATCCTAAATAAATATAATGTAAGGGTTCATTTGACTAATGCATATACATAACCTATGTGTTTTAGCAATAGTCAATTCAGACATGGGTTCAATATGCTCAAAAGAATTGTTTGGTGACTTGCCTTGTTCAGCAAAGGGAGAGGGAGGGACTTCGGGGAAGTACTCCGGCTCCTCGGCGACGTCGTAGTCTTTTTAATATAAAGTAAAATAAAAGAGTACCACATTCAATCAAACCATATAACATTACATTGCAAGCATATAAGTTAAAGTTGGTTTGATTAAAAATAAAATAAATTCAGATATTAAAGTTCTGAAATTTATTCCTCCATTAATTTAAAGTGAATCTAAATGAATCATTGTTTTTCATAAAAGGGTTTTTAAGTGGGTTTAATACTACATTAAGTTTTCTAATCAATTTAATTTAAATGATTTAGAGAAAACCCAGTGGTTTTAATGTTTAAGCAGTAAAGGACAATTATATAATTTTTCTGGAATTTAAATATTTAAATTTACATTTAAATCCTAAGGGCATTTGAATACTTATTTAAATAAACATGAAAATGTCAAAGTAAACCTACTGTTTTTATTGCATAAGTATGTAGAGAATAATTTTATGAATTTTCTGAAATTGGAATGGTAATTTTTAGAGTTCAAATGCATTAGATATGAATTTTACAAGTTTAAAAGCATTTCTGGAATTTATTTTCAAATTTTAAACCTCTCGGGTCCACGGTGAGCTAGGCCCACGGTGAACCCGCGCACTGTGCGCGTGCGCCGGGTCGATCTGGACCGTCGGATCCAGATCCGACGCGCGAGGGCGAGGCGGGACGCGCAAGTGGCTACGGACGGCCAGGATTAAAACGTGCGAACCGGTACCACGTGGACGCACAGGATTAAACGCGGGTTTTAAATACAGATGGACGCACGAGATTAAAACGTACCGCTTTGACCAGATCCGACGGCGCGGATTAGATCGCGTACGTGGGCTCACGTGCGTCGTCCGATCGCGATCGCACGGTCGGGATCAGATCCGACACGGCACGGGTACTCGACCCGTGCCGGTCGTCTTCTCCGACGACGGCGAGCGGGCCAACGGCCACGGCGAGCGACGGCGGTCCTAGCTAAGCCTAGAAATGGAAAGAGGACACTACGGCGGTCATGTCGGTACCTTAAGCGAGGCGAGGGGTCGACGGAGCGAGGCCGGCGACGAGGGTAGACGGCGGAGCGGTTCGGGGTCCTCGTCGGCGATGGTGTTCCGGCGGTCTCCTTGACCAGTGGGGACGTGGCCGAGGTAGGGGACGTCCTTGCGGTCACGACGGTGGCGGAGGCGCGGGCCGGGGTGGACCGAGGCGACGGCGAGGGGTGGCCGGAGGCGAAGCAGGGAGAAAATGCTCAAAGGCGAAGGAGGGGCGCTCTGTTCGTTCTCGTGGCGATTGAGCGTGGGGGGTCGAACGCGGCGGAGGCAGGGGGTTAAATAGGGTCACCGGCGGGGGTCGCATGCAAGGAAACCGGCCAGAGGGCCTTTACTCGCCGGCGATGGCTCGGCCATGCACGCGTAGCGACGATCCGGGGACGATGACGCGGTGAATTAAAGGGGGAAACGGTCGGCGCGGCGCGGGGGACCGAGTAATGGCGGCCAATTAATGGGGGACGGACCGGCGAGGCGGATCCGAGGCGGGGTCGTCGGCCGGCGGGATTTGGGGGCGGTGGCGGGAGGTTGACGACGGGTCTGACAGGCGGGGGCCACAAGCCAGCGAGCGCGAACGGGCGAGGGTGGCGTCTGACGGGTGGGGCCGGGGTGTCGGGTTCGCGCGCGAGGGGAGGGATTCGGCGCCGACAGGTGGGACCGGGTTGTCAGCCAGAGGGGAGCGCGGTAACGGGCTGGGCCGGCCGGGAGAGAGAGAAGGGAGGGGGGAGGAGCCCATTACTGTTCTAATGCTTTTCTGAATAAAAATAATTCCAGAAAATAGATTAAAAGATTAGGGCTACTTCCAAGGCTGGTAAAAATTTATAAAAATTCTCAAAATTATCTTTTGGCCTTAGGATCATATACAAAAAGTTTCACCTCCTAATTTGGTCATCTACTCTATGTTGTAGTTCAAAAGGGTATAAAAGGGATTTAAAAGTATTTTCTGAAATAATAATTCCAAGAAATTGAATTTAATAATATTTTTATTGTTTTGAAAAATTGGGGTGTTACACTAGAGCTCCACCAAAGAAACCTGTCTAGATCCCAAAACCCAAATAGCTCCACACTTCTCTTGACTCTCTATCAGGACCCTCTAATACAAAAGAGTCAACACTTACCACCACCAAGCCCAAGAAACCCAAGCCTCAACCACATCACAAGAAGCTTACCTATCTTTGTGAGTTCTGTCATAAAGGAAGGCATCTTGTGAAGTTTTGTTTTAGGAGGAAGTGGGTTGAGATAGCAGAGAGAACTCTAGGTTGGCAGGAGCAATTCTACCAGTATGTTGGTAGACTGAAATTTCCTCGACGCGAAGAGAGGGTAGCGGCCAGGGCGTGTCGTTTAGCTGGTGGTAGAGGAGACGACTTTCGTGCCCGTGCTTCGGAGGGTGGTTTTTGCTCTGGTAGAGTTCTATGTCATTCTAGATACGACTTTGGACCTCGTCGCTGTGACTTTAGGTAGAACAGAGGACCACACTTTGAGCCACACTTTGGTCCAAACTCTTATGATTCTTTATGATTTCCCACATTTGAGCAGATGGCTCGACACTAGTTAAGCTCTTTTGCTAAACTTGGTGTCGGACCATTTGCTCCCCCTTATGACCATTGATTTTGCAGGATCGAGGCCTGGAGGACATATGGATCATGGATTTGGGATGCTCTCGCCACATGACGGGACATCATAGGTGGTTCTCCAGCCTCACTTCCCCGATCTCCAAGGAATACATCACCTTTGGAAATAATGGTCAAGGGAAGGTACACGGTTTTGGCTCAATTCGAATTTCTAAGCATTTCTCCTTGAAGAATGTTGCTTTGATTGGAAATTTGGGTTTTAATTTGGTTTTGCAACTTCTTGAGGAGGTCTTAGAGGTTCGTTTTAAGAAGGGCATGCCTTTTGTTATTGATTCTAGAGGATCTTCGTTTTGCGAGATCTTATCTTTTGGTAAGGTTTTTCATATTGATTTCTCTAGTTCTTTTGGCCCTTCTTGCTGTTTGATCGATGGATTCTCCTTTGAGCTCTAGAGGTGGCATAGGAGGTTAGGTAATTTGAGCTTTGATCTGCTAGTCAGATTGAGTTTTATAGACCTCATCCGAGGATTTCCTAAGCTTAAGATGGAGAAGGATCTAGTTTGCCATCCATATCATCATGGGAAGATGGTTGCCGCTTCTCATGCACCTATTACATTTGGATACTATTGGTCCAACTCGGGTACGTTCAATTGGTGGTAAGTGGTATGCGCTTGTGATTATTGACAATTTTTCTCGATTCTCGTGGGTTTTCTTTTTGGAATCTAAGGATGAGGGTTTTCAGTTTGTGCACGACCTGATCTTAAAGCTGAAGAATGAGAACAATGGTCGGATGTGAGCAATTCACTTTGACAATGGTTCTGAGTTCAAGAATTCTAAGTTCGTCAGCTTCTATAGTGATCAGGGTCTTGACCATCAGTTTTCTGCTCCTTACACTCCCCCAAAGAACGGCATTGTGGAACGAAAGAACCGCACGCTGGTCGAGATGGCTAGAACGATGCTCGATGACCATAGGACTCCTAGGCGCTTTTGGGCTGAAGCTATGAATACAGCTTGCTATCTAGCCAACTGCATTTTTCTTAGAGCTTACCTAGGTAAGACATCATATGAGTTGTGGTTTGGCAGACAGTCCAAGGTGATCCACTTACGATTGTTTTGCTGCAAGTTCTTTGTTCTCAAGAAGGGAGGGCATTTGGACAAGTCTGAGTCTCGTTGCTAGGATGGAGTCTTTCTTGGTTATGCTTTGTATTCTCGAGGCTTTCGTGTTTGGAACCTTGACTCCCAGCAGCTTGTCGAGACGTGTGAGGTTTCTTTCAATGAGTTAATGCCTTCGCTTACTCCTTCTTTTGAGCATTCTTGTGATGATGAGCTTGGAGAGTCTATCTTTGAGGAAGATGATGACACTCCCATTGTTGATGAGGGTGGGCCTTCTGCACAGCCTACAGACCCCACACCTTCTAAGACTTCGATTGAGAATGAGGGTGGACCTCTGATCACTACTTCCACTTCGATCGAGCCCCCTCAATCAAGTCTAGAGGTGCCAGCTGCTGACTCTGGTGAGGTGACATTTGATCACCTAGGATCCCGAGCAGTTCAGCATGATCATCCCTCAGATCTCATTATCGGTGATCTTACTACGAGATCCTTGCATTCTCAGGCTGGTTCACTCGCTGTTTTTGCTGAGTCTGCTTTTGTTGCCACCTTTAAGCCTAGAGATGTTGCTTATTCTTTATATGATGTAAATTGGATAAATGTCATGCAAGAAGAGCTTGGAAATTTTGTTCGCAATCGGGTTTGGACACTAGTTGAGCTGCCACCAGGTTGCAACCCCATAAGCACCAAGTGGGTGTTTAAGAACAAGCAAGGTGAAGATGGGGTTGTGGTGCGCAACAAAGCTCGATTAGTTGCCCAGGGTTTTTGCCAGAAGGAGGGTATTGATTTTGAGGAGACTTTCGCCCCTGTTGCCCGTCTTGAGTCCATTCACATACTTTTGGCATTCGCTGCATCAAAATGTTTAAAGATTTTTCAAATGGATGTCAAGAGTGCTTTTCTAAATGGGTACATAGAGGAAGAGGTATATGTTAGGCAGCCCTCGGTTTTGAAAACCCTAAGTTTCCTCGACATGTTTTCAAGTTGTAGAAAGCTTTATATGGCCTGAAGCAAGCACCCAGAGCTTGGTATGATCGTTTAATGAAGTTTTTGTTGGGGAATGGCTTTGTTATGGGTTTTGTGGACAAAACTCTTTTCTTGCTCAGAGTTGGCTCTGATTTCTTGATTGCTCAGATTTACATGGACGACATTATTTTTTGTGGTTCTACTAATGAGCTTGTGTCCAATTTTTCTGAGCAGATGCACAACGAGTTTGAGATGAGCCTCATTGGTGAGCTCAAGTACTTCCTAGGGCTCCAGATCAAGCATACCAACGACGACATTTTCAACCACTACAACAAGTACACGCGGGACATGTTGAAGAAGTTCAACTTCGTGTTGATAGCACAAAATGGCATTAATGGCTAGATTGTCAAAATATCAATTTTGGTGATTTGGGCCAAAAATATACATGTCCAGGGTCAGGACGAAGCCCTACAGGGCCAAAGGTCCATTGGGCCATGGGCTCCGAAACCCTCCAGCCAGCCCACGGCCTTCGGAGGTCCATGCCACCGAAGCTTCGGGCCAAGGAGGAGGCTTCGACGGGCCTGGCCGAAGCCTACTTTGGTAGATATAGAGTTGTATACAATTCCGGCTAGGTTTTTATCTTCATCCGGCCGAATTAATAGCAGATTAGATCAGAGATTAAACCCCTATAAATAAAGAGCGAGGCCAGCGTAGAGGCCCCCAACACAAATCAATAGAAATCTCTAGCTTTGATCGCATTTATTTACCTTTACTTTTCTATACCTCTTCGTGGGTTTGCCTGGAAGCCCTCCACCGGCCACTTCGGAACAGTGGTAACCCTTGTTACTTCGCTTGTGAAGTGTCCGTTAATCTACGTAATAGATTGCTATCGCCTTGTTACTTCGCATGTGAAGTATCCGCTAATCTGCGTAACAGATTGCTACCTTCGCTACTAGTGCAACACTTAGCAGAATTCAGTCCTCATGCTGAATTGGTACTTCGAACTCTCTTTGTTGCAGGTTCCCACGTTCGGAGCTACTTCGTCGGAGGTGTCCGGAGCTGAGAGATCAGTTTCGGAGGTCGTCAGGACACCCTTCGGCGAGACTGTAGGCTTCGACGACAGGCTTCGCTAGCATCACGCTTAGGCCTATCCCTAAGTATCCGTGCACTTTTGGATCGTCGAACTGACCCAAGTGTGGGGGCACATTTCCGTGTCAACACACTTTTTGGCGACTCCGCTGGGGAAGACTACGCCAACATTACAAGTACATCTACATCGGCCACCGGTACATCTACGTCAACTACTACGTCTACACCGCTGATGGACACAATAGGAGGTGCGGAAATCGACAACCGCAACATCTTGACACCTACACTTGAATATATCCCCGCAGAATACTGAGGAGAGATCGAGGCAAAGTTAAAGGCTGAGAAACCAAGGGTTGGTTTCGGAGTTTGTGATGAGTGATTGATAGATTTTATCCTCTATTTCGAAGGGGTCCCTCCGAAGGTGTTCGGAGGTTGTTTCTCCGAAGGGGTTCGGAGGCTGTTTCACCGAAGGGTTCGGTGGGCTCTGGTTGCTGCAGCTGTTGCAGCGGAGTGTGCCTGTCGAAGGGGTCCGACAGTACATGATGATTGGTTGTACCGAAGGCCTCGGTACTTTGGGCTGTACACCGGAGTGTGTACCGAAGGTTGCTTATCCGGAGAGGTCTCCGGGGTACTGGATACACTTGTCTGCTTGTCTGTGGTGCGCAGGGGACTTCGGAGGCGACGGACGGTTCACAGCAGGTGAACCTGGGTCAAGCGGGAGGCTTGATGCCAGGAGAGCAGGGAGCTCCATCACAAAGGCTACGAAGGGGTCGAGCTTGGACCTTGGGTCGAGGTGCGCCAGGAGAAGGCAGTAAGTGCGGAGTGTGACTCCGGGTGAAGGTACCCCGAGATGAAGTCCTCGGAGGCGAGGCATTTCGAAGGGTACTCCGAAAGGAGTGACTTTGGAGTATGGTGGATCAAGTCCTCAGCAATGAGGCAAGGAGTTCGAAGTGTGCTCCGGAGGGAGACACTCGAAGGTATACCCTGTGTTCATTTTCTGCTTGAGCTTGTGTGCATACCTCGGTGCATGCTTCGATCTCTTGTGTGCTTTGAGCGAAGTGTGTTTTTCAGTGTGTGTTCGCTCTGTGTAAACTGGAGGCTAGACCTCTCTAATTACTAGCAAAGCCCTAATCGAAGCCCGTTTTTCTTCCCTAGTCAAAGTCCTTAGCAAAGTTCGTGAAGTGTGCGTTTAGACCTTCGAAGTACGAAGCCCAGCACCAGTTGCTGTTGCTGAGTATTTGGTCGAAGCCCGCAGAGGATAGTCCGCTCTTGCGAAGGGTGAAGTGCGAAGCCTACTCGAAGCACCCTGTGTGCGGAGCCTGCACTGACTTAGCAGAGCTGATTTTTCGGGGTTGTGGGTGGAGCGAAGTCCTCTTGGCTTCGAACTTTTACTCCTTGCGAAGGCTGTGTTCGGAGACGTCAAATACCTCTAAACCTGAACTTCGAAGGGTGTGTTCGAAGCCTATTCTGCAGAAGACAGAATTAAAACAGAAGGCTATTTTTAGTCTGAAATTTTAAAAGCTCCCATTCACCCCCCTCTGGTCGTTGTTTCCGGTCCAAAAATTGGTATCAGAGCGGGTTAAGATCATCAGTTGACCTTAACTGGTTTTGTGATCTGTTGGCGACATGGACAGAGTTAGTAAAATTCCTCTGTTCGATGGGACTGATTTTGCATACTGGAAGGTGCGCATGGAGGCTTACTTGCTAAGCCAAGGAAAGGCAATTTGGGAGATTGTGGACTCACAATACTCCATCCCTGAAACTCGCACCTCTCAAATAGAGAAGGATCAGTATAATGCCAACTCCAAGGCAAGAAATATACTGTTCATTGGTTTGAGTAGAAGTGAGTTTGATAGGGTTCAGCACCTTAGGACAGCTAGGGAAATTTGGACCACTCTCACTATTTTTCATGAGGGCTCTACTCAGATTAAGGCCAGGCGCCAAAGCACATACAATCAACAGTATCAACTGTTTGTGCAGGCACCTGGTGAATCTATAGAGGCCATGTTTTCTTGTTTTGATACAATAGTGAGTAACTTGCGGTCCAACGGGACACTTGCTTACAATGATCATGATAGGGCTATCAAGCTTCTCTATGCTCTTGATCGTAGCATATGGGAAGTGAAGATATCCAGCATTGAGGAGTCCGCAGGTTATGACACATTGACCTGTGATGAGCTCTTCAGCAAGCTGAAGTCCACAGAGATTGCCAAGGCATCTCTTGCAGTGCACAGAAACTCTTTGCCACAGCCATTGGCATTGGTTTCTAGCACTAGCCGTGGCACCACTGCAGAACCAAGCACATCTGGCACTTGTGTTCTTGCAGATGGTTTTGCTTTGTCCTCCCTGGTCTCCGTCACTAAGGAATAGGTGGATACTCTAGATCATGATGAGCTTGCTCTCATTGCCAGACGGTTCACCCATTTTCACAATGAGAGACGGGATCAGAGGAGAAGTGGTTTTAATGGTTGTTTTGATTGTGGCGACACTTCTCACATCAAGGCAAATTGCCCAAAACTCAAGAAGAGAGAAGAGAGTGAGCGCCCCAAATACCACAAGAAGGAGAGGAAACCCTTTGTGAAGGGCAAGCGCGGCAAGGTGGCTAAGAGAGTAGCCAAAGCCACTTCCAGAGCATTTGTTGCTGCACTCAGCGACATCGACACTTCCTCAACTGAGGAGTCGAGCTCTGAGGAGGAGGAGTCTCCAAGGAAGGAGGAGAAGAAGGACAAGAAGGGACGAGATTTCACCGGCCTTTGCTTCATGGCCGACAGCGATCACAGCGGCGATGAGCTTGACTCATCTGAGGTACCTCTATCCTATGACCAACTTTCAATAAAACTAGATGAGCTGAATGAAGTAGTTCTTGGTCAGGATAGATTACTTGTGCAAGCCGCTAGACAAAGAAAAGACCTTAGACTTAGGCTAGAATCTGTTTCTACTGATTATGCCATGCTTAAGTCTAAAGTTAATGGTGCTGAATGTGAATCGTGTACTGTTGTCATGGGTGAGCTTGCTCAGTTGCATTCTGTACATGCTCAAACTCTATCTGAGCTTGAGACTGCACAGAAGCAGCTTTTGGTGGTTGATTCTAGACCTCATGATATAATTGAATGCATGAACTGTTCTTTATTACGCGAGAGCATTAATTTACGTGATAAGCATGTTCATGACTTAGAGGCTAGATTGGAGAGGGCCGGTAGTTCTAAGGATGTGTAGCCTGTGTGTGACACTTGCATAACCCTTAAGGACCAGCTAGGCACTGTTAGAGAGCGAGCTAAAAACCTTATGACTGAAAATGAGTACCTTCTTTCTGTGGTTAACAAATGCACTGAGGGAAATGGTAGGATGGATTTGCTCTTGGCCAAGACCAAGATGTGTGCTGACAGAGCAGGGTTAGCTCTAGGTTTGGGTTTTGATAGGATTCCTTTAAATAGTGAAAACAAAAATGTTTTTACCTCTCCCACTACCCTAGAGAAAGAGAGAGCTCTGTTAGACACTCCATCAGCCAAAAAGCCTACCCGGACACCAAAGAAAACCACTCCTCCTACCAAGAAAATCCCTCCCAAGAAAACCACTCAGCAGAAGCCCAAGGAGCCTGTGAGAATTGCTCCTATGACCCATGAGAGTGCCCCTAGGAGAGTTTTTCATTGTTCCTACTGTCAGCGGGCGGGTCATTTGGTTGGGTTCTGTTTTCGTCGCATCAAGGATGAGCGACGCTCTCAGGCGATGAGTTACTAGGACACGCATTACCCATTTTTAGGTATGCATGAGTCTGAGTTTTACTATCGTCCTGTTTTTTAGGCTCCTCGTGCTTCTCGGAGAGGTTTTGCTCCTCGAGGTGTTCACCATGTTCCATATGGTGGTAGACCCTGGGTGAGTAGCTTTGGACCTCATCAGAGTAGGAGACCTCGTCATGTTGTTAGATCACAGCATGTAGGTAGACCTCACACTTTGCATTATTCTGATTATCCTGTGCGTAGACAGTCTACTTTTACTGTGCCTACTACTCGTATCACTCAGTGCTGGATGCCTCGTCATATTTTCACTCACCCCAGCACTGAGCGATCGAGATTTTCTTATCATGTGTAGGCGACAGACCAAGGCTTGGAGGGCACATGGATCATGGACTCCGGTTGTTCGCGCCATATGACCGGAGATGCAGCATGGTTCTCCAGCCTCACCACAACCAAGCAAAAGGAACATATCACCTTCGGCAACAATCGAAGGAGTAGAGTGAAAGGTAAAGGTGTGGTAAGAATAAACTCGAATTTCACTCTCAAAGATGTTGCTTTGGTTGAGAATTTGGGATACAATTTGCTTTATGTATCTCAATTGCTTGATGAGGGCTTCGAAGTGCGATTCCATCGCGATACTTTGCAAGTACTCAATTTTGATGGTGTTGTTGTCTGCAAGATCTTTAGAGTTGGGAGAGTTTTTGGAGCTGATTTTTCAGAGACATCTGGTTCTTCTCATTGTCTTGTTGCACATTCTACTTCTGAGTTGTGGAAGTGGCATAGGAGACTAGGGCATATGAGCTTTGAGTTGCTGGCTCGTCTGAGTGCCCTAAGTCTGATCCGAGGATTGCCCAAGCTCAAGTTTGAGAAGAACTTAGTTTGCGCTCCTTGTCGACATGGAAAAATGATTGCCGTTCCGCACTCGCCAGTCACCACAGTGATGACTGAACAACCCGGAGAACTTCTCCACATGGACACGGTAGGTCCTTCTCGGGTTAGTTCTTTAGGCGGCAAGTGGTATGTGTTAGTCATTGTCGATGATTTCTCTCGTTACTCTTGGGTCTTCTTTCTTGCCAGCAAGGATGAAGTGTTTTCACACTTTCAGAGCTTGGCTTTGAGACTTTTTACTAAACTCCCTGGTGCATTGAAATTCATTCGAAGTGATAATGGCACTGAGTTCAAGAACAGTCTCTTTGTTGACTTTTGCATGGAGCATGGCATAGAACATCAATTCTCTGCTCCGCAGGTTCCTCAACAGAATGGTGTCGTTGAGAGGAAGAACCGCACTTTGGTTGAGATGGCTAGGACGATGCTCGATGAGCATAGGACTCCTAGAAAATTCTGGGCTGAGGCCATGAACACGGCATGTTACATCTCAAACCGAATATTCTTGCGCTCAATTTTGAACTTGACATCTTATGAGCTACGTTTTGGGAGACAGCCCAAGGTTACTCATCTTCGAGTTTTTGGCTGTCGTTGCTTTATCCTAAAACGTGGTAATTTGGATAAATTTGAGTCGCGTTCTTCTGACGGGATATTTTTGGGTTACACTACACATGGTCATTCTTATCGTGTTTATAATTTGGAGACTAACACTGTCATCGAGTCATGTGATGTGACTTTTGATGAATCAACCCCCTCTGTTAGTTCTGCATTTTAACAGGCAAATGAACACGACATGGAGCAGACCATCTTCGAAGAAGAAGATCCCGGAGATTTTGAGGATGAACCCCTACTACCCTCGACATCAACCACCAAAGCCGACCCCGCTTCAACCACTTCGGCACTAGGTCCCGAAGCAACTACCTCGACATCGGTCATCTTGGACCTCTCCAACGCACAAGTTGAAGGGGAGACTGCATCCCGCCGTGAGGCTCCACACCATGTTCAAAGGATGCATCCTCTCGAGCAGATCATTGGTGAGCTTGATCAAAGGGTAACACGTTCTCATGCTCATTTCATTGACTCCGCTTTTGTTTCTTCATTCGAGCCCTTAGATGTTAGTCATGCACTTTCTGATTCTAGTTGGATCAATGCCAAGCATGAAGAACTTGAAAATTTTGAGAGAAACCAAGTCTGGACTCTAGTTGATCCTCCACCAAATGTTCATTTCATTGGAACAAAATGGATTTTCAAAAATAAACAAGGGGAGGATGGGACGATAGTTAGAAACAAGGCTAGACTTGTAGCTCAGGGTTATTCTCAATTAGAAGGGATTGATTTTACTGAAACGTTTGCACCTGTTGCTCGTCTTGAGGCCATTAGGATTTTGCTTGCCTTTGCGACATACCGGGGATTCAAACTCTATCAAATGGATGTCAAAAGTGCTTTTCTTAATGGTTTCATAGGCGAAGATGTTTATGTAAAACAACCCCCTGGTTTTGAAAACCCCAAATACCCACATAAAGTCCTTAAACTTCATAACGCTCTTTATGGACTCAAGCAGGCCCCTCGGCCTTGGTATGACAGACTTAAGTCTTTTCTGCTTGAGCGGGGATATTTGATGGGATCTTTTGATAAAACCCTGTTCACTCTCAAGCATGGCAAAGATTTCCTCCTAGTTCAGATTTATGTGGATGATATCATCTTTGGTGGCTCTTCTCATGCTTTGGTTGCCGAGTTTGCAGATGCCATGAGCAGGGAGTTCGAGATGTCCATGATGGGTGAACTCACATTTTTCCTTGGTTTGCAAATCAAGCAAAGCAAACAAGGTACTTTCATCCACCAGACGAAGTACACCAAGGACCTGCTCAAGAAATTCGACATGGCTGATGCGAAGCCACTCGCCACTCCAATGGCTACATCTGTAGCATTGGATCCTGATGAAGATGGAGAAGTCATAGATCAGAAGGAGTTCCGAAGCATGATCGGCTCCCTCCTCTACTTGACTGCTACGAGGCCGGACATACACTTCGCAGTGTGTCTGTGCGCTCATTTTTGGGCTTCACCACGAGCTTCGCACCACCAAGCGGTAAAGCGCATTCTCAGGTATCTCAAACATACCCTCGAGTTCGGCATTTGGTATTCAGCGTCTTCCTCTTTGTGTCTTCGAGGTTATTCTGATGCGGATTTTGCTGGGTGTAGGATTGATAGGAAAAGTACCTCTGGTACTTGTCATTTTCTGGGTACTTCTTTAGTTTGCTGGTTGTTGGGGGAGATAATCCCGGAAGCCGAAGGAGGGCCCTCGGCCAGGGGGCCCGAAGCCTAAAGCCGGGGTCTACCTTCTAGAGGCAAGAGGCCGGAGGCCTCCTTTCGGAGGAAAGGTGCCGGAGACCGCCCTCCGGCATGAAGACATCGGAGGCCACCCTCTGGGAGAAGATGCCGGAGGCCGCCCTCCGGCAAGAAGGCGTCGGAGGCCATCCTCCGAAGGAAGATGCCGGAGGCCGCCCTCCGGCAGGAGGACACCGGAGGCCATCCTCCGGGAGAAAGAGATCGGGGGTCCCCCCCCTTGACCCGCAGCGGCGAAGCCGAGGAGAGCGTTAGCAAGAAAAGGACCGGGCGACCGTACAAAGGGGCGGGATCGCAATCTTCTGGGCCGTGTCAGGCGGCGCAGGCGGCGCCCGACACGGCTGCTACGCTGTCAGAGTCGGATCTTCTTGTCTGTACTACGCATCGTTCGTTTTGTCTGTACTACCGACCGGTGTTCGGCCAGGTAGCCGTTGGCGGTCCAGAGGCGCTTGGCCCTCTAGACGGGGCGCCTTATAAATACCCCCAAACTACAGTTGTATGAACAGGCTCGGAAGGGCATTGAATACACTACTCTCATTTTCCACTAAGAAAACCTGCTGGTTCGATCCGTCGTCCCAACAGTTGGCGCCGTCCGTGGGGATCCTAGTCCGAAAAGCTAGCGTCCTCTACACCCATCCACCCAAGCATGTCAAGCCAGAAGGGAGCGAGCGCGGCCCCCCTGCGCAGGTCAGCTCGTACCGCCGGGGCCGAGCCTGCCCCAGCCATTGACCCAAACCCTCCAGCTCCCACCGTTACGCCCGTTGGGGCGGCGTCCCCGGCGGAGCCCACCCGGGTGCCGGAAGAGACGCCCGGAGCCCGGGGCGCCGACGGCTTACCCGAACCGACCTCCGCCAACCTGGTCGGGTCACCCGGTGGGCCGCCGGAGCAGCGTCCCCCGAGCGGACCTCCAGTAGTGTCCCTTCGGACAGACTACGTTCGCTCGCGTGATCCCGACACCACATCAGGAGGAAGCGGGAGTCAAGCTGACGCCCTGGCCGCCGAGAATGCTAGGCTAAAGGCGGAACTGGCCTTGTGGCGCCAGGAAGCGTCGCTCCGGCACCCGGCCCCTCCGGGGCCCTTTCGTGCCGCGAAAGCTGCGGCCGTGGATTTAAGCGATGACGAGAACCCTCTGGATGAGGAGAACGCGTCTTACGACGAGGAGTCTCCCCTGCACCCGGATCTCCAGAGGGTGCGCTTCGGCTCAAACTTTCGTGCCGCCAAGCTTCCTAAGTATTCCGGAGATTCCGACCCCGGCGAGTTCTCCTGTTCGTACGCCCTGGCGATAGAAGCATCCGGGGGAAGCCGGGATACCATGGCTAAATGCTTCCCCCTGGCGCTCGAAGGGATCGCCCTCCGGTGGTTCTGGTCCCTCCAGCCAGGGACTATTCATTCGTGGGAGCAGCTGAAGAAGAAGTTCTTCAACAACTTCCAAGGTACCTTCGTGGCCCCCATGTCCACCGAGAGCCTCTTCCAAGTGAAGCAGTAGCCCGGGGAAACCCTGCGGCAATACTCCCAGCGTTTCGCACACACCAAGGCTCAAATCAAAGGACTCTCGGCTTCCTCCGTCATCGATGCGGCCCGAGAAGGCGTCACCCACCCGGGCCTCGTCGATAAGCTCCACCGGAAGCCCATCTCTTCGGTGGCACAGCTCATGACATACTTTGAAGAGTACGCTCGGTCCGAAGAGGGCCAGATTCGCCGGCAAGCGATGGTAATCCCCGTCCGAGCTCCGAGCGCCAGGGCATACGAAGCACCCCCGGACCCCAGCCGAGGCGTGCGTCACGCTTCCGACTTCCACCGCCCGGAGCTCGCTCGGCAGGATCTCGTCCATCGGGACTCTCGGCGGAGCCGGAAGCACTCTCGGGGGGAAGTCCTCAGTATCACCCCTCAAGCCCCCGCCAAGCACCTGCATTCGCCTGGCGGAAATCGCCCGGTCGGACCCAAGCCTCCACCCCGAGCGCCTTCCAGAGGAGCTTTTTACTGCAGCGTCCACGGCGAGAACCGGAGCCACGACACCGACTCCTGCCGGACCATACTCGCCCTTCACAGCGACTACCTCGAGCGCAATGCCGATCGCGGCTCCTCCGACAGGGGGATCCCTACCCCTCGGCCAGAAGCGGTTCAAGTAGTTGGGCGCCGCGATGAGCCAGAAGCTGCAACCCTGGTCACGGAGTTCGGCGGAGTCCCGGCCCCCAAGATTGAAGCCGCCCCGGACCGAGGCAAGCGAGTGGTCCTCCCCATATCCGGAGGGGGAGCCATGGGAGCTCTTTCCAAGCGACAGCGTCGAGACTACGTTCGAGAGGTCGGGCATATCGGCACATCCGGCCCTTCGGTCCTCCCAGAGTGGTCTCATGTCCCCATCACCTTCACCGCCGAAGACGCCTCCGGAGTCAAGTTCCCGCATGCCGATCCGCTCGTCATTTCGGCAGACATCGCCAGGGCCGAGGTGCGCCGCATACTAGTCGACGGGGGGAGTTCTGCTGACATCATCTTCGTGCAGGCCTTCGATCAGCTGTGCTTATCGCGCAAGCACCTGTTGCCAGCTTCGCGCCCGCTCAAAGGTTTCGCGGGCCCCCCGCTCGACGCACTCGGCCAGGTTCTATTGGAGGTGACCTTCGGCAGCGCACCCCTCCAGCGCCGCGAAGAGATCCTGTTCGACGTCGTCGACGCTCTGTACGCCTACAACGCTATCTTCGGGCGAGGGATACTCAGCCGCTTCGGCGCCATCGCCCACCACAACTACCTCTGCCTCAAGATGCCGACTCCCGGAGGGGTGTTATCCGTCCTAGGCGACCAAGCCGTAGCACGCCGGGTCGAGTACGGCCATTCAGCGCCGTTGGAGCCGCGGCAAGTCCACAGTGTCCGCGAAGGCGCCGACGAAGCCGGCCTCACAGGAAGCACCGACCCTGGGCAGAAGGGGCGCCCCGCCAAACCTCTCCCGGAGGGGGAAATCGTCACCAAGACCTTGACCCAAGGAGGAAAAGAGTACCCGATCAAGTTCGGAGGGGGCTTGGAGCCGGAGGTTTTAGCACAGCTCGAGGCCATCATCTGCGGTAACCTCGACATCTTCGCATGGTCTGACGAAGACATTCCCGGCGTCGACCGCTCGATCGTCGAGCACTCACTGGCCGTCGATCCGAAGGCACGGCCGGTTCGCCAGGGGCTCCGGAGGCTTTCCACCGAGCGGGCCGAGCTCTCCAAAGCAGAGACCGACAAGCTGCTCCGCGCAGGGGTCATCCGGGAAGTGAGTCATACCGATTGGTTGTCCAACCCTGTGTTTGTCTAGAAGAAAACATCTAGCAAATGGCGCATGTGTATCGACTTTACCTCTCTGAATAAAGCTTGCCCCCGTGACCCCTACCCCCTGCCTCGCATCGACCAGCTTGTTGATTCCACAGCCGGAGCTGAACTCCTCAGTTTCCTCGACGCTTATTCGGGATATCACCAGATCTGGCTAAAACCCGAAGACCAAGTGAAGACCAGTTTTGTCACTCCAGCCGGAGTATTCTGTTACCTCCGAATGCCCTTCGGCCTCCGTAATGCCGGTGCCACCTTTTCAAGGTTAATCTCCAAAGCCTTAGGTCATCAGCTAGGGCGCAATGTGGAAGCCTACATGGACGACATTGTCATCAAAAGCGCCTCCAAGAGCCACCATGGCTCCGACATAGCTGAGACCTTCGACAGCCTCCGGCGATGTGGAATCCGGCTCAATCCAGACAAGTGCGTTTTCGGAGCGCGCGCAGGGAAGCTGCTCGGGTACCTCGTCTCCAGCCGGGGCATCAAGGCCAGTCCAACGCAAGTCCAAGCACTGCAGAACATGGCTCCCCCCTAGAACCTGAAGCAAGCGTAGAAGCTGGCCGGGCGGTTGGCCGCCCTCGGGCGATTTCTCGCAAAATCGGCAGAACGAAGTTTGCCCATCTTCAAAGCGCTCCGAGGTTCTCGGCATTTCGAATGGACCCCCGAGTGCCAAGATTGTTTCCAGCAAATCAAGGACTATCTCTCCAGACTCGTGGCCCTTGCCACACCCCGGGCCGGCAGCCCTTTATTGGTTTACCTCGCCACCTCCGGTAATGCAGCAAGCGCGGCCTTGGTTCAAGAGGAGGAGATCGGCGGGAAGCTGATCCAACGCCCCGTCTACTTCGTTTCCGAGGCTCTGGCCGAAGCTAAGGCCAGGTATTCCGAGCTTGAGAAGGTGGCTTACGCCCTCGTCATGGCCTCCCGGAAGCTCCGACACTACTTCCTGGCCCTCGACATCGTCATCCCAACCGCCTACCCGGTAGGCGACATGTTCCGGAACAAGGATGCCACCGGTCGCGTCGGGAAATGGGCAGTGGAATTGGCCCCGTTCGGGATCTCCTTCGTCGCCCGGACAGCCATCAAGTCCCAAATCCTCGCCGACTTCGTCGCGGAGTGGACGAGGGCCCGAGAGCCCACGGGCACCGACGCAGGCGAAGGGATTTGGACCGTCTTTGCGGACGGTGCTTACCAGGCCTCCGGGGCTGGAGCCGGAGCAGTCATCGTCTCCCTGTCCGGCTAGCGGGCCCTGTATTCCGCCCGGCTAAGCTTCAGGGCCACCAACAATATCGCCGAGTACGAAGGAGTCCTCTTGGGACTTTGCAAGGCGCTCGCGTTAGGAGCCGCACGTGTGGTCGTCAAGACCGATTCCCAAGTGGTCGCCGGGCACATCGACAAGAGTTTTCGGGCCAAGCACCCGGACCTCGCCTCCTACCTCGACTCCATCCGCAAGTTCGAAGCATCCTTCAAGGGTATCTCCGTCCAGAACATTCCGCGGGGCGACAACGCCCAAGCAGACGCCCTCGCCAAAGCCGGGGCAGGCGCTCAAGCCTTGCCGCCAAAGGCTTTCTTCGAGGAACTCGCTCAACCTTCGGTGCCCCCTCGCAGTGAGGCGTCCGCCCCCGCCGCCTCGGAAGAGCCCGAACCGTCACCACGGCCAGCTCCAGTACTATGTACGGCCAACGCCGATTGGCGCGAGCCCATCCTGCGCACGCTCGCAGGTGTCGAGGACAGCCATCCCAGCCCAGAACAAGCTCGTCTGCAGCTCCGCACGACGTCATTCGAGGTTATCAATGGAGTTCTGTATAAGTCCGGAGTATGTTCGCCACTCCTCCGCTGCGTCTCGCACTCGGAACAATTGCTTTAGTTCCAGCAGGTTTCTGTGTGGTGGAGTATGATGTGGAGAAGGAGCCTCGAAGGACTCTAACAGAGGGAGAAAAAGGTTTATACTGGTTCGGGCCTCTCCTGGGAGATAATAACCCTACGTCCAGTTGTGGTGGATTTGGCATGGTATGCCCTAATATGAAGTAATAATACCAGGGTCTCTCGGCTCCCTGGAGCGCGTGTCCCTGTTACAAGGGCTTGGCCCTGCTTTTATAGGCACATAGGCCAAAGGAAAGGACCGGGATGCCCTCTATGAGCCCCAGGCTTACAAGGGCAGAGAGGGGAAAAAGGGCTAGCTATGGTACAAAGGCACTTTGCAGCTTTACAGCCTTGCAGGCGTGTCAGACTGCGCCAGGCTTTGACCAGCTAAACGACATACCAGGTGCGGCGGGGCCCCCGGTACAGCCTGTACTTAGATATTTCCTGAGCCCGAAGTAGGGGCCGGAGCTCTTCTGGCAGAGGCTGCGAAGAGGGCTTCGAAGTGCATCCCGAAGGGGGGCTTCGAAGCATGCTCCGAGCAAGGCTCCGAACTGGGGTCTCGGAGCCTTGGCCTCGAACTGGGCTCCGAACTGGGGTCTCGGAGCCTTGGCCTCGAACAGTCTTGACAGGGTCCGAAGGCTAGTGTCGGGAGGAAGGCTTCGAAGTGCACCCCGGAGGGGGGCTTCGAAGCATGCTCCGGAGGGCAGCCTCCAGGCTGGGCTCCGGAGGGCGGCCTCCGGGCTTGGCTCCCGGAGGGTGGCCTCCGAACTTGGCTCCCGGAGGGTGGCCTCCAGCGCCCTGCACCAGGGCCCGAATCGGGGGCTCTGGACCGGACCTCCGGGTCTGAGGGCTCCGAAGCTACGGACCCCGAAAGGCACCTTGGGACCTGGAAACGATACTTAGAGAGAAAAACAGGCTCCGACAGTGCCGGGCTCTGGGCCGAAGACTGTCGGAGGCTGACGTCATTTGGCCCCTGTTCAAGGGAAATATATTCCCCCAACAGTAGCCCCTAGCGTGCAGGCCTTCGGGACGAAGGGGTGCACGCGCCCTTAGGACAAATGACCTGAAAACACAACTTCAGAGAAAACATACCTTCGGAGCCTGGACCGAAGGTGACCTCGCTACCCGGGGGTAATAACTGCCCGCGCTAGTTACCAGAACGGCCTCGGGGAGGCCGAACGGCTCCGCAACGGTCAAAGAAGTTACCGTTACCTTGTTCTGGGCCGGTTCGCCTTCGCTGGAGGCCCACCTGGCGGTGGGTTCGGCCCACGACGGTTGGAATTCTTACCGCGCCTATAAATAGAGACTTACCGCGTGCGGCTTTGGCACACCTTCAGTCGCTTTCTTCTTGTTGCCTTGCAACCTTCGCTCTTCTCTTATTCTAGCTTCGCTTCGAGCCCCCTTCGCTAGGTTTAGCCCTTCGCGGCGAGGTCCCATCAACATGCCGAAGAAGGCGGTGGCGAAGCCTCTGGCCTTGGGCTCGAGCTCGGGCTCCGCCCAAGTGCAGGCAGCGGCGGCTGCGGCGGCGAAGACTGCGCCCAGGCGGCTGGGGCCGAGGGACCTTCGAACGCCCTCCGACAAGTTCGAGCAGACCCTGGAGATGAGGGCCTCTATCTCCACGGAGGAGTCGGTCCGGAGGGCCTGCGAAGGGAAGATTGCGGCGAAGATCCAACTTCGGGTCCCGGAGAAGTCGGAGGCTGAGCCAAGGCCTCGTGCAGACGAGGTGGTGGTGTTCGAGGCCTTCTTCGAAGCCGGCCTCGGACTGCCTGCAGTGGGGATGCTGAGCGAAGTCCTCAAGGCTTACAACCTCGAGCTCCCTCAGCTTTCGCCCAACGCCATGGCGAGGTTAGCCGTCTTTGAGTGGGCCATGAGGGCCGAGGGCTGCGAGGGCCGCGCGGACGTCTTCGTTGCCCTCCACGACGCCAACTGCCAACCGAAGCTGAGGAAGGGGACGGACCGCATCAAGAGGGCGCTGGCCTTCGGCAGCGCCAATTTCCAGCTCCGGAAGGAGTACCAGGACGCCTTCCCGGCGAGGGCAGTAAACAACAAGTGGTACTCGAGGTGGGACCAAGAGTGGTTCTATGCCTCCGTCGGTGCCAACTCTCCCCTTCGGAGTACCAACGCCCATATTTTGTACCGGCGCGAAGGGGTGGTGAAGACCAGCGAAGACATCCTTCGCTCGAGGATCTCGCTGCTTCGGAGAGTGGTGGCGAAGATGAGCATGAGGGACCTCGCGGAGGAGTTCATCACCCTCCGGCTCAGCCCCCTCGCGCGCTCCTGGCCGGAGGGGCTCTTTCAGGCTTCAGGCCGAGGTGAACTTAGCGAGTTGGCCTTCGACCGCTACTGTAAGGCTTCGTAATCTCTTTGCTTTTAATACTTCGTAGACTTCACTTCTAACTCAAATTTTCCATGAAACCGACCTCGAAATGAGGACCCCGGAGGAGACCATCGCGGCGGCGGATCGAGTCGTTGGGACTCCGACCCCCGTTGAGCAGGCCCAGCGCCTTGCACTGGTAGGGTCCTGGGAGCGCTGGAACAGGGTATGGACCGCGCTCGACCTCGGAGGGCTCCCTGCTCTGCCGGACTTCGCCCACCTGGCTACCTCGTCGGCCGGAGCCAAGAGGAAGAGGGGGGACGAGGACGAAGCGGATGCCTCGGGGGAGGTTGCGGCGAAGCCCGCAGCTACTCCGACCTCCAAGAAGGCAGTGAAGCCCCTGGCGGCGAGGCCTTCGGCGGCGGAGGCTGACGCGCACACTCCGGCTGCTAAGGAGGCCACGGGTGCTCTGGCGGAACCGGCTTCGGGCGCGGAGGTGGATGCGCCAGCTTCGCAGCGAGGGAGCTGGAGGGCGCACTTAGCCCCACCTGCCTTCCAAGAAATCTCTGATGAAGGTAAACCTTTTTTGCAAGCTTTGCTCCAATATGCGGATTTTGACTTGGCTCCCTGCAGAGGACGAGGATGATGCGAGGCCCACTAAAGCGAAGCCGACAGGCGAGGGTGGATCGAAGTCTGCCGAGGCGAAGCCCACGGAAGCTTCGAGTAGCAGCGGCAGCAGCAGCAGCAGCGGCAGCGACTCGGAGTCCGAGAGTACTTCGTCCGACGACGAAGGCAGCGGAGGCCGCGAAGTCCCTCGAGGCGAAGAAGAGGTGGACGTGGTGGGCTTGAGCCCCGCTTCGCCGAAGCCCGCGGAGGGGACTGTGGCCGTGATTCACCCTTTCAAGCCGAGGGGAGGTGTGATGGTGGCGGCGATCCGCGGTTTCCGTGAGGCTTGTGCTTCTGCGGAGGAGGGGGACTTGGTGGCCCAGCTTAGCCACCAGGACCCCGCGGATCTCTTCGTCAGTTCGAACGAAGTCCTCCTGCGGGTGAGCGAAGCCCCTTGCAGCTTCGAACTATACTTTGTCCCTTGGTTAATACTTAAGGTTTCTTGAATTTCTGTAGGCCTTCGCACTGAACGCGGCAGCTTCGACTGCTGCTGACAGGCGGATGGAGCGCCTTGCAGGGGAGAAGGAGGCCCTTCGCCGCGAGGTCTCGGAGGAAGCTGAGGGACGGAGGCGGGCCGAGGCTTCGGCTGCTGAGGCGAAGGAGGCCCTGGCTTTGGAGACGGCCCGGCTCCGCGCGGAGCTCCAAGCTTCGAAAGATGCCGAGGCCCGACAGGCGAAGGAGAATGAGGAGCTCCGCCAACGGGCGCGGGATCTTGAGAGCTTCGTCGTGGCTAATCTTGGCGAGGCCACCCAGAGCTTGACCGAGGTCCTTGAGAAGATAGGGACCGAGTGTCGGACTCTGGATTTTGGCGATCGGGACCCGATTGGGGACCGCGCCGATTTTTTGAAGACTGCAGCCTCGATAGCAGACGAAGCGCTGACGGGCTTCGCTCTTATGGCCGGTCGCGTCGCGGGCCAAGGGGTGTTGCACCTGCTCCATGCCGCGGGGTGTGACCACCTTCGGGCGGCAACCTCCGTGACCCCAGTAGCCTTCGGGGTTCCGCACTTGGTGACGCCTCCGGCCGAAGTTCGCGGAGCCTGGCGGCGGCTGCAGGACCCCTGGAAGGAACAAGGCTGCGAAGCAGTCCTCGACCTCCAGAAGGCCCTTCGACATCGCCGAGCCAAAGCGCCTGCTGTGCCTGATCAGCCTTCGACTTCGGCACCTCCGCCTCTGAAGGTGTAGATCTCCTTAGGCCTTTTGTAATACTTAGCTGCAGGCTTGTAAAAACTCAATCAGCTTATTAATATGAATGCGGGGTTTTTTTATACCTGCCCAGGCTCAGACTTCGAGCGTAGACCTCGAAGTCCTCGAGGACTCCGAAGAGCTTCAACAGCTGTGGGCAATCCTCGATGTAGCTAGGTCCGAAGGCCCCCCTCGGTTTAAGCTTCCGAGGGGGCCTAACGGCGAAGCCATCTCCGAAGTAGCTCAGGATTTATTAGCCGCTGTGAAGATGGAGTCCCTTCAGGGCCCTTTGTCTTTGCCTTCGCGAACGGCCTTAGCAGACGACGAAGCCCTAGATTTTTCTGCCTTTGATACTGCACCGCTCGCTTCGCTAACTTGGAGCGACCTGCAAGGTGGAAGACGGAGCATACGGGCTTCGGAGCCTGGACGGGCTAGTCGAGGGAGAGCGGGCTCCGACGAGGCAACGTCTAGCCGAGGTGGCCCTGGCCGAAGAAGGGGCAAGCGAGGGTTGGGGCCTCGCACACGGTTCTTCTTAGGTTTAGATACAGATTATACGTAGTTTTGCTTCCGAAGTATGTTTGTAACACCTCAATATACAATGAATAGAGTTTGCTATCTTTGCACACTTCGTCCGTATGCTTCGTATTGTTTGGCCTCGAACGTTTTAGCTTGTTATGCTCGTACTGCGTATTACATTCGCACACCTCGCATACATGCTTCCCCCCCTTGCTCGTGGCAGCTAGGGACTTAGCCGTTGCTGGCGCGGGCAAAAAATAAACGATGCGAAGGGTGCGCCTTTCGGCGGCTTCGACGCATGAATTTTATTTAAGCGAAGGCCTCTTTCGGGCTTCGAATGCCTTAAGTTGGTGTGAAGCGAGGCTTCGGCTGCTCGCAATTTTCACTGAGAGATGGCCTCTTTTGGGCTTCGAACGCGCTAACTTGGTGCGGAGCAAGGCTTCGACACGACCAAGCTTAGCGGGGCATGCTTCGGCATGCTAGGATTTGGATGCTGTGCGTGAGCGAGGCTCTGAAACGCACTTAGATTTTTTAGCGAAGTATGACTTCGACAGGCTTTAATCTTTAGCTTAGATCACGTCACACGAAGCGAGGCTTCAGTGCGTGTTTAGATAGCGAAGCAAGGCTTCTGGAGCTTGGTCCTGTATCGAAAAGGATATTTGGTGTGGATTCACCGAACCTGGGATAGTTGAGCCACCTTCGACTCTGAGCCACCTTCGACTCTGGGCCACCTTCGACCCTGGGCCACCTTCGACCCGGGGATGCATCAAGCCGGAGCTTGGAATCCCGGACTTGCCGAGCCGTCGCTCGGAAGTCTCAAAGCCCACTGCTACGGGCCCGGAGGCGCTGTGTAGCCTTCGGAGGGGTGCTCCGGATTTTATAAAGCGAAGCAAGGCTTCGGTTTTAAATAAGGCGAAGCGTGGCTTCGGTTTTGAATAAGGCGAAGCAAGGCTTCGGTTTTAAATAAGGCGAAGCATGGCTTCAGTTTTGAATAAGGCGAAGCAAGGCTTCGGTTTTAAATAAGGCGAAGCATGGCTTCGGTTTTTGAATAAGATAGAGCAAAAAATTGCATTCAAGGGCGAAGCGGGGCTTCGGTTTTAAGGCGAAGCGAGACTTCGAGCTTATATTAATGTAACTGCAGATTGGTGCATCGAAGTAAGGCTTCGGACTGTACATACCTTGTAGCCCTCGGGGCTTCGATGGCCTTCGAAGCGTGGAGCGGAGCTCCTTGCCGGAGAGTGGGCTCCGGTATGTGAAGGATGGAGGAAGGCGAAGGTGGCCTCCGATCTGCACCCGAAGCCCCTTGCCGGAGGGTGCGCGAAGCGAGAAAGCCTCGAAGCTCCCCCCTCAGGCGCACTTCGGGTTGCAGGCAGTGGTAGAGAACTTAGCTTCTAGGACTAAGATCCCCACGGACGGCGCCAACTGTTGGAACAATTGCTTTAGTTCCAGCAGGTTTCTGTGTGGTGGAGTATGATGTGGAGAAGGAGCCTCGAAGGACTCTAACAGAGGGAGAAAAAGGTTTATACTGGTTCGGGCCTCTCCTGGGAGATAATAACCCTACGTCCAGTTGTGGTGGATTTGGCATGGTATGCCCTAATATGAAGTAATAATACCAGGGTCTCTCGGCCCCCTGGAGCGCGTGTCCCTGTTACAAGGGCTTGGCCCTGCTTTTATAGGCGCATAGGCCAAAGGAAAGGACCGGGATGCCCTCTATGAGCCCCAGGCTTACAAGGGCAGAGAGGGGAAAAAGGGCTAGCTATGGTACAAAGGCACTTTGCAGCTTTACAGCCTTGCAGGCGTGTCAGACTGCGCCAGGCTTTGACCAGCTAAACGACATACCAGGGGCGGCGGGGGCCCCGGTACGGCCTGTACTTAGATATTTCCTGAGCCCGAAGTAGGGGCCGGAGCTCTTCTGGCAGAGGCTGTGAAGAGGGCTTCGAAGTGCATCCCAAAGGGGGGCTTCGAAGCATGCTCCGAGCAAGGCTCCGAACTGGGGTCTCGGAGCCTTGGCCTCGAACTGGGCTCCGAACTGGGGTCTCGGAGCCTTGGCCTCGAACAGTCTTGACAGGGTCCGAAGGCTGGTGTCGGGAGGAAGGCTTCGAAGTGCACCCCGGAGGGGGGCTTCGAAGCATTCTCCGGAGGGCAGCCTCCAGGCTGGGCTCCGGAGGGCGGCCTCCGGGCTTGGCTCCCGGAGGGTGGCCTCCGAACTTGGCTCCCGGAGGGTGGCCTCCGAACTTGGCTCCCGGAGGGTGGCCTCCGGCGCCCTGCGCCAGGGCCCGAATTGGGGGCTCTGGACCGGACCTCCGGGTCTGAGGGCTCCGAAGCTACGGACCCCGAAAGGCACCTTGGGACCTGGAAACGATACTTAGAGAGAAAAACAGGCTCCGACAGTGCCGGGCTCTGGGCCGAAGACTGTCGGAGGCTGACGTCATTTGGCCCCTGTTCAAGGGAAATATATTCCCCCAACAGCCATGCTCCGAGAAATCCACGAGGGGCTGTGCGGGAGTCACCTGGCTCCACGGGCCCTCGCAGGCCAGGCTCTTCGGCAAGGCGTATACTGGCCCACTATCGTTGCTGACGCCGAAGAACTTGTCCGCACCTGCCAGGGTTGCCAGTGGATGGGCCGGCGGAGCCACCGCCCTCCAGCAAGCCTGCTACCTATCCCCCCTGTGTGGCCTCTAGCCCGCTGTGGCATGGACCTCATCGGGCCACACCCCAGAGCAAGGGGAAACCTGCGCTTCGCCGTGGTCGCCGTTGAATACTTCTCCAAGTGGGTTGAAGCGGAGCCATTGACTACCATCACATCCCGAAGCGTCCAGAAATTTTTCTGGCAAAACATCGTGTGCCGGTTTGGAGTACCCAAGCAGCTCACATTGGACAACGGAACGCAGTTCGACGCTGGCACCTTTCGGGCGTTCTGCGACGAGTTGGGAGTTCAGCTTTGCTTCGCAGCCGTGCGGCATCCCCAGTCCAACGGAGCCGTGGAGCGAGCCAATGGGCACATCCTGTCAGGCCTCAATAAACGCATCGTCGGCTTAGCCAAGGGAGTATGGCCCGACGAGCTACCCAAGATCTTATGGTCCATCCGGACGACCGTTTCTCGGGCCACCAGCTTCACCCCATTCCGCCTTTTGTTTGGCGACGAAGCAATGACACCAACAGAGCTTCGCGCCGGTTCACTGCGCGTCATAGCGCCCGAAACCGAGGACGAGCGCACCGTCTCCCTCGATCTGGCCGAAGAGACGCGGCTTCGCGCTGTCGCCAACCTATCCCGCTATCAGCAAGAGACCAAGGGGTGGTACGACCCAAAAGTTAAGCGCAATGAGTTCCAACCAGGGCACCTCGTCCTCCGCACGGTGGTCGCCCCCACCAAGTTGGGTAACAAGTGGGAAGGACCGTACATTATAACAAAATCCGGACGACCGGGATTCTACCGGCTGGCTACCCTGGAAGGCGAAGAGCTGAAGCATACTTGGCATGCAGAGCATCTGAAGTGCTATTTTCCATAGAACCATCAATGTATTTTACTAGTGGCTGATGACGCCTGTTTTTTGTCTCCCAATTGCATAATAAAATCTCCATATAAGTGTTTCGTCCGAAACAAATGGCGCAGCGACTTGACGCCCCCTCGCTCTCGGGTTCCGAGCTACGACTCGACGCACCCTCGCTCTCGGGTTCCGAGCTACGACTCGACACACCCTCGCTCTCGGGTTCCGAGCTACGACTCGACGCACCCTCGCTCTCGGGTTCCGAGCTATGACTCGACGCACCCTCTCTCTCGGGTTCCGAGCTACGACTCGACGCACCCTCGCTCTCGGGTTCCGAGCTAAGACTCGACGCACCCTCGCTCTCGGGTTTCGAGCTACGACTCGACGCACCCTCGCTCTCGGGTTCCGAGCTACGACTCGACGCACCCTCGCTCTTGGGTTCCGAGCTATGACTCGACGCACCCTCGCTCTCGGGTTCCGAGCTACGACTCGACGCACCCTCGCTCTCGTGTTCCGAGCTATGACTCGACGCACCCTCGCTCTCGGGTTCCGAGCTACGAATCGACGCACCCTCGCTCTCGGGTTCCGAGCTACGACTCGACGCACCCTCCCTCTCGGGTTCCGAGCTACGACTCGACGCACCCTCCCTCTCGGGTTCCGAGCTATGACTCGACGCACCCTCGCTCTCGGGTTCCGAGCTACGACTCGACGCACCCTCGCTCTCGGGTTCCGAGCTATGACTCGACGCACCCTCGCTCTCGGGTTCCGAGCTCCGGCTCGACGCACCCTCGCTCTCGGGTTCCGAGCTCCGGCTCGACGCACCCTCGCTCTCGGGTTCCGAGCTCCGGCTCGACGCACCCTCGCTCTCAGGCACCGAGCTCCGGCTCGACGCGCCCTCGCGTTCGGGTTCCAAGCCCCGGCTAAGCACACCGAGTGCGCTGATCCCGTACGTGGCGTGCATTCCCCGCACTTTTCTCCTAAACTACTTAGCGCCCAGCCAGCAAACCGGCTACCCGCTAAGGGGGGGGAAGAGAAGGAGCAAGGCGTAGACTGCAGCAAGCACAGAAGGCATACAATGTTCATTACAAATCAAAGAAGAGAATCAAGAAAAGTTCTCATCCAGGCCAAGCAAGAACCGCGGGCCCCTCCGGTTGGAAGGGTCGCTCGAACCAAAGCACACTTCGGTCGAATTCATAAGCGTGCTTCGCCCGGACCTCTCTTTCCTCTTCCTGCGCTCCTCTTCCTTCTTCTGGGCGCGAAAAGCCCTTTGATCCGCTTGGAGCTGAGCCCAGCTACGCAGACCACCCTCCTTGGGGGGCGCTTCGCCCAAACCGGCCTCCGTGTCGGACCAATCAACTGGTTCAGGAGATGAGGACGACGAGCGGGACCTTCTTTCTTCTTCCTTCACATGGTTCAGAACCCCTTGGAGGACGTCGGGGTCCGTGCGTCCGTCACTGCCGCGGGGAAGAACGAAGCGCGCAGGCCGGTTCGCTGGCATAGCCTCGAAGATAGCCCATCGATGTCAAAGGGCGTCATCAGAATCGAGCATCTCGACATCACAGTCGCAACCACGAACACCCTGAGTAAGCTCCGGAAAAGTACTCTTTATTAATATATGACCAGGTTTCCTAAGCTATTACAGGGTAAGGCAAGGATAGGTTTCTAAAAGCTACACCTTCCGGTCCGGCAAGCGGGCCGAGGCCGAAGGCTTCGAGGGAGCCGGAGGACCGCGTGCACGGAGCGCCTCCTCCAGCCAAGCCTGGATCGCCGCAAGGCCCTCGGTCTGCCAGACCGCCTTGAGCGCCCTCCAAGACTGATTCAGCACGAGGCTCGGCGTCCGGAGGTGGTCCTCCATGAAGGTGACTGGATGCGGGCTCGAAGACGAAGGAAGCGGGAGCCCAGATGCCTCGAGGTGCCGAAGAATCCCGTACGCGGCCACCCGAGCGGACACCTCGCGATACTGCGCCATGGCGAGATGTATTTGCCAGATGGCAGATCGGATGAAGTTCACCCGGCGGACTAGAGGCTCCCGGGCGATGTCGAACGAGCCGCAGCCTGTACCGTAGCGCGCTAGCACCTTCCGCAAGGATTCCACGGCATCGGCCGCCGTCTTCCCGGCCTCAACAAGCTCCTCGGTGGCCTCCCCGTTCCGGGCATTGAGGTCCACCTCGACTTGCTCCATCTGGGCCACCCAGGTTTCGAGCGATTCGACCTTAGTTGCCGCCTCCGAGGCCTGGGTCTGAAGCCGGGACACCTCCCCTTCAAGCCGCTCCGCTTCGGCAGCTCGGGTTCAGAGAGCGTCGACCTCCGCTTCCAGCTCGTCGGCGCGGGCGGCCCGAGCGCGGAGCCCCTCCAACTCCGCGACGCGGGCCCTGAGGGAGTCCGCCTCCGCCGCTTGGGCCTCCAACGCTCCGACCCTCGACGCCTGAAGACGGAGGGCCTCGGCCTCCGACGACCGTTCTCGGGCTAACCTCTCCGCGGTAGCCACCCGGGTCGCGAGCTCCGCGGCGTATGCCTCGTGATGTTGGCGTTCGGAAAGCAGGGTAGACAGCTGCCCCTGCGCCAGTGCCACCACCTGCGTACGAAAAAGATGGTCAGAAGAGGATCTAGGGGAGCGTCGAATGTGTCCGAAGAAAGTACCTGGCCCGCTGCCGTCTCGATGGCCCTCCCGAGGTCCAGGCCATCTGATAGCCCCAGCTCGCCTATCACCGGAGCCTCGCGCAGCCGCAAGTAATAGTCGTGGACCGGGGCCACCTTGGACGCAAAGTCCTCGCCGTCCGCCAAGAAGGGGCGCAGGAGCGGCACGGAGCCTTGCGCGGCTCGATGATCGGTGGGAGGCCGAGGCCGGGTCTCAGCGTCTCCGGCGGGCTCCCGAGGGGCCCTTTCGGCGCTTCTGGACTCGGCCTCGTCCTGCGAACCCGAGGCCCTCCTCGCGGCGACAGGGGCTCCGGACCTCGCGTCCGGAGCATCTGCGGGGTAGGGGGCGACTGGTTCCACACCTCAGGCCGGTGTGTTTGCGCGAGCGAACAAGAGTTAAAAGTGGAAAAGCCCCTTGCGCACGGAGAAGTGTGGCTAAGTTATTATACCTGCGTCCGCAGCGTCGCCGGGGCAATCCGGGGGCTGGAGATGATCCGACGGGCTCGGGCGGTAGAAGAGGTTGTCGATGGAGTTCATCGGAGAGCCCGCTGCCGCCGCGGCCAGCTCCGCCTCTTTGTCGGCGCTCTTCTCGATGGCACCAAGCGGGTCGGCTAGGCCCCTGCGGTCCAAGCTATCCGCGGCCCTGCTCTCGAAGGAACCCGCGGAGCCCCCCGCCGAAACAGGCCTGAGCGAGGAAGCGGTTCCGGGGCGCGGCATCGCTTCGGCGGTGTGCGCCCCCTGTCCAGTCCCCGGCGCGGGCTCCGTTGGACTCGGGCGAGGGGGAACGTCTTCGCTTCTTCTAGCGTCCGGCCGGACCAGCGAGGTCGGAGCCGGAATCGCCGGAGGATCCCCCGACTCCGATTGGGCCCCCTCGCTGGAACCCCCGCCCTCGGAGTGAGAGGCCGAAGAAGGCCCCGGGGACAGCTGCTTCGGCCCCTTCACTATCTTCTTCTTTTTTGAGCGGCCCGGAGAGAGGCCGTCGTCGGCGTCGTTCGCCTTCCTCTTCGAGACGTCCCGGAGGACCTCGCCCTCCGGAAGGGGCGGAGGCGTGAGCTCGAGCGCCCCCCACACCCTGTTGAAGCGCTCCCAAGAGCCCACCGGCTCCAGCCGACGGGCCCGTTCGGCTGCGGTTGGGACCCCGAGGATCCTCTCCGCCAGGCGGGTAACCTCCTCGGGCGTTCGAGCGACGAGCGATCCTGCATCTCATCGTCAGGGTCGGGGTACTCCTCGAGCGCGAAAGATAAGAACGAAAGCAACCAAAGTGGACGCTTACCGAGCCGGCGGGAGAGCTCCGCTGGCATCGACTCGTCTCGGCTGCTCCGGAGCGATGCTGGCCACTCCTCCTTCATCGGAGGGATCTCGAGGGCCACGAACTCCTCCGCCAAGTCCCGCATGCTCATTCGGCGAGCGACGATTTGGAGAAGTTGCACCCTCGCAGAAATTGCCCCGGCATTGGTCTCGACGCGCACTTCTCTCCGGAACCAGATGTGGCGCAGGATCCCGGCAAGGCCGGAGGCGAGCCCTACGCGGACGTAGAACCACCGGTTCACCCACTTCGAATACCACCTCTCATTGGTGGCCTTTGCCGGAAGGAGTCCGCATACTTCCTTCGGAGCTGAAAGTTGATGCTCCCGAAGGCCAGCACCCGGCCTCCTTTCTTCTTCGGCTGGCAGAGGGCTTCGTGCATCTCCGCGAAGACCTCAGCCCTCCCTTCGCAGCCTTCGGCGCGCATGGCCCACTCGAAGATGGCGAGGCGGGCCACGGCATTGGGGGACAACAGCGGGAGATCCAAGTGGAATGCGTCCAGCACCCCGGTGAGAAGCTCCGAGGCAGGAAACCCCAGGCCCGCGTCAAAGAAAGCTTCAAAGACGACGACCTCACCTTCCCGCGGCTGCGGGGCCGTCTCCTGGCCCGGCCTCCTCGCCGACGTCCCAGGACCGAGACAGCTCCTGGTCGCTTGCTCAATCGACGCCTCGGTGCACGCGGACGGCCCGAGCTCCAAGGTCTGCTCCCGGAACCACTCAGAGGCGGGGCGGAGGTTGCGCGCGCCGCGTACCTCCGACGAGTCGGTCGCTGTCGCCGCCACTGCCACCGCCATCTGGCGCTGCAAGAAGCGCGGGTCCATCGCCATTGCAGGGGCAGTGTCCCTCGCCATTCCTCGAAGAGCCGAGAGAGGGAGCGTAGAGCTCAGGGAGCAGGGTGAATGGTGGCTTGAGTGGCTAGAGTTGGCGCGTATGGGTGAGTGAGAAGGAGGCCGCGCGGCGGATTATATCTAGTCCCAGGACCGACGGTCCCTCTTCCGGTTCGGTTAACGTGTGAACGCGGCGGTTGCGCGGCACCGTATTTAAGATCGGCTAATGCATCGGGGCACGGCGGCGACCTCCTGGCGGTTCGCCTCCTCGATACCATTTGTGCGTGCATTAACTGCTTCCGGCGGCGCCCGCTCGGCTCCTCGGGGTCAGGGTCCCCCGGTCGAGGCGTGTTGGCCTCCCATCAGCTTTGTCAAACTTCCTTTGGCACGACGGAAAAAGGGACTCGAGGCGGACCTCAACCCTCCGGCCCATTCGCGCCTCCTTACTCCGAAGCCCCTCCGCGCCGCGGCGGATTCGGCACCCCAGTACAAGGTACGCACCAATGAGGGCTACCGGGATTATATTGTGCGCTTCCACCCCCTCTTGATGCAGGGCTACGAGCGGGAAGAAGCGAGGGGCTACTGTTGGGGGAGATAATCCCGGAAGCCGAAGGAGGGCCCTCGGCCAGGGGGCCCGAAGCCTAACGCCGGGGGCTACCTTCTGGAGGCAAGAGGCCGGAGGCCTCCTTCTGGAGGAAAGGTGCCGAAGACCGCCCTCCGGCATGAAGACATCGGAGGCCACCCTCCGGGAGAAGATGCCGGAGGCCGCCCTCCGGCAAGAAGGCGTCGGAGGCCATCCTCCGAAGGAAGATGCCGGAGGCCGCCCTCCGGCAGGAGGACACCGGAGGCCATCCTCCGGGAGCAAGAGATCGGGGGTCCCCCCCCCTTGACCCGCAGCGGCGAAGCCGAGGAGAGCGTTAGCAAGAAAAGGACCGGGCGACTGTCTGGGCCGTGTCAGGCGGCGCAGGCGGCGCCCGACACGGCTGCTACGCTGTCAGAGTCGGATCTTCTTGTCTGTACTACGCATCGTCCGTTTTGTCTGTACTACCGACCGGTGTTCGGCCAGGTAGCCGTTGGCGGTCCAGAGGCGCTTGGCCCTCTGGACGGGGTGCCTTATAAATACCCCCCAACTACAGTTGTATGAACAGGCTCGGAAGGGCATTGAATACACTACTCTCATTTTCCACTAAGAAAACCTACTGGTTCGATCCGTCGTCGCAACACTGGTCTTCTCGCAAACAGTCTAGTCTTGCACAATCGACAGCTGAGGCCGAATATGTTGCTGCAGCTAGCTGTTGCTCTCAGATTTTGTGGATGGTTTCCACTTTGCGGTATTTCGGGTTAGATTATAGGAGTGTTCCACTTTTCTGTGATAACACTAGTGCTATTTGTATTGCAAACAACCCGGTTCAGCACTCCAGAACCAAACACATGGATGTGCGATATCATTTTCTCAGAGATCAAAATGAGAAAGGTGATATTGAACTTCAATATGTTGATACCCAACACCAGCTAGCCGATATTTTCACAAAACCCCTCGATGCTTCACGATTTGCCTATTTGCGTGGGGAACTTGGTATTTGTCACCCTTACGACATTTTGTGAGGGGAAGCAGTTTTTAATTGTCCTGCATATGCTCATCATTTGTGAAATTGCATTTACATCTCTTGCACTTATATGCCTCATTATAATTCATGTAATCATGTCAGCTCAGCTCTATTTAATATGACTGAAACATTTTGTGCATGATGTTTCTTTTCAAAATCAAATCTTGCTCACTACTTAGTCTTGAATCTAGCATGTTTAGGCCGGACTGCTTTAGCTATCTTTTATCTGCTTGATAGCAAGACACCTTTCTCTGGATGCTAAACATTGCAACTTGCAACAATTGTTCTACATACTCATGGATATTCATCAAGTGCTAAACAATTTGTTCACTTAATCAAAATTCCAAAAATCCATGTTTTGCATGATACAAGAAAAAAGATCCAGGTGGGTTTGTTTGTCGCACTACTCTATTCTAGACTGCTTACCTTTGCACATTGGTCTGAACTGGGATAGTGTAGTGTATGCCAAAATCACCGCCTTAAGCTTCTGATGGCTTTCATGCCTAGGCTTGGCCTGATTGGAAAGTATAAGGTAGACAAACAAATAACCCCTGGCATTATGAAAAGAACAACAAAATCATTGATCATCAAGTTTGCTTTTAATGCTCCATTTGAACTGGACTTGTGTGTCTAGAGTAGAAATTGACTAGCTCTGTGCAGACCCTGCTTTCACTTGCCTAGTTACTTTGATTGAGTGGTGATGCTTTTATTTCAAAATTATAAAATCACATGTTGTCATCATGTTTTTAGAGAATGTTAAATTGAGCTGAGCACATGATAATTGGTATTAATGGTGGCATATTTGTTGCTTTATGTGTCCTTGCAATTCTGCCCATTTCGAAGCTATGCATCTTTCATATGCTCATTGATGCTTGCATTGCCAAAGGGGGAGAGATTGTTGAGTTCTCTGCAGCAAAGGGGGAAATTAACTCAGGGGGAGTTTTTATCTTGCAAAGGGAAGTTTTTCCGAAGGGGCTTTTACTCTATTGAAAAAGAGGGAGGAAAATTCTTTTGTCAAGTGACATGATTTGGCTTGTTTCTGAGTTTTTATGGTCACTTGTGAGATGAAATTGTTTAAATTTTCTTGAACTTGAATTTGGTTGTCAATGCACTCATCAAGGGGGAGATTGAGAAACCAAGGGTTGGTTTCGGAGTCTGTGATGAGTGATTGACAGATTTTATCCTCTGTTTCGAAGGGGTCCCTCCGAAGGTGTTCGGAGGTTGTTTCTCCGAAGGGGTTCGGAGGCTGTTTCACCGAAGGGTTCGGTGGGCTCTGGTTGCTGCAACTGTTGCAGCGGAGTGTGCCTGTCGGAGGGGTCCGACAGTACTTGATGATTGGCTGTACCGAAGGCCTCGGTACTTTGGGCGGTACACCGGAGTGTGTACCGAAGGTTGCTTATCCAGAGAGGTCTCCGGGGTACTGGATACACTTGTCTCCTTGTCTGTGGTGCGCAGGGGACTTCGGAGGCGACGGACGGTTCGCAGCAGGTGAACCTGGGTCAAGCGGGAGGCTTGATGCCAGGGGAGCAGGGAGCTCCATCACGAAGGCTGCGAAGGGGTCGAGGTCGGACCTTGGGTCGAGGTGCGCTAGGAGAAGGCAGTAAGTGCGGAGTGTGACTCCGGGTGAAGGTACCCCAAGACGAAGTCCTCGGAGGCGAGGCATTTCGAAGGGTACTCCGAAAGGAGTGACTTCGGAGTATGGTGGATCAAGTCCTCAGCAATGAGGCAAGGAGTTCAAAGTGTGCTCCGGAGGGAGACACTCGAAGGTATACCCGACGAAGGTCTCAGAAGTCGAGGTGCATTGAAGGCATGGTCCGGGTGAGGCTCGTCGAGGAGTGTGCTTGGGGAGAGACACTACGACGAAGTGCTCATGGAATGCTTCATGCGGAGGCCTTGGACGAAAGAGGGACTTCGAAGGGTGGTACTCCGAAGGTGGCGCTTCGGAGTGAAGCAGGCTTCGAAGCAAGGCTGGCTCCGGAGTGAGGATGACTTGAGGTACTTCGGTCATACATGGCTTCGGTACACGGACTGACGGAGTTCGAGGTGGGAAAAGCTGCAAAGCCGTGGTGGTCCACTCCGAAGGTGTTGGTGCGAAGGCCCAAGGGCTTTGACGGCTTCGGCTCAAAACCGTCACTGTATCGAAGGCTGACTTCGGTGAAGCGAAGGCCGTCAGGCTCAAGGCTTCTCATCGAAGCTACCGCACTCCTCACGTGCGAAGGGGGGCTTCAGAAGAATCCAAGACTGTAAAGGCTGACAGTGTCTGCCCTACAAAAAGCTGACGCTGTCCCCTCTGCAAAGCTGACAGAGAAGCCTCCAAATAAAGTAGACTACCTTTTGTACCCCTCTATTCTGATGAGACAAAACCAATGTAAACCCTAGGGGTAAAGTAGTCAATTCACATGGGTGAATAGTGCCTATAAATAGTGGAGGCTGGGTAGGTCGCATTAACACTTTGAGCATTCATTGTAGAACTCCTGTGCTAGCCACCACACTCTGTATTCATCCTGTGAGTTCAATTTTTGTGTTCCCTATTCAAGCATCGAAGTCTTGATTCTGTGTTCATTTTCTGCTTGAGCTTGTGTGCATACCTCGCTGCATGCTTTGATCTCTTGTGTGCTTTGAGCGAAGTATGTTTTTCAGTGATTGTTCGCTCTGTGTAAACTGGAGGCTAGACCTCTCTGATTACTAGCAAAGCCCTGGTCGAAGCCCGTTTTTCTTCCCTAGTCGAAGTCCTTAGCGAAGTCCGTGAAGTGTGCGTTTAGACCTTCGAAGTACGAAGCCCAGCACCAGTTGTTGTCGCTGAGTATTTGGTCGAAGCCCGCAGAGGGTAGTCCGCTCTTGCGAAGGGTGAAGTGCGAAGCCTGCTCGAAGCACCCTGTGTGTGGAGCCTGCACTGACTTAGTAGAGCTGATTTTTCGGGGTTGTGGGTGGAGCGAAGTCCTCTTGGCTTCGAACTTTTACTCCTTGCGAAGCCTGTGTTCGGATACGTCAAATACCTCTGAACCTGAACTTCGAAGGGTGTGTTCGAAGCTTGTTCCGCAGAAGACAGAATTAAAACAGAAGGCTATTTTTAGTCTGAAATTTTAAAAGCTCCCATTCACCCCCCCCCCTCTCGTCGCTGTTTTCGGTCCAACAAAGGCACTCCAGGTCATGATTCGTGCGGGCTATGTTAAGACACGTGTAGGCTTCATCAAGCGTGACATCTTCACCCCCGACCTCGCTCAGGTCCAGGTAACACTTATATCACCTCGTTTATCTTCTTTAGAGATTGAGCAAAAAATAGCTGCATCAATAGATCAAGTCGTTAGTGCTTCGCTAGCCAACCGTTTAGATTCGGTAGTCAGCTCCTAAGTAGAGGCAACTCTTAGGAAGTTCGGCTTTACTGAGGTCGTACCCCCAGTTCCTATTACTAGTGCATCTCAGGCAAACCACGTGTATGGCGGAACTAACGATAGCACTGGCACAACCATGTCTTCGGCCTCAACACTTATGGCCGAGACTAATCATTACACTTACGGTCAAACTAGCACTGTGTACCATGCACCACCACCTGCGCCAGTACCCGCGCTGCCCGCAACACATGCGCAGGCACCCGGACACGAGCAAGTCATACAAATAGCACGCAGGGGAGAGGCCCATGGCTGACATGCTGATATCCCACCGCGTGTCGCGCCCCCGCATGAGAGGCGCGCACAAGCAACGTGCCAAAATGACATAGAGGAGCGGTTCCGAACACTATTTAGGGAGTGTGCCGGCTTCGTGCCCAAGGGACAGGTTAGGGTTTACCGTAAGCCATACCCCGAGCATCTTGATACAGTACCCTACCCCCGCGGCTATAGAATCCCTGAATTCACTAAGTTCGATGGCGAGGGTAGCAAAACTACACTAGAGAACGTTAGTCAATTTTTGGCACAATGTGGACAAGTCAGCGGGATAGATGCCCTAAAAGTTAGGCTATTTTCTCTCTCGCTATCTGGCACCGCTTTCACTTGGTTTTCGGTGCTCCCGCCGAACTCCATTCAGATGTGGGACGATTTAGAACGAAAATTCCATGATTACTTCTACACGGGTGAGACAGAACTTAGGCTTTCACATTTGACATCGGTTAAACAGTGTTGGGGGAGATAATCCCAACGGTTGTTGGGAGCATGAAGAGCAGGAGTACGGTTCGAAGGGAAGGCCTCGTCGGTCGAGGGCCCGACGCCCCGTCCCGGAGGCGTCGACGAGCCCCAAGGCAGGGAGGCCTGGGGACCTCTGGAAGCTCCGAAGGTGACGAGAGGGGCCCCCGACCAGAGACCCGACGGGAGGCCGGAGCCAAGCCTCCAGAGGGTGCGAAGGTTCCAGGGTGCGACAGAGGACAAGGAGCCGGTCCGGTCAAGGTGGTCCGGGGACAGGATCGCGATCGCCTGCGCAGTGTCGGGCGATCGCTGCAACGCCAGGAACGGTTGATACGCTGTCAGGGCTACACTTTGTGTCTGTACTATCTGGCTGCTACCCTTGTCTGTATTATAGGCCCGTGTCAGGAAGTGTAATGGTTAGGGGATTTTGGAAGTATTGGACCCCTCCTAGCTGGGTTCCTCTACAAATACTCCCGTTCTCTTTTTGTAAATGACACGAGATCCAAGAATACAACTCGAGCTTAGCACTCCATTACTCTCATTCCAAAACCTGTTGGTTCAGTCCGCTGTCCCAACAGTTGGCGCCGTCCGTGGGGATCCTAGTCCAAGAAGCTAGCGTCCTCTACATCCACTCCAGAAGAATATGTCGGGTCGAAAGAGTGCGAGCACGACTCCGATCCGGAGGTTAGCCCACACCGCTGGGGTCGAGCCTGCTCCAGTCGTCAGTCCAGACCCTCCTGCCGTCACTCCTACCGAAGCGCCGAGCATGGAACCAGGCCAGGCTCTTGGGGGGGTACCGGAAGTACGGGACCCCACCGGTTTTGTGGAGCCAGCCTCTGCGAACCCCTCAGGGCTCTAGGAGGGGCCTTTCGGGCTGCACACCCAGGCGGGCCCCCAGCGGTGGCCCTCCGGACTGATTATGTACGCTCACAAGACCCAGAGACCGCCTTCGGAGGTAGCAGGAGCCAGGCTGACGGCTTGGTAGCCGAGAACGCAAGATTGAAAGTGGAGCTGGCCCAGTGGTGTCAGGAGGTGTCGCTCCGCCCTCTTGAGCCTTCCAGGGTGCTAAGGGCTGCGGCCGTGGCCCTAAGCGATGATGAAGACCAAGGGGAGGAAGAGAACGCATCATACGACGAAGAGTCTCCATTGCACCCTAACCTGCAGAGCGTACGGTTCGGCTCCAAATTTCGTGCCGCAAAGCTCCCTAAATACTCTGGGGACTACGACCCGGGGGAGTTCTCCCGCTCGTACGCTCTATCAATAGAAGCTTGCGGGGGGAGCCATGACACCATGGCCAAGTGCTTTGCTCTAGCGCTCGAAGGAATTTCTCTCTGGTTGTTCTGGTCGCTGTGGCTCTGGACCATCAGGTCATGGGACCAACTGAAGAAGAAGTTTGTCAACAATTTCCAGGGAACCTTCGTGGCCCCGATGTCGAGCGGGATGCTCTTCTTGGTGAAGCAGAAGCCCGGAGAGACACTCCGACAGTACTCCTAGTGCTTCGCGCATACCAAGGCTCAGATTAAGGGGCTGCCGGCCTCCTCAGTCATTGACGCCGCCCGGGAGGGCGTCACCAACCCGGGTCTCCTTGATAAGCTCCATCAGAAGCCGATATCCTAGGTAGCCCAGCTTATGACGTACTTCGAGGAGTACGCCCAGTCCAAAGAAGGCCAGCTACGTCGACAAACGATGATCATTCCCGTTCGAGCTTTATCATCGGGATTCTCGGCGAAGCCGGAAGCACCTTCGGGGGGAAGTCCTCAATATTACCCCGAGGGGTCCGGCCAAGCACCAACACACCGCCGGCGGGGGACGTCCCTCCAGAGCCAGAGTTCCAGCAAGAGTACTCCCCGGGGGGGACAACCCTCTACAACAGCGTTCATGGTGAGAACCGGAGCCACGACACCGACTCCTGCTGAACCATCCTTGCCCTCCGGAACGACTACCTCGAGCGAAGCTCCAGCCGCGGCTCCTCCGACAAAGGGGCTCCGGTCCCCCGCGCCAATGCTATCCAAGTAGTCGGGCGCCAGGACGATCAAGAAGCTTCAGGGCTAGCCCTGGAGATCGGCAGGTTCCAAGCCCCCAAGTTGGAAGATGGAGCGGACCGAGGGAAGCGGGTGGTCCTTCCCATCTCTGGAGGAGGAGCTTTGGGAGCTATGTCCAAGCGGTAGTGAAGGGAATATGTCCGGGAAGTTGGGCATATCGGCACTTCGAGCTTCACCACACTTCCTGAGTGGTCCCACTTCCCAATCTCCTTCACTGTCGAGGATGCCGCCAGTGTCAAGTTCCCGCACGTTGATCCCCTTGTCATCTCAGCAGACATTGCGGGCGTCGAGGTGCGTCGCATCTTGGTTGATGGAGAAAGTTCCACTGACATCATTTTTGTGTAGGCCTTTGACCAGCTATGCCTTTCCCGGAAGCATCTATTGCCAGCCTCCCGGCCGCTCCAGGGCTTCGCAGGGCCACCCCTCGACGCTCTCGGCCAGATTTGGCTAGAGGTGACATTCGGAGAATCCCCCCTTTAACTTAGCGAGGAAATCATCTTCGACGTTGTCGACGCTCCATATGCCTACAACACCATCTTCGGAAGGGGGATGCTCAACTGCTTCGGGGCCATCGCCCACCACAACAACTTATGCCTCAAGATGCCCACTCCCAGAGGGGTACTCTCGGTCCTAGGAGATCAGGCTGCGGCCCGTCGGGTCGAGTATGGCCACTCGGCCCCCCTGGAGCCGAGGCAAGTCCACAGCGTCCGCGGAAGCCCAGAAGAAGCTGGACTGACAGGCGCTGGAGATGCCTCTCTGAAGGGGCCTTCGGCCAAGCCACTTCCGGAAGGGGAGGTCGTCATGAAGATCCTGGTACAAAATGGGAAGGAGTACCCAATCCAATTTGGAGGTGGCCTCGAGCCAGAGGTGTCGGAGCAGCTCGAAGAAGTCACTCGCAGCAACCTGGACATCTTCGCGTGGTCCGACGAAGACATACCAGGCATCGACCGCTTGATTATCGAGCACTCACTGGCGGTCAACCCAAAAGCTCGCCCAGTACGCCAGGGGCTCTAGAAGCTATCCATCGAACGAGCTGATCTCACCAAGGCCGAGGTAGAGAAGTTCTTCGGGCAGGGGTCATCCGGGAAGTTAGTCATACCGAGTGGTTGTCAAACCCGGTGTTCATCTAGAAGAAAACATCTGGCAAATGGTGCATGTGTATCGATTTTACATCTCTGAATAAAGCTTGCCCTCGTGACCCTTACCCAATGCCTCGCATCAACCAATTGGTTGATTCTACTGCCGGTTCCGAGCTCCTCAGCTTCCTTGACGCCTATTCAGGGTATCACCAGATTTGGCTAAAGCAGGAAGATCAGGTCAAGACAAGCTTCATTACCCCCTCAGGAGTGTTCTGCTATGTTTGGATGCCCTTCGGTCTCCACAATGCTGGGGGCCACCTTCTCCAGGTAAATATCTAAGGCCCTAGGGCACTAGATCGGCCGCAATATCGAAGCCTACATGGACGATATCGTCATTACAAGCACGGATAAAAATTGCCATAGCATAGATATAGCTGAAACATTTGGCAGCCTCCGGAAGTGCGGAATCCGCCTCAATCTGGAAAAGTGCGTCTTCGGAGCTCAGGCCAGAAAGATACTCGGATATCTGGTTTCCAGCCGGGGTATTGAAGCCAGTCCAACACAAGTCAGCGCGCTACAGAATATGTCTCCTCAGAATTTGAAGCAGGCGCAGAAGTTATCCGGGCGCCTCGCCACTCTTAGCCGTTTCTTAGCAAGATCAGCTGAGCGAAGTCTGCCCATTTTCAAGGCACTACGAGGCTCCAAGGACTTCGAATGGACCCCTGAATGTCAAGATTGTTTCGACAGGATAAAATAATATTTCGCCAATCTCATTGCCCTCGCAACACCCCGAGACCACGAACCTCTTCTGTTCTACCTCGCCGCCTCGGGCAGCACGACAAGTGCAGCATTGATTCAAGAAGAAGACACTGGCGGGAAGCTGGTGCAATGCCCGGTGTACTTTGTGTCCAAATCCCTCTCCGGAGCAAAAACCCGGTACACCGAGCTCGAAAAGGTGGCGTATGCTCTCGTCATGGCATCCCGGAAGCTTCGGCACTACTTCTTGGGTCACGATATAGTCATTCTGACCGCCTATCCCCTGGGCGACATGTTCCGGAATAAGGATGCAACCGGGCGAATTGGCAAGTGGGCAGTGGAGCTTGCTCCGTTTGGTATCACCTTTGTGGCTCATACCGCCATTAAGTCTCAGATCCTTGCCGATTTTGTCGCCGAATGGACACCAGCAGCTAGCTGTGTCACTGATGAAGCCGGTGAAGGGGTGTGGACTGTGTACTCAGATGGTGCCTACCAAGCTTCTAGAGCAGGGGCAGGAGCAGTAATTGTTTCCCCTCTGGCCAGCAAGCTTTATACTCTATTCGGCTGAACTTCAAAGCTACAAACAATGTCGTTGAACATGAAGGAGTGCTGCTGGGTCTCCACAAGGCGCACGCGCTCGGAGCCACCTGGGTGATTGTCAAAACCGACTCTCAAGTCGTCACCGGACACATAGATAAGAGTTTCCAAGCCCGGCACCCTGATCTCGCCGCTTATCTCGAAGCCATTCAGAAATTCGAGGCATCTTTCAAGGGGATTTCCGTCCAAAGCATACCAAGAAGTGAAAATTGCCAAGCTGACATCCTCGCTAAAGCTGGCGCTGGCCGTCAAGCCCTTCCTCCCACTGCCTTTTTTGAGGAATTGGCCAAGCCATCGACGTCTCTCCGCGAATATACACCGACTCAAGTGTCAGCAGGTCCTCTGGCGTCCCCTTAGCTGGCTGCAGTCCTTTGCACAGTCGATAGCGATTGGCGTGGGCCCATTCTGCGGACGCTCAACAGCGACATGGACGACCAGCCTAATTCGGAGCTGGCCCGACTTCAACTCCGTGCAAGGCCTTATCAAGTCATTAACGTAATTCTGTACAAGTCGGGTGTATGCCCTCCGCTGCTTCGGTGCATCTCCCATCCGGATGGACTACGGATGCTCTGGGAAATCCACGAGGGCCTCTGTGGTAGCCACTTAGCCCCTCGAGCACTCGCTGGGAAGACTCTCCGTCAGGTTGTGTACTGGCCCACTATCATCGCCGATGCCGAAGATCTGGTGCGCACCTGCCATGGGTGTCAATGGATGGGACGGCGGAGAAATCGGCCCCCGGTCAGCCTACAGCTCATCGCACCCGTCTGGCCCCTAGCTCGGTGGGGTATGGACCTTATCGGGCCATTTCCTAGGGCAAGGGGCAACTTGCGCTTCACCGTCGTCGCTGTAGAGTACTTAACTAAGTGGGTCGAAGCTGAGCCGTTGACCGCCATTACCTCCCGAAGCATCCAGAAGTTCTTTTGGCAGAATGTTGTCTACCGCTTCAGAGTGCCCAAGCAGCTCAATCTGGATAACAGCACTCAGTTCGACGATGGGTCCTTCAAAGCATTCTGCGAAGAGCTGGGAGTCTAGCTATGCTTCGCAGTGGTCCGGCATCCCCAGTCCAACGGAGTTGTCAAGAGGGCAAATGGGCATATACTATCCGGTCTCAACAAGCGCATCGTGGGTTTAGCCAAGGGATTGTGGCCCGAAGAGCTGCCTAAGATCATGTGGTCCATTTGGACCACCCCTTCCCGAGCAACCGGTTTTACCCCATTCCGGCTGCTATGTGGAGATGAAGCGATGATGCCAACGGAGCTCCGTGCCGGTTCCCTGCGGGTCATAACTCCCAAAACTAACCAAGAGTGTGTCGTCTCTCTTGACCTCATGGAAGAGTCAAGGCTCTGAGCCGTTGCCAACCTCTCTTAGTACCAGAAGCAGACGAAGGCGTGGTACGACCCCAAAGTCAAGCGCAATGAGTTTCAGCCAGGGCATCTCGTCCTGCGCGCGGTGGTGTAGGACCGAAAGTAGCGACCAGAGGGGGGGTGAATGGGCGCCTATAAAATTTCTTGCTAAACTATTATCTTAATCCCAACACCAAATAAACTTAACCAGACAAATAATATTGACAAAGCAAATTACTGGATTAAAACTTGTCTAGCTTAAAATGATTAGTGTCTTAATCTAAATGATGTTAAAGATAAACTAAATAAAAAACTACTGCTGTAAATAAAATTGATACTCGAAATATTTATAACGTACGTAGAATATCCAAATATATTAATAAAATATTCAGATTGCGAAATAAAAATAAAACACTAATCAGCTAAATAATAACATAGATCATCCAGAAATAAATTCAGAAATAAACCTAAAATATTTTATGTAAATCTAAAAATAAAAATATTACTGTGACTATTAATAATTTTTCTTTTCATATGAGCAGATTATAGAATATTAAAATATACGAGTACTAAAAATACTTAGGCAGTTTAAATTACTACGAAATTTCTAAACTAATTTTTTCGTTAATTAATTAGTGGATAATTATCTTTAAAAGAACTGATCTACTAAAAATAAGAGATTAAATCTCACTAGCGTCATCTCGATCCTTGCATCGAACTTGGGTAGCCGCAAACGCTGGCTGTCACGCATTTTGGAAGTATTGGACCCCTCCTAGCTGGGTTCCTCTCTAAATACTCCCATTCTCTTGTTGTAAAGGACACGAGATCCAAGAATACAACTCGAGCTTAGCACTCCATTACTCTCATTCCAAAACCTGTTGGTTCAGTCCGCTATCCCAACAAACAAAAATCTAATGAGAACGCCTCTGAGTACATTAAGCGTTTTAGGGATACTAGAAACCGATGTTTTAGCCTTAATATTTCGGAAAGGGACTTGGCAGAACTAGCTTTTAATGGGTTGCATTCCGAGATTAAAGAGAGGTTAGATAACCAAAACTTTTTAGAAGTTAGCCAAGTTTTACAGCAGGCTCTGGTCCATGAAGGCCGAACTAGCTTTTATTAAGACATTTAACAAGCCTAGGGTTGAAATCCACATCATGGAACGCTCTGACGAGGAGGAGTCAGAAGAGGAGGATTCAGCTGACATGTACGCGGCCGAATCGGTTTGGAACGCTAAAAATAAACCTGTCACCAACTCCGAGTTACGGCCATCCCTCACAAAGAATCGACCTAGTGAAGTCAAGTACTCGTTTGATATAACTAAGTGTGATAAAATATTTGATTTTCTCTTAAAAAGTCAGATTCTCAGGTTACCTAAGGGTCAAGTCATTCCACCTGCCGATGAGTTAAAGAAGCATCCGTACTGTAAGTGGGATGATTCACATTCACATAATACTAATGACTGCAATATTTTTCGACGGCAGGTCCAATCGGCCATAAAAGAAGGATGATTTAAGATAGACCATAATCCGAAGATGAAGCTAGATAAAGATCATTTTCCCGTCAACGTCGTCGACAACAGCGAGAAGAAGGTGTTGATTCGGCCAAAACAGGCCTAGTCAGCTAAGGGGAAGGATGTAATTGTTGGAGAGCCGTGCACTCGCACGCTCATACCAAAGAACCCTGAGGTGGGAGTGTGGAAACAGAATGTTAATACCCCTTCGGCTAAAGCTCCCAAGAGGCTGAAGGTAACGTACAATATGCTGTTAAACAAGCATCATAGAAAGGCCAAGGAAGCAGGTCCACACACCAAGAAGCTAAAGCATCTGAAGGGTCCAAGACTCTTGAAGGTTAGCTTCGAACCGAAGCAGTCGAACCCTCCGCACAATGGCTTCGAGCCACGATGGCCTGACACTCTGCACGGTGGCTTTGATCCACAATGGCTGAACCCCCCATACAGTTACTTCGGCCCCCAATGGCTGGACCCCACACTGTGTCGGACTTCTCCGATAGGAGGCTTCGGCCCGCACTGGCCGAACGTACCTCCGGCCTGGTAAGACCCTTCGCTGGTGTGGTCCGAGACACCATCAACTCTGCTGAACCACCTGCCGGGTAATGGGTTCGGCTCTAAGTGGGCAGGGCCACTAGAGCCGCCGATGCCTCCGCCGTATAACTGGGCGGGAACCCCGTGGGCTCTGCACGTATCCGGGTCGGGGTACCCTCCGCAACCTAACACTATGCCTTGTTATCCTTCGGAGTATGATGGATGGCAGGGACAAACAGACGGAGCGAAGGATGGCATCATCCACAGACTGTCTGTGGTACCTCCGAATCGGACCATGCAGAGCAAAGCCGAATGGTGCGGGCACGTGGAGGCTGAAGTCAAGGAGTCCGAAGCCATCACAATAAGAGTTCGGTCTTAGGAAGTCCTAATCCCGAATACTTTGTCACCGGGGTCCGACGAAGGTAAGTCCCATGCTTCGGCTGGGCTCTACGCTAAAGCCTGGTTCGATTGGCCGAACAAGGCATGTCCATCCATCGGGGTTCGCAATGAAGACCCCTCCGAGCACAGGGTGCACAAGGCCGAAGGGCACAGTACCACTTCGGCCAAAGTTAATAGAAGCCAGACAGTAGCAACTGGCACCAAGCCGCAGCCAAGTTGGGCCCCTCCAGGCATGTCCAAATCACATAAGAGAAGCCTACAAAGACTACGGGCACAGGAGATGCACGAGAAGGAAGCTGAGGACAAGCGCGACGCTATCTTTGAAGAAATCCTCCCTCGGGCAGCTACAAGACAGGTATGGAGGGAGAAGCCGGTTGAGATAACCAACCCGGCTCCTAGTCCGAGCGACGACAATGACGACATGCCCGACGATGATTACTCGCCCGTATCTGAAGGCCCCGCACCCCAGGTGATGGACATCAACATCGTTACGCTGCCTGTCGAGTTCGCCCTGCCACAGGACGAGGCCGAGGTCGCTCAATTGAACCTCGATCCGTGCAACGCCATCTTCGAGAAGCCCGAGGACTCATCTCACCATCTAAAGCCTCTGTATATCAGAGGTCACATCGATGGAAAGCCAATTTCTCGAATGCTCATCGACGGCGGCGCCACTGTTAACTTAATGCCTTACTCGTTGTTGAAGAAAATTGGCAGGAACGAGGATGACCTGAAGAAGACCAACTTGATGCTCAACGGCTTCAACGGCGAGAGCTCCAAGGCAAAAGGCGTACTCTCCATGGAGTTGACGGTGGGCAACAAGACATTTCCAACAGCATTTTTCATCATCGACGTACAAGGTAACTACAGCGTACTACTCGGGCGCGACTGGATTCACGCAAACTGTTGCATTCCTTCTACTCTACACCAGTGCCTGATACAGTGGGACGGCGATGAGGTAGAAGTCATTCCCATAGATACTTCGACCTAAGTAGCATTGGTCGATGTATCGGTTGACGCCGTCCATAACAAAGTAGAGTGTTTGTCAGGTAGAGATCTTTCGGATTACGATTTTGTTAGTGTATCCGGAGGACGGTTTGTACTAGTGTCTGTAAAGCCGACTGGACTAGCACGGTTGTTTTTGTATTAGTAGTCATGTCTAGCAAGAGTAATCTAGATTGACTAAAGTCTCGTGTGGAGCAATATCAGCCTAGTAAAGACGGTATTGCCGAAGCCATCAGGGACTTTAGCGAAGTAGAGAAATTAGGACAAGGTTTTGCGTCAGCCGACCCTTTGGAGGAAGTTGACATAGGAAATGGTAGCGTTCCAAGGCCGACTTTTGTAAACCAACATTTACAGTCCGATGAAAAGGCTGAAGTAATAAAATTACTTCAGTCGTAATAGATGGATTGGTCCCGATCTTTTGCTAGGTAAGGATAACTTGGATTGGTGGAGAATCTCGACGTTGACGATCCAAGGCTCCGGTCCGGCGGATCAAAACCTTACAATCGGTACACCACTGTCTCCATCGGTTATCAACCACGCAGGGCATGATTGACCTCGCCACGAAGGCTAGTTCCTGCAAGCGAATCCAAGAACACAAGCAAGAACAGGAAGAACACGAGTCGAATGCCAAATCACAGATGAACTATGATGAGGTGAGGTTTCACAAATGCTATTGCAGCAGCCAATCGGTCCGGTGCAAGAGTGGGATCTAAACACATGAGTGTAGATGCAAACAACGCAAAACCTAACCCTAATGACGGCTATCGTGATTATATGGGGCGTGGGCAGCCTGTAGGAGGCGCACACGACTCGGACTATGGGCCAACACGGCCTCCAACTCAGTACAAGGTCCAACTCGGCCCAATTCAGTCACGCAGGACTGTTTCTGTCACCCAGGAAGACTCGAGACTCCAAATGAGGTGAAACTAATCCGTCTTCTCCTTAGCTTTCCAGAAAGTCCAAGAACGCGCCAATCGGACTTCGTATGAGGAAGTTATGCCCATTTTGATGCATGGTGGTTGATGTAGTCCGAACCAGCGAATTCTTGACTTCAAATCATCCGTGCGACTCCGTCTTCAACTCCAACTCTCCTATTCCATCTCCCATGTTCCTAAGCAACAAAATATCACTAGTATTCAGTAGCATCCCATCCAAACAAATATTAACATAGTTGCTAAGGAAAGAATTAACCTCATGGTTCAAGCGACGGGCACGGGCGCGTGTGATTGGTCCTTGTAATTGAATTGTAGGTGGAGGCTCCGTGTGTGTATCATGGGAAGTGATGTCCTCATCATCCTCCCCCTCTTGAATTGGAGTTGTCCTCAACTCAAGCTCATCGTCATCTCCCAAATAGGGCTTTAAATCTGAAATTTTAAATGTGGGACTAACCCCAAAAGCTGCAGGCAACTCAAGTTTATATGCATTATCATTTATCTTCTCATGCACACGGAAAGGACCATCAGCACGGGGCATCAATTTAGACTTTCTCAAATTAGGAAAATGATCCTTGTGCAAGTGCAACCAAACAAGATCACCCGGTTCAAATGTTATCTCTTTTCTACCCTTACTACCGTAAGCACGATATTTCTCATTCATTTTCTCTATGTTTGCTTTAGTAGTTTCATGCATCTTAAGCAATAATTCAGCACGTGTAGTAGCATCAAAATTCATTTTTTTTAGATGGTGGCAATGGTAGCAAATCAATAGGAGCACGCGGATTAAAGCCATAGACCACTTGAAACGGACTTACCTTAGTAGTGGAGTGTACTGACCTATTATATGCAAACTCAAAATGAGGTAGACACTCTTCCCAGAGCTTCAAGTTGGTCTTCAAAACAGCCCTCAACATGGTAGACAATGTACGGTTGACGACCTCCATTTGCCCATCCGTTTGTGGGTGACTAGTAGTAGAAAACAACAGCTTTGTCCCCAACTTATGCCACAACGTCCTCCAAAAATGACTTAAGAATTTAGCATCACGATCTGAAACGATGGTATTGGGAACTCCATGCAAGCGCACGAACTCTCTGAAAAACAAATCAGCAACATTGGTAGTGTCGTCGCTCTTGTGACAAGGTATAAAATGTGCCATTTTAGAGAACCGATCTACCACCACAAAAATACTATCCCTCCCCCTCTTAGTTCTATGTAATCCTAACACAAAATCCATAGAAATATCCTCCCAAGGTACACTAGGAACAGGCAGAGGCATATAAAGATCATATGGGTTTAGACGGGACTTAGCTTTATTGCAAGTAGTGCATCATGCCACGTAGCACTCAACATCTCGTCTCATCCTAGGCCAATAGAAGTGTGTGGACAGCACATCTTCAGTTTTCTTTGATCCAAAATGACCCATCAAACCACCACCATGTGCTTCCTACAATAACAACAAGCGAAGAGAGCTAGCTGGCACACATAACTTGTTAGCACGAAAAAGATATCCATTATTCAGCACATATTTGTTCCAAGCACGGTCATCTGTACAATTTTCAAAAGCATCTTTGAAGTCCAAATCAGTAGCATACATGTCCTTCAATGTTTCTAAACCAAAGATATTATAATCAAGTTGAGAAAGCAATGTATAATGTCTAGATAAAGCATCAGCAATCACATTATCTTTCCCTTTCTTATGCTTAATGATATATGGAAAAGTCTCAATAAATTCTACCCATTTAGCATGTCATTTATTCAGATTTGCTTGACTACATATATGCTTCAATGCTTCATGATCCGAATGAATAATAAACTCCTTATGCAAAAGGTAATGTTGCCAAGTTTCAAGCACACACACTAAGGCATACAATTCCTTATCATAGGTAGAATAATTCAACTGTGGACCATGTAATTTCTCACTAAAATAGGTCACGGGTTTACCTCCTTGTAGCATCACACCTCCTATTCCAAAACCACTAGCATCACATTCAAACTCAAAAGTCTTACCAAAGTCGGGTAGCTGAAGTAGAGGTGCATGTGTAAGGCAATCCTTGAGTGTGGCAAAAGCTTGTTCTTGTGCTGGTTCCCAAGTAAAAGTAACTCCCTTCATGGTCAACTCATTCAAAGGATCGGCTATGGTGCTGAAATCTTTCACAAAACGGCGGTAGAAACCTGCAAGACCAAGAAAACTATGTACTTGTGTGATAGTTTGAGGTTGCGGCCAGCTGTTGATTGCTTCTACCTTCGCCGGGTCAACCTCAATGCCTTGTGAAGTGACAACATATCCAAGAAACACGACTCGATCCGTGCAAAATGTGCACTTCTCAAGGTTACCAAACAATCTAGCCTCACGTAGGACAGAAAAAACAGCACGTAGGTGTTCAACATGTTCAGTAGGAGACTTGCTGTAAATCAAGATATCATCAAAGTATACTACCACAAAGCGTCCTATAAAGGGTCATAGGACTTTATTCGTCAAGCGCATGAAGGTACTAGGTGCATTAGTAAGTCCAAAAGGCATGACAAGCCACTCATATAATCCAAACTTTGTTTTAAAAGCAGTTTTCCATTCATCACCTAGTTTCATGCGAATTTGGTGGTAGCCACTACGGAGATCGATCTTAGTAAAGATAATGGCACCACTAAGCTCATCAAGCATGTCATCCAATCTAGGAATAGGGTGTCGATATCAAATGGTGATATTATTAATAGCACGACAATCAACACACATGCGCCAACTACCATCTTTCTTAGGCACCAAAAGAACGGGTACTGCACAAGCACTAAGGCTTTCACGGACGTACCCACAATCAAGAAGGTCTTGTACTTGGCGTTGAATTTCTTTTGTCTCCTCCGGATTGGTACGGTACGCTGCATGATTAGGAAGAGACGCTCCCGGGATCAAATCAATTTGGTGCTCGATGTCGCGTATCGGTGGCAGCCCGGGTGGTATCTCAGCAGGAAAAACATTGTTAAACTCCTGCAAAAGGTCAGTGTTGGGACGACGGATCGAACCAGCAGGTTTTCTCAGTGGATGGAAGTAATGAAATGTTGTGTGCTCTGTATTCTTGGATCGTGTGTATTACAACTACAGTTGGGGGGTATTTATAGGGTAGCCCATTTTGAAGGGTCGGGTCCCTACAACCCCCAACTGCCACTCGGTCTAACATCGGTCAGCAGTACAGACAAAATAGACACCTCATAGTACAGACAAGCGTCACATAGTACAGACAAGAAGGTGTGATCTGGCGGTGTGTCGGCCGTGTCGGGCGCTGCAAAGTCCGCCCGACATGGCGCAGGCGATCACGATCTTGTCCCCCTACAGTCTTGACTGGTCTTCTTAATGTCCGGCCTCCTTCCAGAGCCTCACTCAGGCCGAAGGGTGGCCTCCAGCACCCGGCTAATCGCTCTTCCTCCGAAGACCCCCCCCCCCCCTCCAGCGCGCCTCGGAGCCTCCGGAGGCCTCTGGCTCCTTCGCTCGGAGGTTTAAGTACCTCCGGCGCTGGGCTTCGGGTCTCCGGGTTATGGTCTTCCTTCGGAATCGTACAGACCTCCAAGCTCCCCTTCTATCATCGGGATTATCTCCCCCAACAGTAGCCCCACGGTTCTTTCCTCTTCGAGAGTCCTGCGTAAGAGAGGGTGGAAGCGTACATGATAATTCTGATAACCTTTATAAGAAATCAACTTACACAAAGATGCTGCATCTTGCTGCGGGGCGGCCTAGACCGGCTGTTCCGGAGACGCTTGGGAGCCTCGAGGCGCTCTAGGGTACGGAGGCCGAGGGCTGCCTCCGGAGCGCCCCCGACTGGCTGTTCGCTCTCCGCTCCTTCGGAGGAACTGGCCTGACCATTCGCCGGACGCTGCCCCGGCTTGGACCGTCGGGTTCCGTTACCCGAGGAGATGAGTTGGCGCATTACTGGACGCAGTAAATGCGGCGAGCGCGTGGGCGGCGCAAAGAAGGCAGACCGTCGGAGACTGGCGCGTGCAAAGCGCCGGTATTCTTTAATGCGGGCGTCACGCAACCGTTGCGCGCACACGTTTGGACGGCGGAAGGTGGACCGGCGACCGCCCTCATGCTTAAATAGCCACGGCTAGGCCAGCCATTCCCTTTCCTGCTCGCTCCAAACCCTCAACTTCACTCGACAGTGAACACTTGCTCTTGCGCCCCCGCCTTCTCCTTGTTCCTTCTTGTCATGGTGAAAGAGAGTGCTCCTGCCGTGGCGGTAGATCCCCGATTCTTGCAGCGTCAAATGATGGCGGTGGTGGCCGTGGCGGCGACCGCTTCTGGCCCGGCCGAGGTGCAAGACTCACGGGAGCTCCGTCCCACCTCAGAGCGGTTAAGGGAGCAAACCCTGGAGTTGGGGCCATCGACGTGCACTGATGCGTCCATCAAGCAAGCGACCAGGGGCCGCCTTGACCCCGAATCGCCAGCCAGGAAACCGGGCCCCGAGTCGGTCCCGGAGCGACGAGAAGGGGAGGTCATCGTCTTCGAGGCCTTCTTCGACGCGGGGCTAGGGTTCCCCACTTCGGAGCTCCTGGCTGGAGTGTTGGACGCCTTCCACTTGGAGCTCCCACAACTGTCTCCGAACACCGTGGCCTGCCTTGCCATCTTCGAGTGGGCCATGCGCGCCGAGGGCTGCGAAGGGAGGGAGGAGGTCTTCGCACGAATGCACGAAGCTCTCTGCCAGCCGAAGAAGAAGGACGGTCGGGTATTAGCCTACGGGAGCATCAATTTCCAGCTCCGGAGGAAGTACATGGACTCGTTCCCGGCGAAAGCCAACAACGAGCGGTGGTACTCCAAGTGGGTGAACCGCTGGTTCTACGTCCACGTGGAGCTCAACTCCAAGCTTGTCGGGCCCCCGCACCATATCTGGTTCCGGAGGGAGGCGCGCATCGAGGGCAGTGCCGGTTCAGTCTCCACGAGGATCCAGCTCCTCTGAATCATCGCCCGTCGGATGAGTATGCGGGACCTGACGGAGGAGTTCGTGACCCTCGAGATCCCGCCACTGAAGGAGGAGTGGCCGGCGTCGCTTCGGAGCAGCCAAGATGAGTCGATCTCGACGGAACTCTCCCGCCAGCTCGGTAAGCATCTACGTTCTCTTCTGGCTTCACCTACTGCGCTCGGCGGGTGCCCGACCCTAACCTCCGAATCGCAGGGTCGCTCGTCGCCAAGACGCCTGAGGAGGTTGCCTGCATGGCGGAGAAGATCCTCGGGGCTCCCACTCTGGCCGAATACACACAGCGGGTGGAGCTGGTAGGGTCCTGGGGCGATTCAACCGAGTGTGGGATGCACTCGAGCTCTCGCCCCCGCTTCTACCGGAAGGGGAGGTCCTCCGCGCCGCTTCGAAGAGGAAGCATGGCTTGGCCGTCGGCTCCGGCTTTAGCAAGGGCATCGGCTTGGCAGTTTTCACTTCTCGGGATGCTTTGAACGGATATCCCCTTGAAGGATGCTTCAAATCTCCAAATGGCTTCGAGGTAGGAGGCGAGGTCTGGGTGCCGAGCCTGGAAACTCTTGTCGATATGCCCGGCGATGACCTGAGAGTCGGTCTTGACTACGACGTGGGTGGCTCCGAGTGCATGCGCCTTGGGGAGACCCAGTAGGACTCCTTCGTACTCGGCGATGTTGTTGGTAGCCTTGAAATTCAGCCGAGCGGAGTACGAGGCCTGCTGGCCGGAGGGGGAGACAATAACTGCTTTGGCCCCAGCCCCCGAAGCCTGGTAGGCACCGTCCGAATAGATGGTCCAAGCTTCCTCTCCTGCTTTGGTACTGGCGTGATTGACCGCGGATGTCCATTCGGCAACGAAGTCAGCGAGGATCTGAGACTTGATGGCGGTTCGGGCAACGAAGGAGATCCCGAATGGGGCCAATTCCACCGCCCATTTCCCGATGTGGCCGGTGGCATCCTTGTTTCGGAACATGTCGCCGAGTGGGTATGCAGTTGGAAAAATATACATCGTGAGCCAGGAAGTAATGCCGAAGCTTTCAGGATGCCATGACAAGAGCGTATGCCACCTTTTCGAGCTCGGAGTACCGTATTCTGTCTCCAGAGAGGGCTTTGGATACAAAGTAGACGGGGCGCTCCACTAACTTCCCGACGAGTTCTTCTTCCTGGATCAGGGCCGCGCTCGCTGCGCTGCCGGAGGCGGCGAGGTAGACTAGAAGAGGGCTGCCGGCTCGAGGCGTGGCGAGGGCTACGAGGCCGAAGAGGTACTCCTTTATTTGATTGAAGCAGCTCTGACACTCGGAGGTCCACTCGAAAGTTTTAGAGCCCCGAAGCGCCTTGAAGATGGGCAAGCTTTTCTCAGCTGATCTTGCCAGGAACCGGCCCAGGGCAGCTAAGCGCCCGGCTAGCTTTTGTGCTTGCTTCAAATTCTGAGGGGGGGACATGTTCTGCAATGCGTTGACCTGTGTTGGACTGGCTTCAATGCCTCGGCTAGAAACCAGATACCCGAGCAGCTTCCCAATGCGCGCTCCGAAGACACACTTCTCCGGATTGAGGCGGATCCCACACCGCCGAAGGCTATCAAAGGTCTCAGCTATGTCTGCACTGTGGCGATCCTTGATGGTACTCTTGATGACAATATCGTCCATATATGCTTCAATGTTGCGGCCTATCTGATGGCCCAAAGCTTTGGATATCAGCCTCGAAAAGGTGGCCCCGGCGTTGCGGAGGCCGAAAGGCATTCAGACGTAACAGAATACTCCCACGGGGGTAACGAAGCTTGTCTTGACTTGATCCTCAGGCTTCAACCAGATCTAGTGGTATCCTGAATAAGCGTCGAGGAAGCTGAGGAGCTCTGCACCGGTGGTGGAATCGACTAGCTGATCAATGCGAGGCATGTGGTAGGCGTCACAAGGGCAAGCTTTATTCAGAGAGGTGAAGTCAATACACATACGCCACTTTCCAGATGTTTTCTTCTTGACAAACACCGGGTTAGACAACCACTCAGTGTGACTCACTTCCCGAATGATACCCGCTCGGAGCAGCTTCTCAGTCTCGGCCTTGGCAAGCTCGGCCCACTCGATGGAGAGTTTCCGGAGCCCCTAGCGCACCGGTCGAGCTTTTGGGTCGACCGCCAGTGAATGCTCAATGATCGAGCGGCCGACGCCCGGGATATCTTCGTCGGACCATGCGAAGATGTCGAGGTTGTTGCGGATGACTTCCTCGAGCTGCTTTGACACCTCCGGCTCCATGCCCCCTCCGAACTGGATTGGGCGCTCCTTCCCGTCTTGGATCAAAATCTTCGTGATGATCTCCCCCTCCGGGAGAGGCTTGACCGGACGCCCCTTCGGCCCGGAGTCTCCGGCGCCGAGAAGGTTGTCTCCGTCCATGCCTTCACGGATGCTATGAATCTGGCGCGGCTCCAGCGGTGCTGAGTGGCTGTACTCGACCCGACGGGCTGCGGCCTGGTTACCTAGGACCGACAGCACCCCTCCCGGGGTCGGCATTTTGAGGCACAAGTAGTTGTGGTGGGCGATGGCTCCGAAGCGGTTGAGCATCCCTCTCCCAAAGATGGCGTTGTAGGCGTACGGAGCGTCGACCATGTCGAAGAGGATCTCCTCGCAGCGCTAGAGGGGGGAATCTCCGAAGGTCACCTCCAGTGTGACTTGGCCTAGGGCATCGAGCAGGGGGCCTGCGAAGCCTTGGAGTTTGCGGGAAGCTGGTAGCAAGTGCTTCTGGGAGAGACACAGCTGATCGAATGCCTGCACAAAGATGATGTCAGCAGAGCTTCCCCCATCGACCAGGATGCGACGCACCTCGACTCCGGCGATATCTGTGGAGATGACGAGGGGGTCAGCACGCGGGAATTTGACTCCGGTGACATCTTCAGCGGTGAAGGAGATGGGAACGTGGGATCATTCAGGGAGCGCAGCGGGGCTGGATGTGCCGATATGCCCGACCTCCCGAACGTAGTCTCGCCGCTAGCGCTTGGACAGGGCTCCTAGGGCCCCTCCTCCAGATATGAGGAGGACCACCCGTTTCCCCCGATCCGGTGCATCTTCGAGCTTAGGAGCCTAGGCCCGGCCGAACTCCAGGGCTAGGCACAGGACCTCTGGCTCGTCGCGGCGCCCGACCACCTGGACCGCTTCTGGTCAAGGCACGGGGTTCCCCTTGTCGGTGGAACCGCGGCCGGCATTTCGCTCGAAGTAGTCGTTCTGGAGGGCGAGGATGGTTCGGCAGGAATCGGTGTCCTGGCTCCGATTCTCGCCGTGGACGCTGCAGTAAAATGTGGCCCCTCCGAAGGGCACCCGTGACGAGGCCTTGGCCCCGGTGAAGCGACTCCCGCCGGACGTGTGCTGGTGCTTAGCGGGGACTCGGGGTGCGATGCTGAGGACCTCCCCCCGAAGATGCTTCGGTCCTCACTGGGAGTCTTGGTGAATGGAGTCTTGCCGGCCGGAGTCTTGGCGGCGGAAGTCAGGAGCAGGGTGGGCTCCTCGGTCAAGGTCCGACGAAGCTTCGTACGCCTTGGCGCTCGTGGCTCGGACAGGGACTATCATCGCCTGTCGACATATCTGGCCTTCCTCAGACCGGGCGTACTCCTCAAAGTACGTCATGAGCTGTGCCACCGAGGAGATAGGCTTTCGATGGAGCTTGTCGAGGAGGCCTGGGTGGGTGACACCTTCCCGAGCGGCGTCGATAACCGAGGAAGCCGAAAGCCCCTTGATCTGGGCTTTGGTGTGCGCGAAGCGCTGGGAGTATTGCCGCAAAGTTTCTTCGGGTTGCTGCTTCACTTGGAAGATACTACCGGTGGACATGGGGGCCACGAAGATTCCTTGAAAGTTGTTGATGAACTTCTTCCTTAACTGGTCCCACGAACGGATGGTCCCTGGCCGGAGCGACCAGAACCACCGGAGGGCAATCCCAAGTACGAGCGGGAAAACTCTCTGGGGTCGGAGTCCCCGGAGTACTTGGGAAGCTTGGCGGCGCGAAACTTCGAGCCGAAGCGCACCCTCTGAAGATCTGGGTGCAGGGGGGACTCCTCGTCGTACGACGCATTCTCCTCCTCCACTTGATCTTCATCGTCGCTCAGGGCTACGGCCGCGACCTTCGTAGCGCGGGAGGGTTCAGGAGGACGGAGTGACGCCTCCTAGCGCCACTGGGCCAGTTCCGCCTTCAGCCGGGCGTTCTCGGTGGCCAGAGCATCAGCCTAACTCTCGCTCCCTCCTAAGGCAGTTTCAGGGTCTTGCGAACGGACGTAGTCGGTCCGGAGGGCCACCACCGGGGGCCCGCTCAGAGGGTGTGTCTCCGGCGGCCCCGTGAGATTGACGGAAGCTGGCTCCGGCATGCCAGCATGGCCCCGAACCTCCGGCGTCCCCTCCAGGGCTTGCGTTGGCTCCACGGCAGGCACCCCTGCGGGCGCAACGAATGGCTGGTCGGGAACAGCGACTGGGGTGGGTTCGACTCTAGCGGTGTGGGCTGACCATCTCAGAGGAACCGTGCTTGCGCCCTTCCGACCCGACATGCTTTGGTGACTGGATGCAGAGGACGCTAGCTTCTCGAACTAGGATCCCCACGGACGGCGCCAACTGTTGGGACGATGGATCGAACCAGCAGGTTTTCTCAGTGGATGGAAGTAATGAAATGTTGTGTGCTCTGTATTCTCGGATCGTGTGTATTACAACTACAGTTGGGGGGTATTTATAGGGTGGCCCGTTCTGAAGGGTCGGGTCCCTACAACCCCCAACTGCCACTCGGTTTGACATCGGTCAGCAGTACAGACAAGACAGACACCTCATAGTACAGACAAGCGTCACATAGTACAGACAAGAAGGTGTGATCTGGTGGCATGTCGGCCGTGTCGGGCGCTGCAAAGTCCGCCCGACACGGTGCAGGCGATCACGATCTTGTCCCCCTACAGTCTTGACTGGTCTTCTTAACGTCCAGCCTCCTTCCGGAGCCTCACTCCGGCCGAAGGGTGGCCTCCGGCACCCGGCTAATCGCTCTTCCTCCGAAGACCCCCCCCCCCCCCCCTCCGACGCGCCTCGGAGCCTCCGGAGGCCTCCGGCGCTGGGCTTCGGGTCTCCGGGATATGGTCTTCCTTCGGAATCATACAGACCTCCATGCTCCCCTGCTATCATCGGGATTATCTCCCCCAACAGTCAGTGACTGCAACGGGAACAGAGCTAGGAATGTTCGCAAGTGAAAACAGCACGTTCGTGCAAATCAAGCCATATATCATGGGAGTATCATCAAAAATTTCAGCAAGGTCAGTTTTAGTTGCAAGCATGACACGTCCTTTCAGATTAATAACTTGTGATGAAGAAGGAGAAGCAATTTTATCTTTCTGTTGCCTCAAAAGCGTTTTAGCTACTTGCTGATTTTCAGAAGGTTGTTTGCTCGTTTGTGCGTCCTTAGCATGTTTTTCTTGTTCAAATTTCACAATTTCAGCAGGAGTCATAGGAAGCAAAGTAACTTTCTTTCCTTTATACATAAATGTGTACTTATTGCTCCTACCATGGTGTGTAGCATTAGTATCATACTCCCAAGGTCTACCAAGTAATAGAGAACATGCTTGCATTGGTACTACATCAAAATTAGCAACTCTGAAGTATGTACCAATGGAAAATCTGATGTGAGCAGTTTGTGTTACCATGACCTTACCGCTATTGTTGAACCATTGCACGTGGTAAGGGTGTGGATGCGCACGTGTGGGAAGTTGAAGCTTAGTTACCATGTCGTGTCTCACCAAATTGTTGCAACTACCGCTGTCGATGATGACACGTACACGGCGGTCATTGACGATGAAGAAGGTCTGAAAAAGATTGTTCCGTTGTGCCCGGTCGTCCTGCTCCATGTGAGTGCTCAAAACACGTTGTACAATAAGTGCTTCATGGTTGGCAGAGGCATCCGGTGCAAAAACAACATCATCGTTGGAAGCATCGTAATCTCCTGCAATGTTAGCAGCAAGTGCATATTCATCTTCAACATCACTAGCACTTACATAGCCACCGTCTTCCGTAGCAATATAAGCCCGCTGACTAGGGCAGTCCTTCATAACGTGGCCGAATCCTTTGCATCGGTGACACTGGATCGCTGCAGAACGTGCAGTAGAGGCCGCCGAGGAGGTGGGCTTTGCTGGTGCCTTGGATGCTACAGCTTTGGAGCTCTCAGCCTGGGCTGTTGATGCAGAAGGTGCTGATGTAACCGCCGGTCGAGAAGGAGGTGGTGGTCGCTGCTGCTGCCAACTTGAGCGTGAAGTGGCACCACCAATGTTGGTCCTCATGCTGCGTTGTGGTTGTTGGCGACCCTGCAATTCTTTTTCTGCAAGTATAGCAAGGTGGAAAAGACGAGTGATAGTATTGTATTCTTTATAATCAATGATATCCTGAATTTCACGTCTTAAACCACCATAAAAACGGGCCATTTTATCCTCATTGTCCTCCTCAATTTCAGCACGCATGCAACCTATTTGTAGCTCCTGATAATACTCCTGTACCGATTTATTTCCTTGGTTTAGGCACTGCAATTTTTTTCTCAAATCATGTTTATATGAAGGAGGAACCCATCTACCATGCATTTGCCATTTTAACATACCCCAATTTTGTGGTTCATTGCCAACCTGAACTATTTCAGTCCACCAAAGAAGAGCATATCCAGTGAAGTCACTAGTAGCTAAGCGCACGCGGTGGATAGCAGGAACCATGTGAGCATTAAATTTTTGCTCGACTAACATGTGCCAATCTAAATATGCATCTGGATCATAGGTGCCAGCAAAATGAGGTACTGAAAATTTTACCTTGGAGTAGGGATCATTGTTCCCGCGGTTGTCATTGTTACCTCGTGGATGGCGGTCGCGGTGGCCGCCCATACCTTGATGATTGAACTGAAAGCGATGACGTGTAGCCTTGTCAGGGTCAATGCCATTGTTCCCGGCATCGGATAGGTCGTCTTCCTCCTCAACATGGTCGTCTTCCTCCTCAACATGGTCGTCTTCCTCCTCAACATGGTCGTCGTCGGCTTGTGCAGCAGGCAAGCGTGTCTCTAGGGCAGTCATCCGGTCCACTAGGTCAGCCACAATACACGTGAGACGTTCGATGGAGTGTTGGGTCTGCCGCTGAGACTCTAGTAGAGCACGTTGTGAGACACAGTCATTAAAATCGGATGGAGGGGTACCGTTGTTATCTCCCATGTTAGTGAAAAGACAAAACAACAAAGAATAATCCTTATGGAAAGCAACTAGGTGGGTGGGTGTGTGGTGGAAGCAATCCGTCAAGCGCCTTACCCATGCTTGCAGGTGTTCTTACCACGCCGCAGTGAGGTAACCGGCCTACAGGTGAAGAACCAAGTGGAGGATGGTGGGCGATTGCAAGATGTGAACCTGTCCTGACCAAGAGAAGGTGTAGCTTGGAAGGCAAAGTAAGTAGCAAGGAATAGCGATAGTAATAACAGTTAAACCAAGTTCAATAAGTGTTCCATAGTACTCGTCAAAGTTGCTTGTCTAAGTGCTCCCAAGGTGAAATTCAAGCAATAGAGGGAAACTATGTGCCCAAACCTCAAGTGGAAGGCAGAACAAGGTAGCAAACGACAGGACCGGTTCTCTTTTGCTTCTTCTCGTTTTTTTCTTTTTTCACTATATTTTTTTTAACAAGGATGAGAAGAGATGCAACCACAAAAATTGGCACCTGCAACTGAGGTGGGATGTGGTTCATAGAAATTCAACAAGTTCTCTGAACGGTGTGCAAAAACTTTGACCAATTTTTTCTTTATCTTCCTGATTTTTTTTGGCAATTCTGATGACACCAACCAGGACTCCAAATTGGGAGAAGAAGATGCTCAAAAAATTTCAGATTTTTCTAACAAACGAGCGAAAAGTTATGCCCATTTTACCGAAGGGGGGTCACAAGGACTCGACGTGGAAAACCGAGTAGGAAACCAAGTGGAAACCGACTAGGGTTGTGGAGGGGGTTTTGGGTGGGGTAATTTTTTTGAGACACAAGATCAACTACTACTCAAACGACACAAGGGGATGACTAAACCAGCAACAAGACTCGACCAAGAACACAAACTCAACAAAGCTAAAAACTGAAATTAAAATCGCAAGGCACAAAGGGGTTCTCGGTGGGGATTTTTTGTGAGGGTTTTCTGGACTCTAGGTAAAAATAAAAGAAGATTGAGATTACCTAACGGGAAACCTGAAATCTGATACCAACTAATAGGAGGATTGGTCCCGATCTTCCGCTAGGTAAGGATAACTTGGATTGGTGGAGAATCTCGACGTTGACGATCCTAGGCTCTGGTCCGGTGGATCAAAACCTTACAATCGCTACACCACCGTCTCCGTCAGTTATCAACCACACAGGGCGCGATTGACCTCGCCACGAAGGCTGGTTCCTACAAGTGAATCCAAGAACACAAGCAAGAACATGAAGAACACGAGTCGAATGCCAAATCAGAGATGAACTATGATGAGGCGAGGTTTCACAAACGCCGTTGCAGCAGCCAATTGGTCCGGTGCAAGAGCGGGATCTAAACACATGAGTGTAGATGCAAAAAAAGCAAAACCTAACCCTAATGACGACTATCGTGATTATATGGGCGTGGGCAGCCTGTAGGAGGCGCACACGACTCGGACTATGGGCCAACACGGCCTCCAACTCAGTAAAAGGTCCAACTCAGCCAAATTCTGTCATGTAGGACTGTTTCTATCACACAGGGCGACTCGAGACTCCAAATGAGGTGAAACAACGCCAAAAGATTCGTCTTCTCCTTAGATTTCCAGAAAGTCCAAGAACGCGCCAATCGGACTTCGTATGAGGAAGTTTTGCCCATTTTGGTGCATGGTGGTTGATGTAGTCCGAACCAGCGAATTCTTGACTTCAAATCATCCGAGCGACTCCGTCTTTAACTCCAACTCTCCTATTCCATCTCCTATGTTCCTAAGAAACAAAATATCACTAGTATTCAGTAGCATCCCATCCAAACAAATATTAACATAGTTGCCAAGGAAAGAATTAACCTCATGGTTCAAGCAACGGGCATGGGCGCGTGTGATTGGTCCTTGTAATTGAATTGTAGGTGGAGGCTCCATGTGTGTATCTTGTGAAGTGATGTCCTCATCAGGTCGTATGTTGATTGTTTCGCATGGGAGTATAGACAGATGCCAGGACTAAGCCACGAGCTTGTGGAGCATCGGCTGCCTATCAAGTCCGTATTTAGGCCTTATAAGAAGCCTCCCTACCGCTTTAACTCGGCCGTCTATGAACGAGTTAAAGAAGAAGTGGAGCGACTACTCAAGGCTGAATTTATTAGGCCGTGCAGGTACGCGGAATGGGTTGCTAACATTGTGCCTGTAGAGAAGAAAGGGAGTGGCAAGATACGGCTGTGTATTGATTTCAGGGATCTGAACAGCGCCACTCCAAAGGACGAGTATCCAATGCTGATAGCCGACATGTTGATCAACGATGCTTTAGGACACAAGGTACTGAGTTTTCTTGATGGCAATGCTGGTTATAATCAAATCTTTATGGCCGAAGAGGACGTCTACAAGACTGCCTTTCGATGCCCTGGTTTTGTCAGTTTGTTCGAGTGGGTCGTCATGACTTTTGGGTTGAAGAATGCTAGCACCACGTACCAGCGCGCTATGAACTTGATCTTTCATGACTTTTTAGGAGTTATGTTATAAGTTTACATCGATGATGTCGTAGTCAAATCGGACGCTATGGGAAACTATTTAGCCGATTTGAAGGTTGCTTTTGATAGAATGCGACAGTATGGGTTGAAAATGAACCCACTCAAGTCTGATTTTGGTGTGTCAGTGGGTAAGTTCTTAGGTTTCATGATTCATGAGAGAGGCATAGAAATTGATCCTAAGAGACTTGAGAAGATTAGAAACATTGCAGCGCCGACATGCAAAAGGGATGTAGAAAAATTGCTAGGCAAAATGAACTATTTACGTCGCTTTATATCCAACTTGTTCGACAAGATTGATGCCTTTGTCCCCATACTCTGGCTAAAAAACGAAGACGAGTTCGCTTGGGGGGCAAGCCAACAAAGTGCTTTTGAGAAGATCAAGGAGTGCTTGTCATCACCGCCTGTGGTGAGAGCGCCTAAAGTCGGGATTCCATTTCGGCTATACATCGCTGCTGAAGATAGTGTGATTGGGGTCGTGCTAACCCAGGAGGTAGAGGTAAGAGAGTACATCATCACATTCTTAAGCCACCGCCTACTGGACGCCGAAACTAGGTACGCATTTGTGGAATGATTGTGTTTATCAGTTTACTACGCGTGCACCAAATTATGCCATTATCTTCTGCCCACTACATGTGTTGTAGTTTGCCAAACCGATGTTATAAAGCACATGTTATAGAAGCCGATTATAAGTGGAAGAATCGGAAAATGGGCTTACGCATTGATTGAGTACGATTTGGCCTACAAGCCCCTAAGAGCGATGAAAGGCCAAATCATAGCCAACTTTATAGTTGATCATCACATAGATGTTAGCTGGAGTGATAGTATTGCTCTAGTTGAGGTAGTGCCATGGAAGCTTTATTTTGATGGTTCAGCTTGCAAGAGTGGCCAAGGTATTGGAGTGGTTCTCATATCACCTAATGGAATGCACTTTGAAACTTTGGCCCGACTACGTCTAGAATTACTAGAGTCTGTAGGTGCTAGACATGTTCACGCATACGGTGATTCTTTGTTTGTAGTGCAACAAGTAGCTAAAAGTGCTCAATGCTTTAACGGCTTGCTGAATAGTTACTTGGATAAATGTCTAGACATAGTTGCTACTTTCGATGACTTCAAAATCTCTCACGTGTCAAGAGAAGCCAATTCAGTCGCAAATGATTTGGCTCAGCTGCCGGTGGCTGAGGAGTCAATTCCTCCTCATTCTCAGAGCTGTCATCCTCATAAGCAAAGTCCTCATCACTGTCATCTTGAAAGTGTCGGGACGATTGGCCACGGTCCTCGACAAATTTTGAGCGACGCTCATTTCCTTGAGAACGACCGGCGCGAGGCATGACTGAATCAAAGATTTAACCATGATAAGATAAATCATATGACTTGAGACAGTCTATGAATTTGCTAGAGGGCAAAAGCATCAAAGAGCAACGAATTGTTGTTTGGTTTGGGTTGCGCAGGAGGTTACGGAGAGCAAGTGCGTGTACCGGAATGAGGTGCAGCACTCGGCCGGGGAGCAGACGCAGGTGCTATAGGACGTGACCTCCGACCCAACCCTCCCCTGCACCAAGAGCATCCGATGCGCCGCCTGCAGCCACGGTGAGGCCGTCTTCTTCCAGGCCACCATCCACGGCGAGGAGGAAATAACCCTCTTCTTCGTCTGTGGAAACCTATCTTGCGCCCACCGATGGAGGGAGTAGCCTTCTTCCACAATCTTATCTTCTAGAACTGCAGCTGCATCGGTTGTTTCCATGTTTTGTTTGGATTTGATTAGAGATGAATCACTACTATGCGCTAGCATTAGTTGAAGTTATTTTTTTTCTTGGTTGAGGTTATAAAGAAGGTATTGAAGTTGTTGTTCGATCTTGAGGTTTTTCCTCTTTAGAATATTCCTTGTGTTGAGTCTGTCTATCAAGAGTAGCCAGAAGAAGACTTTAAGTTTGTTGCAACATTTTGACTCCCAAATTCATTTGAAGTTGTTTGGAGGATCTAAGTGAGCATACGGCAGGCTATAAAGCTTCTTGGAAGAGTATTTATGTGAGTTTGGGTGCAGTTGTAGGCTGTTGACAGTTTGCTGGAGATATTGGAATTCCTGAAAGGCTTTCTCTAAGAGAGGTAAATGAAACTACTGATATATTTTTGTTTTTTGCAAATGAGAATAGTCTGGGCAGAGAATTTCCAAGAAATTCCTCCCAAAAGGTATGACCATAGAGACTATTAAAGCGGTAAGGCGAGGTGAGGCGGTGGACTACTGCCTTACCGTCTAAGCGGTAAGGCGTAAGGCAAGGCGACGCCTTACACCCATATAAAATATAGTATTTATGAAAAAAAATATTAATAGATAATATCAAGGACCTCAAACCCTAGGGCGGGTGGACCATGGTTACGTAGCTCTAGCTAGCGCGGGGATAATCTCCTCGCTACGCTATCTTGTAGACTTTAGAGAATGGGGATGACTTCAGAGAACTAGGGTAGAGATTGTGGACTAATCTTTATTCCTTGCTTGATTATGCATGAAGGGCTTACTTCTATATTTATAAGGCCTAACAGATCATAATTAACTAACAAGTAAACATAATCTTAACTAACAAGGAAAGTAATCTTTAACTAATAAGGAATCCTGCTCTAACAAAAATTCCTAATCTCCCGTGATAGCAAAAATTCCTAATCTCCCGTGACAGATAAGTAGTAAATTTTAAATAGTAATAGCAATATAGCATCATAAAAATAATGATATAATAACAAATTGCAATGTTATCACTTTAGATAACTTACAAAACTAAAAACTACATATATATAGTTAAAATTACAATAACAAATATAAAATTATGTATAATAATATATTTAAAGCTCAATTCAGCTTATTCATATGATTCTAGTCTAACTTATTTAAGACCCAGTTACAAACCCTAAACTCTCTCTCCCACTCTACTCCTCTCAACACAGTTCCCTCTCCACCCCTCAATCCAACTGCCAAACTTCCCCTCTTTTCTCTCCCCTCTTCCTCTCTTTTGCCTCTGCGTCGGACCTTGTCGCCCTCGCGCATGGCCGTGTGCTGCCCAAGCCCTGCTCACACCTGGCCACATGTTGGGTCGTGCCCCACTCAAGCCAAGTTGTGCCCTACTTGTGCAGGGTTGCGCCACGCTCGGCCTCTTCGTGCTCTATCTACCTCGCGCTCGGCTTCTCCACGCCCAATATGTGTCGCGCTCGGTCTCTATGCACCAGATCTACACCACGCCAGGCTTCTCCGCACGTGGGGGCAACATTGGAGGGTAAGGCGTCGGGCGCTCTACTGCTAAAGCGACGCTTTAGCGACGCCTTGATAGGTATGATAGAGACAATGCTTTACCACATGAAATTCTACACCTTGCCACCCCTCTAAAAATAGTGCTTAGTCTAATGGCATTCTTCTACTAAAAATAGACCTTTTCCTTTGTTTGTTAGATGAGGAACCTTTCCGTTGAGATAATAAGAGTTATAAACCATATGGACCCAAGGAATATCTTCTTTGTTGTAGAATGTGTCCAAGTGTTTGATGAGCAATGCCCTGTTCTGATTCTTCAAGTTTATGACACCTACCCTCCCTTTATCTTAGTCTGCATACTTTATAAGTTAAGTTATACCACACCACAAGAGGGACCCTTTTCACATTAAGATCGATACATCTCTAGAGACGGTGTTTCCATAAGTGGGTAGAGGAGAGAGCACAACATTTTCTATCTACAATTTGCCAGCTTTAGACAACCAATCAGAAACTATTGAAAGTCTTCTTTCAACTTGATCCATGAGAGGTAAAATCCTTTATCTTAGGTTTTGTTGTTCGCATGGAGAGACTAGGTAGGTGAAAGGTAATTGTCCAATTTTGCAGTCGAAAACAATAGCTAGGCATTTAGCTTTTGTTGATCCACATTAATGCGAACAATGCAGGACTTTTTAAAATTTACCTTCAGCCCTGTTAATTGGGAGAATCCTTCCATGATCCCTTTTAGGAAAAAAAGATATTTTCGAGGGACTTTGGGCATCAAGATTTTATAAGTGGATAATTGGAAAATCCTTTGAAGTAGGTGTATGGGTCATCTATTGTCGTCCTAGACATGATTCCTTTTTCTGAGGCTTTGTTGATAATTATCTAATTATCTGAAGCAATTTAACAGCGATCACAAATAGGAGGGGAGATGGGGGGATCTCCTTGTGTCCCCTTTTGCACTGGAATGTTTTACCGGACTCCATTTAAGAGCATATCTGAGTTACCTGATTCTAGAAGCTTTTGTGACCACTGTATTCTATTGTATCAAAGGCTTTTTTGAAATCCAACTTTAAAGTCACAATTTCCTTTTTAGATTAATGACATTGGAAGATGTATTCGTATACACGAGCTAGACAGTCTTAGATTGTTCTTCCCTTGATAAAGACATATTGATTCTAATGTATGAGATTTTTGACAACAGATTAGAGCCTGTTGGCCCTTAATTTAGTTATCAGTTTGATAGTACAGTTGACTAAAGAGATTGGTCTGTAATCATGAATTTTAGCTAGATTGACTATCTTGGGGACCAAGGTGATGGAGTAATTGTTTCTGTCGAGGCTTAAATTTTGGGTAAAGAAGCCTTCACAATCCTCAAAGAAGTCATCCTTGGTGATGTCCCATTACGTTTTAAGGAACACTCCATTGAATGCATACGGATTTGGTGCTTTCTCATTGGGCATCCCGAAGATAACATCGTGTATTTCTTTTCTTGTGAAAGCCCCCTAGGAAGTCCCAATTGTGATGCTTAGTGACCAGCTCTTTCATATTAAAGTGCATTGAGTGATTGAGGGGTTGTCTCGTGTGCTTATTTTTTTCTATGAAATCTTCTAAAAGAGTAGCAGCCTTTTCCGTCTCACTGGAAACTTTTCCCATTCTTTAAAATCAAACTAGTGATTGTATTAATTTCGTATCTCTAGCTGCATGAAAGAACTTTGGGAACTTTGTGTTTTCATCACCTAGTTTTGTGCTTACAAGTGAATTTTGTGGTGATGGCAAAGCTTGAAATGCCCACCACTTACCAGCAAGTAGCGAGCTACACCAGCCTATGATAATACCTTCAGAAGCCATCTCTAGAAGGGGAGAAAGCAAACTTGTCAAATTTTTTTGTTGCGAACTTCTGGATGAAAGAGATCAAAATTCTCCCTTCTGGTTTCCTGGATGCAAAAAGCAAGACATGGACTTTCCTCTATTTTTGATCTAACGGCATTACACTTGTTCTCAGTTGATCCCCCTAAGAGTATCTTCAAGAGATTACTTATATGGTTATCTAAATTTGAATTTAGGTATTTTATTAAAAAATAAAGCTCTAAGAATCTCCCTAAACGAGTCCCTTACCTATTTCATTCCTTAAATCACCTCTCATCTCTCTCAAATATAAGATTACTTTAGTCATTTCCTATTCTCATTTATGCATATTTTTTTCTCTTGTGAATGTATTATTTTCTTTCATGCACGTTGTTATATACTGGATGGCACACATATTTAAAAGTATTATAGTTTCACACAAAATTATTATAGATTATAGATCATATTTGCATTATTTCAAAAATACAGATCATGATTATAGGGAAATTGATGTAGATTAATTAATTTTTAGGGAGAAATAGAGTTTAGGATGATCCCTATATAAGATTTAGGAAATAAAATTTAAGAACTCTCTTGGAGATGCTCTAGTGTTCCGATTAAGAATATTCAATTTCTAGTATCCCTTGAACTGACATTCATTGTGGAGAATGTTGATTAAGAGACTTATGTTATGCAAAGCATAAGCAGGATGAGGGCTACGATCTATTTTTGATCTAACGGCATTACACTTGTCCTCTGAGTTGATTCCCCCCTAATGTTCCGATTAAGAATATTCAATTTCTATTATCCATTGAACTGACATTCATTGTGGAGAATGATGATTAAGACATAAGCATGATGAGGGCTAGGATAACCCAGATGAAGGGTTTTCTTCTTAGTGGGACCCATAGTGTGAATGTACCAAGAAAAGTAATGCCTATAATTTTTGTCGGGGGGGTCGCCAATAAGCAATCTTTCATGTAAACGAACAAGACTTTGAGCCAAATAGTAGGAACATCACAGAGAATTCTTGATGCGAGGTAGCAAAAGGTTGTAGGGCTATTGACTTTCAATAAGATGTGAACCCAAATAGTAGGAATATCACAGAGAATTCTAGATACGAGGTAGCAAAAGGTTGTAGGAAGATAACATCATGTATGGTCCGAAACAAAGCTTGACCTGTGACAGGGGAACTGGCAAGGAGAACACAAACTTGCTAGAACTTTGAGGTTGGAAAATTTCGAGCAACGAGCTCCGGCTTTGATGCTGATCCACAATACCATCACACTCTACAATTGCTAGGTCTTCATTTCTTCTAGGAACAATGCTTGCCACGCAGATGAATCTTCCGATCTTGCAATGAACACCATCTTCTATTTGAAAGCCAGGAGGAAGAAATGGCTCTGGATTAATAGCAAACTTTGTCATGCTTAGACGAGAGGGATACAAGCTATTCTTGGAGGTAGTAGGGATCCCTCTCGTCATTGTGGAGTGGAGGTTGAGAAGTAGGTGGACTAGAAGCGCCCGACAATGGAAGAGCCTGAAGAAAAGAAGCGCCGTACTTACTGAGGTCTTTGTGAGCCTAAAAAAAACCCACGAGCTAACCAAACTTTTGAGCTCCGCATCTTGCTCCAAATCCAGCAAATTAGGAAGAAAACCAGCCATACAAAGAAGCAGACACAGACCAAAGACCTAGAACAGACAGAGAAAGAGGTAGCAACTCCAAAGAAAGCTCGAAGAACAGACAAAACCGGACAGACCGGAGACGAGGAAGTAGAAACAGCATCCCCAGCAGGAGCGGCGACAAAACCACTGCTGACAAGGCAGGGAGGAGAGCTAGAATCCATCAACACGATTGGTTGCTACTCTCGCATTGCTCTATTGGTTTAACTGTTGTTTTTATAAGTAATGTATTAATGTACTATCCATGATCAGATAACGTGGGTTCTTTTTTAACGTCAGTGAGTCGTCCTCATCACTGGGTACGTTACGTGTGTATGTTTGAAGCTTAAATGAATTTTCGATTAATTAAGCTAAAAAGAAAAGGGCACTGGTTCATCGGACAGTTGATGCGTGCATTGCCAATGAACCTACTGAGGTTCTACCTGCTTAGGTCTTCTGCGCTTCCCCTCTAGAAACATAAGCTGCCTGCCAATCATCTTCGCACAACCGTATCCGTTAGCTTCCGCCTTGCTTGGAATTTTCTGAACATGCAGCCAAAAGACCACGTTCGATGCACTGTCAAGGAAACCATAACAGTCCCTGTTAGGAAATCAATTGCAAAACAACTGACCGAAATGAAACCTAACGCTCCACTAAGATTAACCAGATCACATACTGGCATGACAGATAGAGAGGCGGGAATAGTAAACAAGAAAAATATTAACAAACTTATTCCAGATAAATAACGGTTTACAGCTTGTTCTTGCTACGACTTGGTAATGCTGTGGTATTGTTCAGCAATTTGATGAAGCCTGACCTTTCTAATAGCAGGATTCTGCATTTTACATTAGCTATATTGAATACGTAAAGCGACTATCAGTTATATATATTTAGTGTGCATGTCAACTGAATAATTTCTAAGAAGTAATATAATGCATATTAAAGGACGATAGCAGGATAGATTCAATGGCTATTATCATGTACCTGAAGAAGATAGCTATGAAGCCAATCTAGTGTTTGAGGGAATGAGTTTGCTGAAATGTCAACAATGGTCAATCCCTGAATAAGATTTAAACAAGAGGTAAGAAAATAATCAAAACACTAAACTGAATCAGATGGTAATCCAATGTGACAAAAATGAATACCTACTGGGTTAAAATAGCACATGAGGTGCATGAAAATTTAAATATGTTTTTTCATTTGGAACATATTTATTTCCATTATACCAATTGCACGACTAAACCATCAGCAACGGCATGCAGAGGAACAAAATGCATGCTTTTGAGTATTCAAGGAAAAATCACCTGTGACTCGAAAGAGCAAAGATAGCCCTGAATAAGCTTAAGGTTGTTTATAAGCTTTCGATGATCCTGAATAGCATGGTGAATGTTAGGTGAAGTCAGATCTTACTCAAATGAACTAACAAAGCTGAGAATTCATCTATAAGAATATACACATTAGCCAGTAGCCATAACATCAGATTAAAAATGTTGCCATTGTGTCATGCATTGTTATGGCCAGCAAATCAGTTAGAGATAAGATAGAATTAGTTAAATTAAGATAAGATTAGTTAGGATTATTTCTGTTTTAAAGATAGAGATAAAGATAGCAGATTAGATTGTATTAGGACTATAAATACCCCATAAGGGTCATGGAATAAATCAAGCAGAAGGAATTATTTAATTCCTACTCCTGCTCCCACCATGCATCACATATGGTGTTCAATTTCTTACTTCAGCAATACTACTAAAAGCCACACAACGCTGCACTATCATATATGGTGTTTCACTATTAGGTCCTGTTTTTATAGGTTGATTATGATAGAGCAAGATGTCAATAATCATTCAACACAGTTGCAGATGCAATTTCATACAATAGCATCACAGATAAAGATTAATTTTTGCTATTACATGCCAAATTGACCTAATCTTGCAGGATCCTTTCCATAACTAATCACTTGATATCAATCATAGCAACCATATGCTTGAGTTTTTTCTTTATGTTGTATGATTTAAAAGCATCCAGATTACACAGCATATTTCCAGCATAAAACAAGAAGCTGTTTGTGCAGTAACTTTTGTGAGTACCTGTGGAAGGCAATTATCTCTGGAAGCCCTGGTGGCTATCCATTCCTCTAACAATGCCTGAATAAAACAGCAAAGTCAATCTGAAGAAGAATACTGAATATGAACTAATGAACCAAATAACATTGATAGCATTCAGCACCAGTGATGCCGAGGAAGGATTTACTTGTTAGTCAAGTTGATGTAGGTTGTTGCTGGACAAGATTTTCTTGTTAATTGGATTATTGGTTGAAGCAACTATAAAGGCTGACTGATGTCTCTTGGTTGATCATCAAAGAACAAATTAAGACCAAAGTTCAACAGATTGGACCTCCTGTCACAGATGGCTGGCTAGGGATGAGCCCCAGCCACATCAAGGAGGCAGTAAATTGCCCTTAGCCTAATAACACTAACCCATCTGCTCAAAGTCTAAAGCTCATCTTATGCGAGCTCCCCTTCTCTATGAACCATGCCCCATCATCAATTGTTTTTCAGAGATCACCAACACAAAACATACTTTTCATGGGAGTAGACTTAATTTATTCAAAACCAGAACATGCAAGTATTTAAATTTGACACAGAGAGAACATACCTTGTGATCAAAATCAGACATCCTCAACACAATTGGGACTACTATTGGTTCAGCAGCAGGTTTGTCCTTCTTGGTGGTATTGTTTTTCTGTAGGTCCAAATCCTTATGTCCTTCACCTAAAATGCAGAAGAAACTATGATCTCCACTCAGCAGTGCAACTGGAACTAACAAACTGGATGGGTTGCGTGAAGTAATTTGGAATGCTGGAACAACATAGGATTGAGTCTTTACTACCACTTATTCTTTCTAATTTTGGGCATGCTCCCTAATTGCAGCTATATTATATTGAACCTTGTCGTATTATACTGAATTTCCCTAGTAACATAAATAAAATTTACTTCTCTTTGCAAACCTTCAGCTTTGGGATTTTTCTCTTCAGAAATAGCAGATGCAGAAGAGTTAGCTTCGTGGCTGTTAACACAAGGTAGTCCTTCCCTGTTTCTGCCCTCCTCAGACATGTACTCCTGACTTTTAGAAAGATCTTCATTTATAACATTTATTCCCTTGTGTAGTTCGTTTTCATGTTGGCTTCCTGCCTTGCTCTCTACAGATGCTGCTGAATTTTCAGGTTCAGCCACCATTTTCTCTGTTCTGGAATTATCATCTCTCTTTTCCTCATCCATCAAATAAATACTTGGATCCAAATGTATTCCCTGCAATGATATTTAAGAATAGATATTGTTTATATAAACATATGGCACAAGGCCACATGCTATGAAAAGATAAACATAAATGCTAAAGATCTTTTGGCTTCCCTCCTGGCCCACCCAACAAATTGCATCTTCTGTGTTTACTTGTCAGGCAGCACTAACAAAATGCAGATAAGTGCTAGCAGTGGATCTAAGCAACACCGACACTCCTCCTGACTTTCATAACCATGTCACAATGGCATGTGTAGGAGGTAGTGTGGTCTGTGGGATTATTTGGTATTTGACGATTTGTCAGTTATGTGTCTATGACATATGGGACCATGGAGCAGTGATTACAAGTCGAGCGACTAATCGCGATTAGTCATGATTAGTGGCCTGATCAGAAATTTTGGAGCGATCAGCACTGGATGCATTGGGTGCATGACTAGCACGACTAGTTTTCTGATCGGCCAATTACTCACGATTAATTGCGATTAGTCGGCCAACTAATAGATGGCCGACTTGTTTAGCCCAGTTGAAAATTCATACGGTGCGCAGGCGGAAGTAGCGCATGCGGGTGGAAATAGCCCGCGCAGAAAAAGCACAGTTGCACATGAGGGAAAGCAACGAGCACACTGTAGAAAAGCGTTGCACGCGCAGGAGAAAACCAGCAGCACGCAGGGAGAAAAGCAGCAGCATGCGCGAGAACAGGAGAGGGAATGAGAGGGCAGCGGTGCTCCAGATCTGCCGACGCGGCAGTGGAGTTCCGTGCCCCTGGCCCAGCGAGGCAACAGCTTTGGCGAGGTCCTGTTCTCATGTCTGTCCTCACTCTTTGTTTGCTGGCTTGCTTTTTATTCTGTTCTCTCACTCTTTGTCTATACTTCTGTTCTAGGGAGTGACCGGGCAATGTGTAGATATTAGTCTTTAAATAAAAATACTAAAGTAGCTATCACTCTTATTCTCTTCTCTGCATAGTATAATTCTTATGTGTGTATGGCGTCGCCTTGCTGTGCGCCTAACTCACCATACCGCTGTAAGAACATTGGTAATAGGATTCTTATCTTTGTGTAGTGCAGTGCGGCTAAAGTCTTATTTTTGTGCAGTACAACAACTAATCTACGATTAGTAATGCTTAGTCACGACTAATCGATTAGCTAGTGACCCTACGACTAGTGTCGACTAGACTATCTGAAATCATTGCCATGGAGACCCAGTAATCAAGAGGCAAGACATCATACCTCTATGATAATTGGCTTCCCATCTTTCATGGCCTTCTTCAAATCACCAGCCAAACCTAGTAAGTATTAAAAGAGAGCCAGAAAACAACACCTCGGTGAAGCACCATCTAATCATCTCTGGTGTAAAGAATGATCCCATGTGCACAACACCAAAAAGAAAAACAAAACAAACCTTTCACCCACAAGATATCACATACCTTTGCGAACAACTCTGCATTCTCTGCAGAATTCTGTGATAAGTTCTTCAGGAGAATTAAAATCTCGAGCCCACACAGGCACCGAAGTAAGTGGGGCACTGAATGCATTTTTCAGGTTAGTAATACATATACACAAATTCAGTACCACCGAGTAATCATGAGTTACAACTTGGTGATGATCATACAACAAAGAACAGGGTGAAAATGGAGGGACAATGAAACAAACAGATTAAATTACAAAGGATAAAGGAGACGAAAAAGTTGAAACAACTTACTCAGTTGATGTCCGTAGCAACTCATACACCATGTCTGTCTACATGTTACAATCAGGAAATGAAGTGGTCAAGGTACAAATGATAGTGAAAATGGGGCATAGAACATGATGAATGCAACAGCAAAGGAAAATAAACCTGCAAAACATTTGGTAGATTCAGCCTTCCAGCTAGTTGTGTAGCAATTGTTGATTTTCCTGTACAAGCAGTTCCACACACTAAAACTACTAGCGGTACTCTTTGATGATGGAATCTGCAGTAGGGCAAATAGAGTATTAAACATGCTGTCCAAACTCCAAATGCAATTGAAGTAAAAGTTAGCGAGGATAAACTTAACATGAACATCACAACAATACAAAGGAAGCACCCTAAGCAGTAAGAATATGTCCCATACATTATGTTGCAAATACCTGGTCATCATTTTATACCGATTAATATAATCCTCACCATATCCCCGTTTCTCCATCAGCTGCAAAATTAGTGTCGTTGGAGGTAGAAATTAGGAAGCATCCAAACCCACCATACCTCTCCCCCTTCCCACGCACGAGTGCACACACGCACACAACAATGACATTAGGTGACATGAACAATGTAAAAGAGAAGTCACCTTGAATAGGTTAGCCTCCAAGTCACTCTGAGAACTGCAGAATTCCAAGCTATATTAGTCTAAACCCAAGAGGCAATCGATACACATTAGCCCAAAAAATAGGAGCTAGAGCAGATATTGTAGGGATGCCAAAGAGAACGACTGTCCCAAAACAACAAAAATAATGGTATGGCAAAGCAATAAGTTAGCTTTCAGACAAAAAGAAAAGGAACAACTTGTTTGACGAACATATGTGGTAAAGAGCGAAAGAAAATAAATGTGACTGCCCAGCAGATATACATATTAGTCCTTGTAAGTGCTTGATGGTGACTTTGGTATGCCAGTAAATCCTCAATTTCAGGGTACATGATCAATTTTTTCTCTGATTATGCATTAAGGGGAAAACCAGAAGCAAGAAAATGGCTGTTGAACACTGAACGAGGCATTAGGAAACATCAGCATCAGCAGTGAGGCGATTGTGATTGGGTATAATAATAATAATTATTATAGTTGGCGGAGAGCAGGACGGCGAGAATGGGAGAAGGATGAACATACACATCAAGGAGGCTGTTGTCGACGAGCAACTTCTTGAGTTCGAGAGCAATCTTAATGGCAACATGATTAGGTATCTGAAAAAAAATGCTGTAGGTAAGTAGCCAAGTAGCTAGGTAGGTATTTAGGAGGACGAGGAGGGGAGGCTGACCTTGGTGACGGTGAGCATCCTGCAGAGGAGGAACCTGGAGAGAACGTAGTAGTGATCAGCATTCTCGCCGAGCCAGACCTTGACCTAGGAAGAGGGAATAGGGGATGAGTTGGGGGAATCGAAGAAAAAGGAGTACTCAAGATGATACGTACCTTGACGAAGTCGTACTTGGAGGAGGCGTTACGGGAGGGAGAGGCGAAGGCGGCGCCGGCGTGGTCCTCCGGCATCTGCATCTGCAATTCTCTTGTCTCCAGCAATTCTCTTGTGCTGGGAGGAATCGGCGGGTGGTGGAGCGGGAGCGGAAGCGAGAGCGGAGGAGGATTGGATTCAGCAGCAGCGAGGTGGATCGGAGAATTTCTGAATCTGGAATGGTAACTTCCAGCTCCAAGCGCCCCACCTGCCGTTGCAGAGATCGAGGAGGAAGAAGAGGCATCAGCATCGGCCGCGGCCGCGGCCGCCGCCGCGTGGTGGGCGGTGCAAGCCACGTGGACGCTGATGCGGTCCTTGTGGGCCCAAAGAATAGTTTCGGTCCAGATCTATCCTCACTAAGCTCATGCGTAAACCTTATCTTTAAGTTTCTGTTTGAGACTACTCCACTCCATTAGAATTCATCTAAAATCAGATTTAGAGTGGAGTTGCTGCTCCAATGTGGAGTATTTGCACTTGTTTGGCTTGCGAAGGAAATTCAGATTCAAGAATGGTAAATTTGGTAAGAATGTACTATTTTACCGGGGAGTTTATTCATAAATCACCAATTATATTATTTTTCATGTCCATTACATGAAATATATTAAATTAGTACTCCCTCCATTAACTTTTAAATAATGTCATTGACTTTTATCATAAATTTTGATCATTCGTCTTATCAAAAAAATATGCAAATATGCAAAAATATAAGTTATACTCAAAAGTACCTTCAACAATAAAACAAATTATAACAGAATAAATGATATTACAATTTTTTTGAATAAGAAGAATAATCAAAGTTTGTGATAAAAGTCAACAGTATCATTTAAAAGTTAATATAAATAGTACTAAATGAAAAGGTAATAAATATCAACTTAAAAAAGTTAACCGATAAGTTTATAATGGTATTGGTGGGTAAATTACCCCGAACTCCACATTTTGTTTTAAAAACTGAATCCATAGAGCACCTCCTGAGGGCTCCACAAAAAACGTGGAGCGAAGTCGTGGATCTGCATTTTTCGCGGATTCAAAAATTGAGTCTGAACCTGTTTAGCTAGACGTTTGTGGAGTGGAGCTATAAAACGTGGAGCGGAGCAGTCCCAAATAGGGTCTAAGTCTAAGGCAGGTAGACCATTTAATTTTTTTAAAAATACTAAATGTATATATTTTGAGTGGTTGATGATTCACGTATTTTAATTAAAAATAGTTTTCCTTCGTGCCTCACGAATCAAACATCGAAAGAGAGAAAACATATGATTTTTATTGTTTATGGTTAGACTATAGTCATATAAGGCTAACTTTAGGAGCTTATAACTCCTCTAAAATCCACATTGTGGAAAGTAGATACTCTTGCTTTATTCATTTGTATCGTGAATTCATGACCGAATTCACTACTTTATGTACACTGTTTTTTCTTGGTTATCAGTTGCAACATGCCCTTCAAAGTGATTTTAGTAGTGTGCGCTTTAGATACAATAATAGATACGATATACTTTATCATATATATCATAAATTTTAGAGATATGATTATACATATTATGTGTTTGGTTAGATATATGTATAAGCCAATTTTTTATTTTGTTTGATGATAGAACCTAGATGTGAGAAGTATAAATTTAATACCGCCTCCTTGTCATATATATTAACTAAAATATAGTAATATAAGATCTTGTTTTGTAGATTAAATTATAATTAATACAACGGTGTAATCCGATCATAAATTTGATAAGTATGTTGAGAAGGAAAATAATTTAAATATTTATAAACGAAAAATTAAACATACTTCAACTAATCAGAAGATGACACGTCATCAAGTTTAATATTAAATGAACTTATCCAATAAATTTTTCTGAATCCCTCTATCTATAATATTGATGGAATATTTCTCTAGATAGTCATCTTATCTATATTTATCCTCCAATCAAATAGTTGACCATGTAAGATTGTTCCATCCTATCTATCGATATTTCGACAACCAAACACTACCTTACAAATTCGACACTACCTTGCAAGTTCAAAAACTAATGATGTATTTGTCCATATGTGACAAGTATAATCAAAGTCAAACTTGAATTTCTTTTTCTTTTGAGCACGTATCAGCGAAAAATTTCGTGTAGATAGAAGAGTTGAGAAACCAAGGGTTGGTTTCAGAGTCTGTGATGAGTGATTGACAGATTTTACCCTCTGATTCGAAGGGGTCCCTCCGAAGGGGTTCGGAGGTTGTTTCACCAAAGGGTTCGGTGGGTCTGTTTGCTGCAGCTGTTGCAGCAGAGTGTGCCTGTCGGAGGGGTCCGACAGTACACAATGACATGGTTGTACCTAAGGGTTCGGTACTTTGGGCGGTACACCGGAGTGTGTATCGGAGGTTGCTTACCCGGAGAGGTCTCCGGGGTATTGGATACACTTGTCTGTTTGTCTGTGGTGCGCAGGTGACTTCGGAGGAAACGGACGGTTCGCAGCAGGTGAACTTGGGTCAAGCGGGAGGCTTGATGCGAGGGGAGCAGGGAGCTCCGTCACGAAGGCTGCGAAGGGGTCGAGGTTGGACCTCAGGTCGAGGTGCGCCAGGAGAAGGCAGTATGTGCAGATTGTGGCTCCGGGTGAAGGTACTCCGAGACGAAGTCCTCGGAGGCGAGGCACTTCGAAGGGTACTCCGATTGGAGTGACTTCGGAGTATGGTGGATCAAGTCCTCAGCAATGAGGCAAGGTGTTCGAAGTGTGCTTCGGAGGGAGACACTCGAAGGTATACCCGACGAAGGTCTCAGAAGTCGAGGTGCATCAAAGACATGGTCCGGGTGAGGATCGTCGAGGAGTGTGCTCGGGGAGAGACACTGTGACAAAGTACTCATGGAATGCTTCATGCGGAGGCCTTGGACGAGGGAGGGACTTCGAAGGGTGGTACTCCGAAGGTGGGGCTTCGGAGTGAAGCTGACTTCGGAGTCAGGCTGACTTCGGAGTGAGGCTGGCTCCAGAGTGAGGCTGACTTGAGGTACTTCGGCCATGCATGGCTTCGGTACACAAACTGACGGAGTTCGAGCTAGGAGAAGCTACGAAGCCGTGGTGGTCCACTCCGAAGGTGTTGGTGCGAAGGCCCAAGGGCTTTGACGGCTTTGGCTCAAAACCGTCACTGTATCGAAGGCTGACTTCGGTGAAGCGAAGGCCGTCAGGCTCAAGGCTTCTCACCGAAGCTACCGCACCCCTCGCGTGCGAAGGGGGGCTTCAGAAGGGTCCAAAACTGCAAAGGCTGACAGCGTCTGCTCTGCAAAAGCTGGTGTTGTCCCCTCTGCGAAGCTGACAAAAGAAGCCTCCAAATAAAGTAGACTACCAGTTGTACCCCCCTGTTCTGATGAGACAAAACCGGTGTAAACCCTAGGGGTAAAGTAGTCTATTCACAGGGCTGAATAGTGCCTATAAATAGTGGAGGCTAGCTAGGTCACATCAACACTCTGAGCAGTCATTTTTGAGCTCCTGTGCTAGCCACCACATACTCTTGTGTTCATCCTGTGAGTTAATTTTGTGTTCCCTGTTCATGCAATGAAGCTTTGATTCTGTTTTCATTTACTACTTGAACTTGTATGCGTACTTCTCTACATGCTTTGATTTCTCTGTGCACCATCTTCTTGTGAGTTTTCTGGAGAGGTGTGTGAGAAGTCTGTCTGGGTGAAGTGTGTTTTTCAGTGTTTGTTCGTTCTGTGTAAACTGGAGGCTAGACCTCTCTGATTACTAGTGAAGCACTATTCGAAGCCCGTTTCTTTCCCTTGTCGAAGTCCTCGGGGAAGTGTGTTCAGTGTGCGTTTAGACCTTCGAAGTACGAAGCCCAGCACCAGTTGCTGTCGCTGAGTATTTGGTCGAAGTCCGTAGAGGGAAGTCTGCTCTTGCGAAGGGTGAAGTGCGAAGCCTGCTCGAAGGCACCCAGTGTGCTGAGTCTGCACTGACTTAGCAAAGTTGATTGAAGTCCTTAGAGGGAAGTCCGCTTTTGCGAAGGTTGAAGTGCGAAGCCTGCTCGAAGGCACCCTGTGTGCGGAGCCTGCACTGACTTAGCAGAGCTGAGTTTTCAGGGTTGTGGGTGGAGCGAAGTCTTGTTGGCTTCGAACTTTTGCTCCTTGCGAAGCCTGATTTCGGAGGTGTGAAATACTTCCGAACCAGAACTTCGAAGGCTGTGTTCGAAGCCTGTTCCGCAGAAGACAGAAGTAAAACAGAAGGCTATTTTTAGTCTGAAATTTTAAAAGCTCCCATTCACCCCCCTCTGGTTGCCGTTTCCGGTCCAACAAGAGTTTTGTGCATAAATAAGATGGTGGTAACCAGTAAACTTTGATCAATCCTTTTCTCAAACGAGATGTTTTTATCTTTGAAGATCCTTTATACGAATGATAGCTTTCTTGAACATTTGTGGTTTTGAAAAATCACATTTCAAACATTAATTACAGCAAATTCAATTATGTTTCAAAAATATTTTGCATCAGGACAAACTCGTATCTTCAACTTGGATGATGAAGACGCTAGGAATATTTGAGAGATCCATCTTATGTACCTATTACCAAAGCCACAGTGTTGGGGGAAAATATCTCATCTTCGGGGTTATTGCCGAAGCAGCATAAAGACAGCCAATCAATTCGAAGGTTGTTCGAAGACCATCTTCGAAGATGCCCAGAACCTCGTTCGAAGTCCGAAGACTGGCATTGGTTCGAAGTATGTCTTCGAACCAAAGCTCTTCAGGATCTTTTCTGCCAGCTAAGATGGAAGACTTATCTTCTATCCTATTAGATTAGTCTTTTACCATTTTAGCCCTATTAAGGAAACCAAATAGTTTCCTTAATGTCGGTTGTAATAGAGGGGTAAATAGGTCTTTTCCTTAATGTTTAGGCCTATAAATACCCTCCATTTCACCCTGTAATGAGGACCGATTACAAGTGAATCAATACACACTTTCGAACTATTCTAAGTTATTATCCTTTCGGAGGCTTAGAACAGTTTGCTTCGCAAACACTTCGTTTGTTAGTTTCTTTTCTACAGAAACCTGTTAGCGTAATCTTTTACGCCAACAGTTGGCGCCGTCCGTGGGGAACCTAGTCCAAAAAACTTCGTTCTCTACCAACCTCTTGCATCATGCCTCCTAAGCGGAGCGCACCTCGCAATCCCACTCGGAGGTCCTCTCGGATCTCCGGAGAGATACCCTTCGACACAGTCGAAGTCGGAGGGTCTTCGACTATCCCTCCACCTCAAACTCCGCAAGGGGCTTTTATCCCTCGAGGATACGAAGCCTCTCCACCAACCCCTTCCACACTCCGACCACCCGGAGCCACTCTGCCACCCTCCATTCCGATTCAAACTGATCATACCAGCTCTCAAGACCCGGAAGGTCCTTCCGGAGGAGATGAAGATAGCCTTGGAGACATGGCCACTCAAATGGCCAATCTTCAAGCCGAAGTAGCGAGGTGGCGGCAAGAGGCTGCGAACAGGCTTCGTCCTCAAGCCACCCCAGCTATCCCCGAAGTGCACGAAGACGACGATCTTGATTATCCCGAAGCCCCGGAGAACGCCTCTTACGACAATGAATCTCCGTTGCATCCCGAGCTTCAGAAGGTTCGCTTCGATCCGAGGTTCAAAGCTTCAAAGCTTTGCAAGTATGCCGGAGACGAAGATCCTAGTGAGTTTGCGCGTTCTTATGCCCTAGCAATCGAGGCTAGTGGCGGAGACAGAGAAACTATGGCGAAGTGCTTCCCGTTAGCCCTTCAAGGAGTGGCGTTGAGATGGTTCTGGTCTTTAAAACCAGGATCAATCGCTTCATGGTCACAGTTGAAGAAGAAGTTCATAAGTAACTTTCAGGGCACCTTCGTGCCCCCCATGTCGACAGGGAGCCTTTTCCAAGTGAAGCAGCTCCCCGGAGAAACATTGAGACAGTACTTCAAGCGCTTCGCTCACACGAAGTCGCAAATCCGGGGGCTGTCTACATCTTCAGTGGTTGATGCGGCTCGGGAAGGCGTCAGTCATAAAGGCCTTCTGGATAAATTGCATCGAAAGAGCATCACTACGGTATCACAGCTGATGTCGTACTTCGAGGAGTACTCGAAGTCAGAAGAAGGTTGGCTTCGGAGGACTACTGCTACTTCGACAGTGTTGACAGAAGTTAAAGCAGAGGTGAAGACTTCGGCTCAGCCGCAAGAACCAGTCCCCGAAGTGCAACATGATAGAAGAAGAGGGCAAAAGCACCCTCGCTCTGAGGTCTTAAACATTGCACCCCCGCAGAAGTCTGCACCAAGAGCTCCACAATCTGCGGGGAACAAGTCCGGCGGCTGGAGGCCGCCAGGGAAAACGGCTGGCAAGGGCCAGACCCTTTTTTGCTGTATTCATGGAGAGAATCGAAGCCATGCAACTGACACCTGCAAGGCTATTCTTACCCTTCGGGGAGAATACTTGGAGAGAACTTCGGGTCGAGGTAGTACCGACCGAAGTCCGGCAGCAGCAGTGCGCTCGGAGCCGGTCCAGGCTGTGGCGCGGATAGAAAATCTTGATGCTGCAAGGCACCCTCCGGTGGCCAATGTTATGCCACCTCCGAAGCAAGAAGAAGGGCAAGATAGAGGGAAGAGAGTAGTTCTCCCTATCTCCGGAGGAGGTACCCTCGGAAGCATGTCCAAGAGACAGCGAAGAGAGTACGTTCGAGAAGTAGGCCACATTGGGACTTCGTCATCTGCAGCTGCAATGCCGGAGTGGTCTCATGTTCCAATATCTTTCTCTGCGGAGGATGCAGCTGGTATCAAGTTCCCGCATGCAGATCCATTGGTTATTACTGCTGATATTGCAGGAACAGAAGTTCGAAGGGTGCTAATTGACGGAGGTAGCTCGGCAGATATTATATTTGTACAAGCCTTCGATCAGTTATGCATTTCCCGGAAGCATCTCCTCCCAGCGGCTCGTCCTCTGCAAGGCTTTGCAGGACCTCCGCTAGATGCACTTGGCCAAATAGGCCTGGAAGTAACCTTCGGAGAAGGTTTACTAGCCCGAACTGAAGAAGTTATCTTTGATGTGGTGGACGCCCCATATGCTTATAATGTCATCTTTGGGCGAGGCATGTTGAATCAGTTCGGAGCTGTGGTGCATCACAACTACTTGTGTATGAAGATGCCCACACAATCAGGAGTTCTGACAATCTTCGGAGATCAAGCCATAGCTCGGAGGGCAGAATATGGTCATGGTCCTCCTCTTGATCCGAGGCAAGTAAACAGTGTCCAAGATAATGGAGAAAATTTTTCAGCCTCCTCCGAAGCTTCGAAGAAGTCATTTCCAAGACCAAGTCCCGAAGGAGAGATTGCAACGAAGGTCATTGTCAAAGATGGTAAAGAATACACTTTTCAATTTGGTAAAGATTTACCTCCCGAAGTTGCAACTTCCTTGGAAAAGGTTGTAGAAGAAAATTTGGATGTCTTCGCTTGGTCTGACGAAGATATCACCGGAGTCGATCGGGATATTATTGAACATAGTTTGCTTGTAAACCCGAAGGCCCGGCCTGTTCGACAAGGGCTCCGGAAGATGTCCGCAGAGAGAGCTGCTTTAGCTAAGGACGAAGTTGAAAAACTGCTGAAGGCTGGGATTATCAGAGAAATGGCCCATACAGAATGGTTAGCCAACCCAGTCTTCGTCAGGAAGAAGTCCTCCGGAAAGTGGCGCATGTGCATTGATTTCACATCTCTGAATAAAGCGTGCCCACGTGACCCCTACCCCATGCCCCGAATTGATCAGCTAGTTGACTGTAACACCTCAATTTTTCAAAACAATAAAAATATTATTAAATTCAATTTCTTGGAATTATTATTTCAGAAAATACTTTTAAATCCCTTTTATACCCTTTTGAACTACAACATAGAGTAGATGACCAAATTAGGAGGTGAAACTTTTTGTATATGATCCTAAGGCCAAAAGATAATTTTGAGAATTTTTATAAATTTTTACCAGCCTTGGAAGTAGCCCTAATCTTTTAATCTATTTTCTGGAATTAATTTTATTCAGAAAAACATTAGAACAGTATTGGGCCGTTTCCCCCTCCCTTCTCTCTCTCCCGGCCGGCCCAACCCACTCCCACCCGCGCGCGCCTTCTGACCAGTGGAGCCCACCCGTCAGTGAGCCCCTCTCCTCTCACGCGCGCACCCGACGCCTTGGCCCCACCTGTCGGCGCCAACTTTCCCCCCCCTCGCGCCCGAGCCCGACCCCACCCGTCAGTCGCCCGTTCGCTCGCTCGCGTTCGCTGGCTTGTGGCCCCCGCCTGTCAGACCCGTCGTCAACCTCTCGCCACCGCCCCCAAATCCCGCCGGCCGACGACCTCGCCCTCGGATCCGCCTCGCCAGCCCGCCCCGCATTAATTCATCGCCATTAATCGGTCCCCCGCGTCGCGCCGACCGTTTCCCCGCTTTAACCCTCGCGTTTATGCCACGGGATCGCCGCTCCGCGTGCATGGCCGAGCCATCGCCGGCGAGTAAAGGCTCTCTGGCCGGTTTCCTTGCATGCGACCCCCGCCGGTGACCCTATTTAACCCCCCTGCCTCCGCCGCGTTCGACCCCCACGCTCAATCGCCACGAGAACGAACAGAGCGCCCCTCCTTCGCCTTTGAGCATTTTCCCCCTGCTTCGCCTCCGGCCGCCCCTCGCCGTCGCCTCGGACCACCCCGGCCCTCGCCTCCGCCACCGTCGTGACCGCCTGGACGTCCCCTACCTCGGCCACGTCCCCGCCGGTCAAGGAGATCGCCGGAACCCCATCGCCGACGAGGAGCCCGAAGTGCTTCGCCGTCTACCCTCGCCGCCGACCACTTCCCGTCGACCCCTCGTCTCGCCTAAGGTACCATCATGACCGCCGTAGTGTCCTCTTTCCATTTCTAGGCTTAGCTAGGACCGCCGTCGCTCGCCGTGGCCGTTGGCCCGCTCGCCGTCGTCGGAGAAGACGACCGGCACGGGTCGAGTACCCGTGCCGTGTCGGATCTGATCCCGGCCGTGCGATCGCGATCGGACGACGCGCGTGAGTACACGTACGCGATCTAATCCGCACCGTCGGATCTGGTCAAAGCGGTATGTTTTAATCTCGCGCGTTGGTTTTCATTTAAACCCGCCGGGCGATCTCGTGCGTCCACGTGGTACCCCTTCGCACGTTTTAATCCTGGCCGTCCGTTATCACTTAACCCTCCCGCCTCGCTCTCGCGCGTTGGATCTGGATCCAACGGTCCAGATCGACCCGGCGCACGCGCACAGTGCGCGGGTTCACCGTGGGCCTGGCTCACCGTGGACCCGAGAGGTTTAAAATTTGAAAATAAAATTCCAGAAATGCTTTTAAACTTGTAAAATTCATATCTAATGCATTTGGACTCTAAAAATTGCCATTTCAATTTTAGAAAATTCATAAAATTATTCTCTACATATTTATGCAATAAAAACAGTAGGTTTATTTGGACATTTTCATGTTTATTTAAATAAGTATTCAAATGCCCTTAGGATTTAAATGTGAATTTCAATATTTAAATCCCAGAAAAATTGTATAATTGTCCTTTACTGTTAAAACACTAAAACCACTAGGTTTCCTATAAATCAATTGAACTAAATTGGTTAGAAAACCCAATGTAGGGTTATGCCCACTTAAATACTCTTTTATGAAAAACAATGATTTGTTTAGATTCACTTTAAATTAATGGAGGAATAAATTTCAGAACTTTAATATCTGAATTTATTTTATTTTTAATCCAACCAACCTTAACTTATATGCTTGCAATGTAATGTTGTATGGTTTGATTGAATGTGGTACTCTTTTTATTTGACTTTATATTAAAAAGACTACGACGTCGCCGAGGAGCCGGAATACTTCCCGGAAGTTCCTCCCTCCCCATTCGCTGAACAAGGCAAGTCACCAAACCAATCTCTTGAACATATTGAACCCATGTTTGAATTGATTATCGCTAAAACACATAGGTTATGTATATGCATTAGTCAAATGAACCCTTACATTATATTTATTTAGGATCCCCCGACCTTGATGTGCAACCCAAGCCATGCTCTCTAACCTAAACTCCTTGTCACCATATGATATATGTTATTAGCTAGTGTCCAATGTATCGACACGATCGCTATAGGATAAAAATGAGTCGTAGTATTTGGTTCTACTATATGATCCCCATGGTTTCTTATCTATGGAATTCTGTCGGTGTTGGAGTTATGGTTGTGAGTGAATGCATGGTGGGTTCCGGGTGCAAGCTAGGGCATTGGTCGGTAGCACCCGGGGCACTATAAGGACCGGTCTGAGGGATCCGTTGCAATACACTTACGTACTAACCACAAGTCTAGTGGGTAAGTCCTAACTAAGGTATGGGTTGTTCCAAACCGAGGCCACCACTTGGAGATGGGTCAAGTTGCACCTGCGGGTGACTTGTACCAATGTGGCGCAAAAGGGGGTGCGACGTTAGCCGGGATACGGCCCGGCGCGCCGGCGAAACCTAGAGCGGGTGGTTATCGCTTGGAACATCTCATATTGAGGTTTTGGCACGAGTTCCCGTGAAATGGGTCATCTCGTTGAGATGAGTGCGTGCCTTGTGGGTACAGTAGTACACCTCTGATCAGAGTCATAAATCTTTTCGAAAAGCCGAGCCCACGGTCAAGGGCGGGTTGCGTAACATCCCACAGTTAGTCTACTTTGAAAATGTATGTGCATGTTGAATTGTCATGTAAGGACTGTTGTGCGAGGAGGTAAAACGTACTCCTCGAGTTAGTGGATGTTGTTGATGTTCATGTCTACTTTTCCGCATAATTAAAATGTGATTACATTAAAGGCAATAACTGTAAATGTACTTTTCCGCACTTTGAGCCATTACCCTTCCTTGTTTATTACCTTGCATTATTATTTGCATTTGCGGTGGCTTGTTGAGTACTTTTTGTACTCATACCCGTTGGACCCCACAGAGGATACCTACTATGAAGACGGTCTGGAGTAGCGACCCAGTCGAGAAGAAAGATCCTGAAGAAGGAGTTCGTCATGCCGTTTTCCTAAAATATTTTATTTGTTGCTTTTACTAAAGACAATGATGTAATAATTATGGTCTGCGTGCCATGAATACTGTATGATGTACGTATGTCGCATGATGAACCTCTTGGATTATTGTTTTTCTTATGAAATTCAATAATGTCTCGATTTGATAAATCGGGGCGCTACAAGATGGTATCAGAGCCGACTCGACTGTAGGAAGCCAAACAGACCCGCCTAGCCACGGACCATAGGAAATTATTTCTCAAAAATCTAATTTACAAATTTTGTTCCTCTCCTCACTTTTATTCAACTTGCTGTTTTGTAGATGCCAGTCTACCGGGTTCAAAGCTTCTGCCGACACTTTGAGGGCTTCGTCAGGGAACTCCGGATGATGCTCACATTCCTCGGGTTCCTCTTCGAACCCGAATTCCAAGGGATCTACCTGGAGGAATTCGCCGGGCCTTGCGACGTCTCCCTCACCGTCCACGGCTCCGGAGAGCATCTGCCACCCTACACTACGGCACTTGGAGGCCCGACCTTCGACGTCGCGTGCCAACGAGTCGCCCTCCAGGCCCTCATGGAGCTGAGGATGATCTACGACGATCGTCTTCAGAACACATCCTTCCGGCTTGTGCCGAAGCGTACTCCCGGCGCCCACCGCAGTATCTACCACGGAGTTCACTCCGTGCGCGATCCAGCCATGGCCCGGCAGTCACGTCTTCTACAGGCTATGGATGATCTCCATACTGAGGCGGTGCTCGACGCCGACGAGCACCATGAGGCGGTCGAGTTTCTTCGTGGAGAAACGAAGAACTTGATCCAGCAGAACGGCGAGCTGCAGCGCAAAATCATGCAGCTGCAGAAGGACATCGCTGAGATGGTCCCTCTCCTTCCGAGGAAGAGGAAGCCCATCCGTGAGCCCGTCCCTCGCCCCAAGCGGATCCCACCTCACCCCTCCACCGCCGGACCATCTACCGCCAGCATCCCTGCACCACGCCCCGGCCTCGTCTCCGACCCTATCATCGAGAACTTTCTCGAGCCCACCGTCCCTTCGGAGCCGCGCACTCGTGGTTCCGAGAGCACGGAGACTGCCTCCGGTGGCGAGTAGGCGTAGGAGTCGCTAGTTTAAAAATAAAAATTCGTATGTGGTGCTACCCATGACGAGTGTGTCTTGGGTAGAATAAAAACTTGATTGTAATGAACATTTTACCACTGAAATTATTTATGAGATGGAGCTATTATCGTACATTGTTTTGTCAATTCGTTTGTCTTATGACTATGCATATTCAGAGGATGGCCGACCACCAGAACACCGGCTCCAACAACGGAGCAGGAGGGAGCCGAGATGCACCTGAGGGAGTTGTACCTCACTGGGGTGCGACAGGCCCACGTCAGTCTGGGTCGCCTTCCGCCAACCACCCCACCTTGGCGGAAATGATGGCAAACCAGAATCACCTGATCACCGCCCTCCTCACCCAAATGCAGCACCAACAGGCTCAGTTGGACCGTCTGCAGAATGGGGAGCCCGCCCCTCGCGCACCAGCACCCGCGGCCGCTCCGCAACTCTCCGAGTTCTTGCGTGTGCGCCCGCCCGTCTTCTCGAGCACGACCAACCCGATGGAGGCCGGAGATTGGCTCCGTACCATCGAGAAGAAGCTCGACCTCCTCCCCTGCACAGACCGGGAGCGAGTGGCCTTCGCCACTCATCAACTCCAGGGTCCCGCCGCCGAATGGTGGGACAACTACCGTGCGTCCCAGCCGGAGGGCCACATGGTGACTTGGGCGGAGTTCACCATCGCCTTCCGCGCCGCCCACGTCCCCGCCGGTGTCATCGCGGTCAAACAGCAGGAGTTCCGCGACCTGCAGCAGGGCAACAGGACTGTCATGGAGTACCTCCATGAGTTCAACCGCCTCGCACGCTACGCACCGGAGGAAGTGCGCACCGACGCCCTCCGCCAAGCCAAGTTCCTAAGGGGACTTAAGGATGAGCTGTCCATCCAGCTCGTCGCCGCCGACTTCGCCGACTTCCAGCGGCTTGTCAATAAAGCGCTCATCCAAGAGACTGAGCAGAACAAGCTGGACCTCAAGAAGAGGAAGATGATCGCCTTCAAGCACCAGCAGGCGAACACTCAGAGGCCCCGCTTCGTCCCTCCGCCACCAGCGCCCGCCTACCATCCTCGGCCCGCCTTCAGGCCACCTCATGCAGCCGGTGGATCCAACGCCGGGCATCCTCGCCCCGCTCCACCAGCTCCGGCCACTCAGCCCGCACCGGCCGCCAAAGCCCCGATCTTGAGGGATCGCCAAGGAAGGCCGGTCGTCTGCTTCAACTGCCGCAAGGAGGGGCACTACTCCCACCAGTGTCCCCACCCCAAACGGCCCCAGGGCGCGGCGCCCAACCAGGCGGTGCGAGCCCGCGTAAACCACGTCAACGCGGAGGAAGCTCAGGAGGCGCCAGAAGTCGTGCTCGGTGCGTTTACTGTGAATTCCGTATCGGCCTTAATATTGTTTGACTCTGGAGCGACACACTCCTTCGTCTCTGAGGATTTCGTAAAATCACATGGACTGGACGTACTTCCACTACCCACACCCATGGTTATTACTACTCCCGGCAACAAGACCTTAGCCCGCTTATATAGCCCGAAGGTTCAAATTGAGATCCTAGGAGTATTGTTTCGAGCCGAGCCAGTTCTCATCCAATGCACCGGGCTTGATTTCATCCTAGGGATGGATTGGTTGATGAAGCATAAAGGTGTGATCAACTGTGCCAACAAATCCGTCACGGTGACCAACCCAGAAGGCGAAGTCGTTACCTTTCGTATGACCAGTCGCAAGCCACTCGGAGCATCCCTTCGCTCGATAGCTCTTGAAGAGGTGCCAATAGTCAAGGAGTTTGCAGATGTTTTCCCCGAAGATCTGCCCGGAATGCCTCCCAAGCGGGACATCGAATTTAGAATCGAACTTGTCCCGGGGACCACTCCAATCTCTAAGCGCCCATACCGAATGGCCGCCAATGAACTAGCCGAAGTCAAGAGCAACATCGAAGACCTCGAGCAGAAAGGTTACATCCGACCGAGTACCTCACCCTGGGGTGCACCGGTCATATTTGCCATGAAGAAGGACAAGACCAAAAGGATGTGCGTGGACTATAGAGCCTTGAACGACGTAACCATCAAGAACAAATACCCATTGCCTCGGATCGACGACCTGTTCGATCAGCTGAAAGGATCCTCGGTGTTTTCCAAGATCGACCTCAGGTCAGGTTATCACCAGTTAAGGATCAGGGAGGAAGATATACCCAAGACTGCCTTCACCTCCCGCTATGGACTCTACGAGTACACTGTGATGTCGTTCGGGCTCACGAATGCCCCGGCCTTCTTCATGAACATGATGAACAATGTATTCATGGAGTTCTTGGACAAGTTCATCGTGGTATTCATCGACGATATCCTCGTTTACTCCAAGACCAAGGAGGAACACGAGACTCACCTCCGTCTGACCCTCGGAAAGCTAAGGGAGCAGCAACTATACGCCAAATACAGCAAATGCGAATTTTGGTCGTCTGAGGTGAAATTCCTCGGCCATGTCATATCTGCCGGAGGAATAGCAGTGGACCCAACCACCGTTGAAGCGGTAACCAACTGGCTACAGCCAACGACCGTGACCGAGATCCGGAGTTTTCTCGGATTGGCCGGATACTATCGCCGGTTCATCGAGAATTTTTCCAAGATCGCCAAGCCGATGACCAGACTTCTGCAAAAAGAGGTGAAGTTTGATTGGACCCCCGACTGCGAAGAGAGCTTCCAGACTCTCAAGAAGAAGCTCGTGTCAGCCCCTATTCTGACTCTGCCAGACATCCGGAAGGACTTCCACGTCTACTGCGATGCCTCTCGTCAGGGGTTGGGATGCGTCTTAATGCAAGAAGGGAAGGTGATATCCTACGCCTCCCGGCAGTTGAGACCACATGAGCTGAACTACCCAACTCACGACCTGGAACTAGCAGCCGTGGTTCATGCCTTGAAGATATGGAGACATTACCTTGTGGGGAATCGGTGTGAGGTCTTCACCGACCACAAGAGCCTCAAGTACATATTCACCCAACCAGATCTGAATCTCAGGCAAAGGAGATGGTTGGAACTGATCAAGGATTACGACTTGGGCATCCATTATCATCCGGGCAAAGCGAATGTGGTGGCAGATGCCCTCAGTCGAAAAGGGTACTGCAACGCCATCATGGTTCAGGACCAAGCTCCTTTACTGTATAAGGAGATGGAAAGGTTAAACTTGGGAATCACCACCCGAGAGTACCTCGCTGCCTTGGAATCTCGGCCTGACTTAATAGACCAGATCCGAGAGAAGCAGAAGGAAGACCCGGACATCCTGGAGATCCAGCAAAACATGAGGAAGGGTAAAGCCCCCGGATTCTCCGAGGACGAACATGGTACCATTTGGTTCGGAAACCGAGTATGCGTACCCAACCTACCTGAGTTGAAGACTCTCATCCTTCAAGAAGCCCACGATACTCTATACTCCATTCACCCCGGGAGTACGAAGATGTACCAAGACCTGAAGGAGAAATATTGGTGGGTCAGCATGAAGAGAGAAATAGCCGAGTATGTGGCCAAGTGCGACACATGCCGGCGAGTCAAGGCAGAGCATCAGAGACCTGCCGGACTTCTTCAACCCCTCAAAGTCCCTGAATGGAAGTGGGAAGAGATAGGAATGGACTTCATCACGGGACTGCCCAGGACCCAAGCTGGTCATGATTCTATCTGGGTGATCGTCGATCGACTCACCAAGGTAGCTCACTTCGTTCCGGTCAAGACAACTTACACCGTCGCCAAGTTGGCTGAGTTATATATGACCCGGATCGTGTGCCTCCACGGAGTTCCCAAGAGGATTGTATCTGACCGCGGGAGTCAGTTTACCTCCAAGTTTTGGAAGAACCTTCAAGAGGAACTCGGCACCCGGCTGAACTTTAGCACCGCCTATCATCCACAGACCGACGGTCAGACCGAAAGGGTCAACCAGATATTGGAGGATATGCTTAGAGCTTGTGCTCTAGACTTTGGCGGAATGTGGGACAAGAACTTACCTTATGCAGAGTTCTCCTATAACAACAGCTATCAAGCCAGCCTGCAAATGTCCCCGTTCGAAGCACTCTATGGGCGTAAGTGCAGAACGCCGTTGCTCTGGGATCAAACCGGAGAGTCACAACTGTTTGGGACAGATTTATTGAGAGAAGCCGAAGAGAAAGTTAAGATCATAAGAGACCGGCTGAAGGCAGCCCAATCCAGGCAAAAGAGCTACGCCGATAACCGTCGAAGAGATCTAGCCTTTGAGGAGGGTGATTATGTCTACCTCCGAGTCACTCCCCTCCGTGGCACTCAAAGGTTCAATATGAAAGGCAAACTAGCACCCCGCTACGTCGGACCTTTCCAGATCCTCCGTCGACAAGGAGAAGTGGCATATCAACTTGAACTGCCTCCATCCTTGGCAGGCGTTCATGATGTGTTCCATGTCTCGCAGCTGAAGAAGTGTCTCCGTGTGCCCACCGAGCAAGCCGACCTTCAGCAGCTCAACGTCCAAGAAGACTTGACCTACATAGAGAGACCCGTCAAGATCTTGGAAACCAAGGAAAGAGTAACCAGAAGTCGCGTCGTCCGCTTCTGCAAAGTCCAATGGGACAACCATCCCGCAGAAGAAGCCACTTGGGAAAAAGAAGACGAGCTGAAAGCCCAATACCCCGAGCTATTCGAGTAGCGTTCCAATCTCGAGGACGAGATTCTTGTAAGGGGGATAGGTTTGTAACACCTCAATTTTTCAAAACAATAAAAATATTATTAAATTCAATTTCTTGGAATTATTATTTCAGAAAATACTTTTAAATCCCTTTTATACCCTTTTGAACTACAACATAGAGTAGATGACCAAATTAGGAGGTGAAACTTTTTGTATATGATCCTAAGGCCAAAAGATAATTTTGAGAATTTTTATAAATTTTTACCAGCCTTGGAAGTAGCCCTAATCTTTTAATCTATTTTCTGGAATTAATTTTATTCAGAAAAACATTAGAACAGTATTGGGCCGTTTCCCCCTCCCTTCTCTCTCTCCCGGCCGGCCCAACCCACTCCCACCCGCGCGCGCCTTCTGACCAGTGGAGCCCACCCGTCAGTGAGCCCCTCTCCTCTCACGCGCGCACCCGACGCCTTGGCCCCACCTGTCGGCGCCAACTTTCCCCCCCCTCGCGCCCGAGCCCGACCCCACCCGTCAGTCGCCCGTTCGCTCGCTCGCGTTCGCTGGCTTGTGGCCCCCGCCTGTCAGACCCGTCGTCAACCTCTCGCCACCGCCCCCAAATCCCGCCGGCCGACGACCTCGCCCTCGGATCCGCCTCGCCAGCCCGCCCCGCATTAATTCATCGCCATTAATCGGTCCCCCGCGTCGCGCCGACCGTTTCCCCGCTTTAACCCTCGCGTTTATGCCACGGGATCGCCGCTCCGCGTGCATGGCCGAGCCATCGCCGGCGAGTAAAGGCTCTCTGGCCGGTTTCCTTGCATGCGACCCCCGCCGGTGACCCTATTTAACCCCCCTGCCTCCGCCGCGTTCGACCCCCACGCTCAATCGCCACGAGAACGAACAGAGCGCCCCTCCTTCGCCTTTGAGCATTTTCCCCCTGCTTCGCCTCCGGCCGCCCCTCGCCGTCGCCTCGGACCACCCCGGCCCTCGCCTCCGCCACCGTCGTGACCGCCTGGACGTCCCCTACCTCGGCCACGTCCCCGCCGGTCAAGGAGATCGCCGGAACCCCATCGCCGACGAGGAGCCCGAAGTGCTTCGCCGTCTACCCTCGCCGCCGACCACTTCCCGTCGACCCCTCGTCTCGCCTAAGGTACCATCATGACCGCCGTAGTGTCCTCTTTCCATTTCTAGGCTTAGCTAGGACCGCCGTCGCTCGCCGTGGCCGTTGGCCCGCTCGCCGTCGTCGGAGAAGACGACCGGCACGGGTCGAGTACCCGTGCCGTGTCGGATCTGATCCCGGCCGTGCGATCGCGATCGGACGACGCGCGTGAGTACACGTACGCGATCTAATCCGCACCGTCGGATCTGGTCAAAGCGGTATGTTTTAATCTCGCGCGTTGGTTTTCATTTAAACCCGCCGGGCGATCTCGTGCGTCCACGTGGTACCCCTTCGCACGTTTTAATCCTGGCCGTCCGTTATCACTTAACCCTCCCGCCTCGCTCTCGCGCGTTGGATCTGGATCCAACGGTCCAGATCGACCCGGCGCACGCGCACAGTGCGCGGGTTCACCGTGGGCCTGGCTCACCGTGGACCCGAGAGGTTTAAAATTTGAAAATAAAATTCCAGAAATGCTTTTAAACTTGTAAAATTCATATCTAATGCATTTGGACTCTAAAAATTGCCATTTCAATTTTAGAAAATTCATAAAATTATTCTCTACATATTTATGCAATAAAAACAGTAGGTTTATTTGGACATTTTCATGTTTATTTAAATAAGTATTCAAATGCCCTTAGGATTTAAATGTGAATTTCAATATTTAAATCCCAGAAAAATTGTATAATTGTCCTTTACTGTTAAAACACTAAAACCACTAGGTTTCCTATAAATCAATTGAACTAAATTGGTTAGAAAACCCAATGTAGGGTTATGCCCACTTAAATACTCTTTTATGAAAAACAATGATTTATTTAGATTCACTTTAAATTAATGGAGGAATAAATTTCAGAACTTTAATATCTGAATTTATTTTATTTTTAATCCAACCAACCTTAACTTATATGCTTGCAATGTAATGTTGTATGGTTTGATTGAATGTGGTACTCTTTTTATTTGACTTTATATTAAAAAGACTACGACGTCGCCGAGGAGCCGGAATACTTCCCGGAAGTTCCTCCCTCCCCATTCGCTGAACAAGGCAAGTCACCAAACCAATCTCTTGAACATATTGAACCCATGTTTGAATTGATTATCGCTAAAACACATAGGTTATGTATATGCATTAGTCAAATGAACCCTTACATTATATTTATTTAGGATCCCCCGACCTTGATGTGCAACCCAAGCCATGCTCTCTAACCTAAACTCCTTGTCACCATATGATATATGTTATTAGCTAGTGTCCAATGTATCGACACGATCGCTATAGGATAAAAATGAGTCGTAGTATTTGGTTCTACTATATGATCCCCATGGTTTCTTATCTATGGAATTCTGTCGGTGTTGGAGTTATGGTTGTGAGTGAATGCATGGTGGGTTCCGGGTGCAAGCTAGGGCATTGGTCGGTAGCACCCGGGGCACTATAAGGACCGGTCTGAGGGATCCGTTGCAATACACTTACGTACTAACCACAAGTCTAGTGGGTAAGTCCTAACTAAGGTATGGGTTGTTCCAAACCGAGGCCACCACTTGGAGATGGGTCAAGTTGCACCTGCGGGTGACTTGTACCAATGTGGCGCAAAAGGGGGTGCGACGTTAGCCGGGATACGGCCCGGCGCGCCGGCGAAACCTAGAGCGGGTGGTTATCGCTTGGAACATCTCATATTGAGGTTTTGGCACGAGTTCCCGTGAAATGGGTCATCTCGTTGAGATGAGTGCGTGCCTTGTGGGTACAGTAGTACACCTCTGATCAGAGTCATAAATCTTTTCGAAAAGCCGAGCCCACGGTCAAGGGCGGGTTGCGTAACATCCCACAGTTAGTCTACTTTGAAAATGTATGTGCATGTTGAATTGTCATGTAAGGACTGTTGTGCGAGGAGGTAAAACGTACTCCTCGAGTTAGTGGATGTTGTTGATGTTCATGTCTACTTTTCCGCATAATTAAAATGTGATTACATTAAAGGCAATAACTGTAAATGTACTTTTCCGCACTTTGAGCCATTACCCTTCCTTGTTTATTACCTTGCATTATTATTTGCATTTGCGGTGGCTTGTTGAGTACTTTTTGTACTCATACCCGTTGGACCCCACAGAGGATACCTACTATGAAGACGGTCTGGAGTAGCGACCCAGTCGAGAAGAAAGATCCTGAAGAAGGAGTTCGTCATGCCGTTTTCCTAAAATATTTTATTTGTTGCTTTTACTAAAGACAATGATGTAATAATTATGGTCTGCGTGCCATGAATACTGTATGATGTACGTATGTCGCATGATGAACCTCTTGGATTATTGTTTTTCTTATGAAATTCAATAATGTCTCGATTTGATAAATCGGGGCGTGACATTGACTCCACTGCAGGTTCGGAGTTATTAAGCTTCCTCGACGCGTATTCAGGTTATCATCAAATATGGTTGAAGCGCGAAGATGAGATCAAGACGAGCTTTGTAACTCATTCGGGAGTCTTCTGCTATGTAAGAATGCCCTTCGGCTTAAGAAATGCCGGGGCTACTTTTTCAAGATTAGTTGCTAAGGCTCTAGGTCATCAACTAGGTCGCAATGTGGAGGCCTATATGGATGATATTGTAATAAAGAGTGCTTTAAAGCACCAACATAGCCTAGACTTAGCAGAAACATTCAATAGCCTTCGGGCATGTGGAATCCGCCTTAACCCCGAAAAATGTATATTCGGAGCTAAGGCTGGAAAGTTGTTAGGGTACTTAGTTTCAAGCAGGGGAATTGAAGCTAGCCCTACTCAAATAACTGCGCTGCAGAAAATGGCTCCTCCCGAGAATTTAAAGCAAGTGCAAAAGCTGACTGGACGTCTGGCCGCACTTAGCAGGTTTTTATCAAGGTCTGCGGAGAGGAGTTTGCCAATTTTTAAAGCTTTGAAAGGGTCCGAAGATTTTGCATGGACACCGGAGTGTCAGAGAAGCTTCGAAGACATTAAAAATTATCTCAGCAATCTTGCTACACTTACGGTGCCTATTGCGGACGAAACCCTACTTCTGTATCTTGTAGCTACAGGCTCAGCTGTCAGCGCAGTCCTTGTCAGAGAAGCAGATATCAATGGGAAGTTGGTCCAAAATCCTGTCTATTTTGTATCCGAAGCATTGTCAGGAGCAAAGACAAGATACTCCGAACTTGAAAAGTTCGTTTATGCTCTGATAATGGCTTCGAGGAAGTTAAGGCATTATTTTTTGGCTCATAATGTAATTGTACCAACTTCATATCCTTTAGGAGATATGCTCCGAAGCAAAGATTCCACTGGAAGGATTGGAAAGTGGGCAGTAGAACTAGCACCCTTCGGCATATCTTTCCTGGCAAGGACAGCTATCAAATCTCAAGTCCTAGCAGACTTCGTAGCAGAGTGGACTCCACCTGCGAAGTTGACTCCGGAAAAATCAGATGACGGGGTTTGGATTATTTACTCCGACGGGGCTTTTCAAGCATCCGGAGCAGGCATTGGGGCAGTATTAATTTCACCATCAGGACAAAGAGCAATGTACTCCGCAAGACTCAACTTTAAGTCTACCAATAATATAGCAGAGTACGAAGGAATATTATTGGGACTTCGGAAAGCACGTGCTCTAGGGGCTACAAGAATAATTATAAAACAGATTCTTAGATAGTAGCAGGGCACGTAGACAAAAGTTTTCAAGTCCGACATCCACAGCTTGCAAAGTACTTGGAAGAAATTCGCAAGATCGAAGCACATTTCAAGGGTATTTCCATTCGGAGTATACCAAGAGCTGAAAACGTGCAAGCGGACATTTTAGCGAAGGCTGCTGCCGGAGCTGTGGATGTGCCTGACGAAGCTTTCTATGAGGAGCTCAATATACCTTCGGTGCCACAAGTTGCTTCTGCAGAGATTCTCTGCATTCCTAGTGCAGATTGGAAAGATTCAATCATAGAACTCTTGCAAGGAGGAACAAATTTGCCCGAAGAGCCCCAATTGTCAAGATTAAAGCTCAGAGCAAGAAACTATCAGTTAATCAACGGTATATTATACAAGGCCGGAGTATGTTCCCCCCTACTACGATGTATATCTCAAGCCGAAGGCCAAGAAATTCTTCGAGAAATACACGAAGGCCTTTGTGGAAGTCATTTAGCCCCTAGAGCTCTGGCAGGAAAAACACTTCGCCAGGGGCTTTATTGGCCCACAATAACAGCTGACGCGGAGAGCTTGGTTCGCACTTGTCAAGGATGCCAGTGGATGGGTCGACGGAGTCATCGCCCACCAACAGCTCTTCAAGTCATTGCTCCGGTATGGCCTATGGCCAGATGGGGTATGGATCTAATTGGTCCCTTTCCATTAGCAAAGGGAAATTTAAAGTTCGCAGTGGTAGCTATCGAATATTTTTCTAAGTGGGTCGAAGCAGAGCCCTTAACAGCTATCACTTCGAATAATGTACAGAAATTCTTCTGGAAAAACATTATTTGCCGGTTCGGAGTGCCTAGATATCTCACAGTTGATAATGGAACACAGTTCGATGCAGAACCCTTCAGGAAGTTTTGCGAAGACCTAGGCATTCAACTATGTTTTGCTGCAGTGAGACATCCTCAGTCGAATGGAGCCGTTGAGCGAGCTAATGGAAATATTTTATCAGGGTTAAATCGAAGAATAGTAGGGTTGTCAAAGGGACTGTGGACCGAAGAGCTTCCGAAGATTCTGTGGTCCATTCGGACTACGCAAACAAGGTCCACAGGTTTTACTCCGTTCAGACTACTATTCGGAGATGAAGCTATGACTCCAACGGAGCTCAAAGGGGGCTCATTTCGCAGCACCGAACCAGACGTCGAAGAAGAAAGACAAGCTTCGTTAGACTTGTCAGAAGAAACAAGACTTCGGGCTGTAGCTAATCTATCAAAGTATCATCAGCAGACGAAGACTTGGTATGACCCGAAGGTTAAGCTCAGCGAGTTAAGGCCGGGTCATCTTGTTCTACGAAGCATTATAGCACCAGAGAAGTTAGGCAATAAATGGGAAGGTCCATATCTAATCGTCCGCTTGGGACGCCCTGGTTCATTTAAATTAGCTAATTTAGAAGGTGAAGAGTTAGCACATACTTGGCATGCGGAGCACCTAAAGCGATACTTCGCATAAGGGCTCCTTGTAATTCGCTTGTAATCACCTCTAAATTAATAAAGCATACACCCTGTGGCTTGCCTTCCCCTTGACGCTCCTAGTTTCCCGAGCGGACGCGCTGGGACAGAAGTCGTTCGAGAGGGAAGTGTTATCAAGCAGGGCTGTATTTCCGGACTTCGTACCCATAAAGTCGAGGCCTCCGGTGTGGTGGCTGAAATCCATCCGGAGCCCAAGCTGATACCTTGTAGGCATCCGTAAAAGAGCCATACCACATTCTACGGAGTCCAAGCTTCGGCTGGTAGACTTCCGTAAAAAGAGCCGAAGGTGGCCAAAATCTGCGGAGTCCAAGCTGCAGCTTGTCAGACTTCCGTAAAAAGAGCCGAAGGTGGCCAAATTCTGCGAAGTCCAAGCTCCGGCTGGTAGACTTCTGCAAAAAGAGCCCAATGGCCAAATTCTGCGAAGTCCAAGCTCCGGCTGGTAGACTTCTGCAAAAATAGCCGAAGGTGGCCAAATTCTGCGAAGTCCAAGCTCCGGCTGTAGACTTTCTGCAAAAAAGCGAAGTGGCTAAAGCAAAACCAGC